>CAJHZI010000543.1:1032500-1460000 GCA_905160935.1 Enchytraeus crypticus
TAGATTTGATGGCTTTAGACTAATAATAACATGAGATGAAGTTTGCTCAAAGCTGCAACACAAGTATCTTCCAAAATGAGATATTCAGCCTAGTTTATCAGTAAATTGAGTTTCACTACATCTCCCGGCAAACTTAAGTTAAACCGAGAACTCTGTTCAGAAATGATCTAGAAATAATGATCAGTATATCTTCGACGGCACAATGCCACCTTGCAATGCGACACCTATTTCTCACACCTCGGGTTTTAATCGTACCTCCCCCCTCCCCCACCCTTCTACAACCCCTTCCATTGCTCTGAATTCTACCACAGGTTCATTTTCCGCTAACCCCCCTCCCCACCTCTTTTGAGCAGATTGTTCCTGTGGACCCCTGATTATATGACCTTATTATCAAATAGAATAGTAGAGCGAGAGTAAACCGTGTGACACTGTTAGCTTTTAATTCAAATTAATCGCAGCTTTGCTTCAGTGTTAGGCAATTTATTAGTGGAGTTGAAATTAGCGTCAAATTATACAGTACAGTATATTTAATTACAGTAACATTTAATTAGTAGTAGCCTAGTATATATCGGCATGCATATCTGTGGACAGTATTTAGTTCGCGCGGTGCTATTTACAGCAACGGTAAATTATCTTAGATCCAATTGTAATTCCAACTGTTGTGCCTACGAATTGAGTAAGATCAGCCTGGTCATATTCTGTTGATCAAAGCTGTGCTCATGTGTGAGAGCAATGGAGTATTATCTTTGGCAATATCTTTAGAAATTTATGATACGAATCTCTTAACCTATAGCCTAGGAAATCTATTAGATACGAACGATTACTGTGCAAGATGCAAGAAAAAAGTATTTCTGAATTTTTATTCATATGTATACTGTATTTACATGTATATAGGCGTAGTGTGCTGCTAGCCTATTACATGAGTGACTCTATACGTCAATATACTAGATTAAATGTCACCTGCCTTCATTAGAAAAATAAACTTACATGAATTAATGTGAATTAGTATGAATTGACACGAATTAATATGAATTTATAAGAATTAAGACGTTTATCCGCAGAAGTTACTCTACAGAAAATTATATCAAAACGGATAATTTCATACAAAATACGTTCAACGTTCAACAGCAAAGATACGATTAATCATGGAAAAAGCAGCAACTAAGACCGGCCCTTGGCAGAGCCTGTGACACAAAGATAGATGTGTCAAACAGCGGTATCATAAGACACTCTAGGCCTACACATGCACATGTAAACATTTCCTTAGACGGGAAATCTTAAATATATTATATTCTGTAAAGATGACATTTTCCTAAGTGATCGTATATTATAGACGTAAGTAAACAGTTTCTGCCTTTAGCAAAACAAGCTCTAATATATTAACTACTGAATATACACAGAGAGCGGCTTGCATGAACAGCGTCTCCTTCGTAAATCTTTCGATTTGAATTTATTCCTATCATATACAATTGTCGAAAGGGCAATAAACTAATAAACTGTGATTTGTTAAACATGGTAGTTTGTTGTTTGCTTAATTAAGCGGAGATCGGGATTGAAATTAGTAGCGTTTTGTTTCTATGCATCTTTAATTAAAATCAATGTTACAGTTTGGATTAAACTGCATGTAATTGTTAGGCGTTAGGCGAATTATCTTATATGTAGGCTATAGTCAGGTATCAGACATTTCTGGACTGATAGGCCTATAGGGTATTATGAAAAATTGACGATAATGATGAGAAATCAGCTGAACGGTTTAATTACATTCTACATTACATTAAAGATATCGTGACTAATGATCAGTTTACTATAATATTTGTTTTAGCGTTTTAAATATTACTTAAAGCTTCATTTGAAATTATAGTAACCTTCTATTTTCACTGACTGTCTACCGTACAAGCGGATAAATTAGTCTTAAATTATAGTTCCGCTTTTGAATTACTTTGAAAGATAAGAATAGCAAATCTGAAGAAATGTAAGCTTTCGAAGGTCATACATTAAGACTAATAATAAATATGACTATTCATAATAGTGGGAAATTAAAATTTAATCTTTCTAGAATATTCCCCGAAGAAATTTTATTATAGGCGCAATTGTAATAGTTCACGTATTGTTCACATAATGCGCATATTGTTTTAAAAGCAAAATCTGGAGAAATTAGGGTTGATCTTCAAGGCTTTCACCCAAATGCTAACGGAGTTAAGATCCAATGTGTTTAACGTCAAGGTTCAGAAGCATAAGGCTTTTCTTCAGGAAATCTCAACACACTCGAGCTACCATAAAAAAGTCAGTCCTAGCAAAAAACAACTTAATTTTCTCGAATTAATTTAGTGCCTCAGATATTGCAACTCAAGGTAAAAAATATTAATGTAAATAGGTTGACACTATTTGTGATGTTAAATATTAATTTATTTAAATAGTTTTCTTGAAATAACAAGTAGGCGTTGTCGAAACAGAAATAATGGAATTATGAATTATTATAAAATCACATTTTGAACTCCTCACATTCATTAACAGTAAAATGACCGGATTATTGAAGCTCTACAAGATTTCCAGCCACATCCCAATCACTTGGATGTATCCGGATTACCTGAAACTTCTCTAGATTCTCCAGTGGTTTAGACGAATTCATTTAAAATCAGACGAGCATCAGTTTCTTTCAATAATCACCGAACTACACTGAAATAGAGCCTTTTGAGTTCTGTCCACTCGCAGGTGGATCAAGAGCTCACAAGCAATCAGCAGGTCTCTGAAATGGAGAGGGGGCGGGGCTATTATCAGGGCTCCGAGGCAGCCATGGGGGCCTGCCCGCCCGTGACGGGGGGTCCCCCTGAAGGGCTAGATGCCTACTATTCTCAATACGGCAGGCCTTATGGAATGAGATATCGTTATCAGTCCGGCAGAGGTATGTGAATGAATGAATAGATGAATGAATGAACGAATGGATAAATGAATGAATGAATGAATGAATGAGTGAAGGAATGAATGAAGCAATGAACCAACGAACGAATGAATGAACGAACGAACGAACGAGAGAATGAATGAATGATTGAATGAATGAATGAATAAATGAATGAATGAATGAATGAATGAATGAATTAGGTGAGTGACTGAATGAATACTGCATTTCATTGCCATACTATACTGCTTCTCACTTTTTAAATTCATTTATTACATCTGATATATCTACATGCAGCTATACTATGTTTTGTCTCTCTTTATCCCTCTCTGTAGGCCTACATGTCTCATTTCTGTCTTTACTCCCTGATTTCCCATCTCTCTTCCTCTCTCTCTCTCTCTCTCTCTCTCCCTCTCTCTCTCTCTCTCTCTGCCTCTCTCTCCCCCCATCTCTCTTTCTCTCTCATTCTCCTTCTATGAACACGTGACTAAAATATCTCTCACTTAACGCTCTTATTCCTCGATCTCTGCACGATCAATCCTCCCTACCCCCCCTCCCCCTTCTCTTCCCGTCAGATCCTACTCATCCCATTTTGAATTCCTGACCTGACGATGTATTTCAATTTCTTCGTCACAAGTCGTTGTACCTTCCTCGTAGTCGCTTCGTATTCTTCAGTTATTTTCTTCTCTTTTGTTCTCAGGTTTTGTGGTATCAAAATTTCGTCAAGTCTGTTTGTAGATGTAGGATTAATCAATATTAGAATTGATTCATTTTACAATTAAATTAACATTTTTGGAAGGACTTACTAGAGAAAAGCGTTAAATGAAATGATATTATACCGAATCAGTTTCTCCCTTTCAATTGATCAATGATGCTCTGTTTCTTAGCAAAATTCGAAGGCATAAAAGTACTACAGTTATAATGCTATAATGCTACGTGGATTATCTAAAGGAATATTTTGAATCGTCAGAGTAAGTTTTAGTCATTTCAAATAAGAAATATGACAGCATTGACAGAGGTAGTAAATGTTAGCAAAAGCCTGCATAGAATTGTTTGACTATAAAGATCTCGTATATACATGTATATATTCTGCATTTAGGCCTAGCGCAACATAAGCCTACACGTAGCCCTATATATTAAGAATCGATTAAGATGACCCGTTTCTTACTCCATCAGCAATTCAGGCTTCCAATTTACAAATACTCTACTTAACTCTACTTAAAAACTTCCACTAAATATCTATTTCTGTAACTTTTATTGAATGGGCTCCTTCCTATAAATATTGTAGGCCTACATTGGCCTATCGGCCTATTGATTTACCTAATTTATTATCTTATTACAAGTATTTTTATATTGGAAATGCATGAAATGCCGATCAAGTATAGGAGATGAAAAATAGAAGTATAGGAAATTAAGTAGATGCATTATGTTAAGTACTCAATGCTGTCATGGACCACAATAGCACTTTAATCGTGTTGTTGTTGTTGTTCAGAAAGCAGAAGAGCTTCGCGGTACAGAGAAATGTCATATTATAATACAGACATCGGTGGATCCATGATGACCGGAGGATCGCCACAGGTTATAGTAACTTCTAAAATCAATCAATCAATAAAAAGCAACCAATGCGTTAGTCAATCAGCCAACGTCAGAAAGGGCATTCGGTTGGTGAGCACCTAGACTCCAGAAATTGCTACAAAATTTTCTAAAACGAATGGAAGAGATTTTGAAATGATATGGGACAAGGAGGACTGGAGAAGGTCCATTCGTATCCCGACCCTAGTTAAACTGGGATTAAAAGGGAAGGTGATGATGATGTTAGTCAATTAAACAATCAAACAATCAGTCAGTCAATTATTCTCAGTCAACTGATTCATCTGAAGCCCAACCCCAGTGGTAATTAAGTAGTTAATTTATCATATAAATAAATAAGGTAAATAATTAAGTAGTTTTTCACTCAATCACTTACACACTATGAGTGATTGAACGAAAACTGTTTAATAATTTGGGATTGAGTTTTAAATGGATCAGTTGGTTTAAATGATTAATGGTATGAAGATGACATGAAGAGGAAAGCGGAAGACAGAGGAGAATGGAGGCGTTATATGCCATGGACTTGCCAGTAGGCAGTGCAGTAAGAGAGAGAGAAAGAGAGAGAGAGAGAGAGAGAGAGTAAGGAGAGAGAGAAACAGAGGGAGGGAGAGAGAGGAGTATGAAGATGGTATGAAACTTTAAATGAGAGATATTGACGACCAAAGTAGTAACTGATAAACGCAACTGAGACATAGGCGAATTCTTTATAGAGTTAATTTGTTTAACTTAGAAAGTATATTGATATTCTGTCTCTGTCTTTAGGGGGGATTTAGCGCACTCAGTTAAGCTGCGCGTCAGTTGAACGAAGTAAAGCCACGCTGCACGCGGTTAGTAAATTGTGGGCGACCACTTTGGAAGACCGCGTGTAGACAGCTTTGAAAGTAAACAATCCCCAGGGTGTTGGAGGTTATTTTTAAATCCGCGCCGGCTGCTATTGGAGCGCCAACAAAAGGCAACAATTACTAATAACCATGGAGAGGAATGGAGGAAATAACGACAGCTACAAAAATATAAACTTAAGAAAGGAAACATTGTAAACACATGCGGTTTGTCATGTGTGTAACTATACGGAATTTAAAAAAAATCAAACTCGTCATAATAATACTTTTAGAATAAATTTAAGTGAACTACGTTTACTATATTACAGAGTGTACAATTCGTTACTATTCTGTCTTTGTCAATATTTGTCATCAGAGTTTACACCCGGTTGTCTCACAAGATGGCTATCGATATAATAGTTGCTACCAGCAACAAGCCGCATACCCGCAACAGAGACAACAACAGCAACATCGGTTGCCCTCCATTGAAAGGGTTCCACACGTTAAAGCAATTGAAGAGGAAAGACAAAGCGGTTGTCTAAAGAGGCGATATCCTAATCTGGTATGGCATCAAACAATATATACTTTAAGAACTCTCTCCCTCTCTCTTAGTGCACTGCCTACCGGCAGGTCCCTGATATATAACGCCTCCACTCATCTCTATCTTCCGTTTTCCTTTTCATGTCCACTTGCAGTGGATCTTTAAATCATCCCTAACATTCCTTTTGATATACCATTATTCTTGGGGGATTCTGTTGATGACGAGGTGGGTCCCCTATGCCTTCCTCAGCTTCGATTAACATTTACTGGGCAGGGGCGTCATTCCCTGAGAAAACAATCCTGTTTACCCACATTTAAGATCTATAAAATTAGTTTAAGATCTATCAAAAAATTATTTGATATGATATAACAGGCTTTCATGGTCTTTCATGTCTTACTTTTCTGATAACAGCTTCACTCGGTAAAATTTTCTAAGCAATTTTAACTCTTAGAATACTAATCTTTCTCATATCTTCTCTTATTTAATCCACAGTATTACATTGTTGCAATCGCAGTGTTCCGATGACGTCATAGATAGCTGTGCTCTACGCAACAACTTCGTGTGCTCTCCAACGGATGCGTCACAACTTTCGGCCAACAATTTTCGTCATTATCCGAGTATTGAATAAATTATAACTTAGACCTTGGAAATTGTTAAATATTTGAATAAATGAATTTTTAAGGTAAATATTTAGGAAAATTCTTAAATTATGCATATAATTGTATTTTTAGAAATTGTTCTTAGAAATTATTATATAAAAAGGGTTAGGTTTGTAGGCCTATATACATTTACAGTAGATAAGACCATAAGATTATTGTAGTAAGTTAAGGATCGCTTCAAACATCGAAGGCTTTATAAGCGACGTAATATAGGCCTACTAGACGAATATTCCTTTGGTATTCAGTTCAGACTATCATACAGTTAATTATATTGTTTAAATTTATAAAAATAGTAAATATAATAAAAGATATTTATGTTTATATACTAACTGACTTCAAATACACACTGCAATTAAAAAACCTGATTTTCTCTGACGATCCCAGGGCATTAGACCACCTAGCTACTCTATCAGTAGTTAACTTGCAGTGGCAACATGCTATGCACAATAAATCTTTAGGCTATTTATTATATGGCCGTACTAGCTAGCTATGAACGAAAACGTCCTAAGAAGGTTAGAATAGACATTAGAATAGAATAGACATTCATGGAAGGAAGAACTAGATGGGTCGTATCCTAAGAGGAGTGTTTTGCTGAAAGAGGAACTTGAAGGAAGAATGGAAAGAAGAAAGGTTAGCGGAAGACCTAGACTTGGGATGCTGGATGATTTGATAACTAATTCATTTATACATATGAAGAGAAAAGCAGATGATAGAAATGTGTCGAGTAGTTTTATGCCATGGACCTGCCAATAGACAGTGCACTAAGAAAGAGAGTGAGAGAGAGAGAGAGAGAGAGACTAGGTGGCTATATTCATTTTAATGATTGGGATGACCCTAACACATTATTATGGAGGGAAATGAACGTTAAAATGTCATATTAATTGTTAAGGTGCAGATATTTACGGCAGCAGCAGCTGCAACTTTGCAACAGCAGCTGCACCAGGCGAGGTATGGGATTCCAGCAGCAGACAGCACTTCTATTCAGCAGCTGCTTTTAGCCCCGCCCAAGATGCTCGTCAATGCCTAGCAGCTGATTTTTGCAACGGCAATGACACCCAGCACGGCGCAGCAGCTGCTATGTACGGCTACCAGCAGCAAGCATCATCAGCAGCTGGGCCTTACAGCAGTTTGTCTACACGGGGCAGTCTGCAGCAGCTGAAGTTAGAGAGTTCTACGCAAAGTCATCATCAGCAACAGCAGCAGATATATCAGATGAACAGCTGCATGCAGCAACCGAGAGCTGCCGAATCTCCTGGTATAGATCAACAACTTCAACAACAACAACAACAAAGGCAACAGTTGTCATCCCCTAATTCTTGCCAACAGCGTCCAATGTTGTCAAACAGTTCAAATAACATATACGCTCAAGTACGGCCTTCTAAAGAACAAGTAACAGGTTAATTGCTACCATCAATCAATCAATCATTCTATAAATCATTCAGTAAATCAATTAATTACTGATAATTGACACCCGATGTTAATTTCGATGCTAATTTCGATGTTAATGATTTCTTAATTGACTAATCTCTTAATTTCTTAAATTCCTAACTGTTTATCTAGAGTTAATCAATGCATTTATAGCTTGAATCAAGTGCCGTCTTTTCTAGCTTAATGAATATTGACCTAAACAACTCCGCTAAAATGTAAATTTAAAGATCTCTCTTTGTGTACTGCTTTCTGGCAAGTCTATGATCAATAACCCTTCTATTGTTTTTTATCTTCCGATTTCCTATTCATGTCCACATATTAGTGGATCTTTAAATCATCTAACATTCCTAATCTCGACCTTCCTCTATTTCCTTCCATTCTGCCTTCTATGATCTCTTTTAGTAGACTTTCTCCACTTAGAATATATCCTATCCAACTCTTCTTCCTATTTCGTAATGCATTTACCATCTGTCTAGCTATAACAGCTCTCTTGAGTGCTTCCTCACTTATCGTCTAATAAAAACGTTAATATTTTAGGAACTGAACTTGTTGCTTTGAACGAGATGGTTGTTTGTTAAGATGGCGGTGGAATAGAAGGAAGCAATTGGTTGGGTTTGGACGCGATCAGTTACTCCAGAACTAATCCGCACAGAAGTGCCGAAATGGTGCGTACTGATTAATCGTGTTTCTGTTATTTCTTACTATGTCCTATGAATCTCTGCAGAGGAAGTTGGTGCCATTTGAATCGTTTCCGTACGGGTCATGGTAGATGCAGAGAAAGTGAGTTTTGCTGGGGTATTTGTGATTCACCGCTTTGCGACTGCGGCCAATCTCAAAACAAGAAACATATCGTTGAGGAATGCTTAACCCTCTAACCTGCTTACCGGGTGGACTGTCTATGCTAAGTTGCCTTATAAGTGAAGCAACTATCTGGATTAACGCATACGCTAAATAAAAACTATATCCTATGAATTATTCAGTCGCTGGATAGGCGCAGGATAGTGTTACATTTTTGAAGTTATATTTGTTGAATTCTATAAACGAAAAACGTAAGGTACCCGAGAACTGAATGTAAGAAAAAAAGGAATTACGCAAACAAAGGATCACAAAATACATTCTTGCTATTTAAGCAATAATTGCTGTTCTAAGAGTGCCCGATATCATCACGAATTATCGCTATACTCTTGATTTAGCGTTAAGTGGAATGTGCTGCACTGTGACATGCTACAGGCTAATCAGTTGTCATTCGTCAATATTTCGCTCATTTATGGTCTCAGAAGAAGGTTAGAATGAAGAAGAAGGTCAACATTTAACCCTACCAGGACTTTGTAAACATAAAGTGATGGATTTGTACTAGAGAAGTTATTAGAGTCTAGGATGATATACAGTTGTTGTCACTAGTTGTCCTCAATGTTGTCCATTAAAGTGTATTCCGATGATGTTGAACAGCGAGATCTATCTTCCGCTTGTGACGTCACTGACATCGTTCTTAAATGAAGAAACATATTTTGAATCTTTATTGTATTGTATTGTATTGTATTGTATTGTATTGTATGGTATTGTATTGTATTATATTGAATTATATTGTATTGTATTGTATTGTATTGTATGGTATTATATTGTATGGTATTGTATTGCATTGAATTGTATTGAACTGTACTGTATTGTATTGCATTGATTTCATCGCATCGTATTGCATCACATCTCATTGCATTGCTTTGTATTGCATTATTTGCAAGAAATTTCGATGTAGAAATGGAAATTATGTAAATTGTGTAACAAAATTATAACATTATTCTTTATGATGTTGCAGGCAAGCAGTGAGATGGTTAGGAGATGTTCGTCAATAGGAGTGGCATGTAGGTATCAATCAATCAATTAATCAATCAATCAATCAGTCAATCAATCAATCAATTAATCAATAAGAATTTAACGTCCGGGTTCCTCGCCATAAAGCAATGTCAGGGACGTCAATCAATGACTAAGCGTCATTATACCTTGTGAAAATGTTGTTGATTTTACAGACCTGTTGAAAAGTTTAATATTACACTTTAATTACAATATTACAATATTACTATAATATTACACTTGAATATTAATTGATTAATTAAATACGCCCACTTATCTAGGTATGCATAAGGATTTGCCGTTATTTCGACTGATTTTTTAGATTTTGGAATTTGCACCTTTTTGGACCGTCTTTTTGCTCACCGGCTTGGATTTGTCTCAATAGTGCTCGATGTTGTCATGGATGACAGTAGCACTATAATTGTTATTACTATATTGGTATTATTATTGTTACCGTATATCGTTAAGAATTTAACTTCTTGATTTATTCAAATACAATCATTAGTCCTGGAGAAGATTGACAGGACTGGTAAATTAGATAATTGACTAAACTGCCAAAATGTTAATCGTATAGTTTTAAAAGTGATGGATATCATCATAGATGATCATTTCATCTCGACATATACAACAATATTTCCGACGTTACTAAAATATTACGATATGGTCCATTATGAGTTAAGAGATTTTCACGAGACGGTAGTGGTCTTTTAACTATAATAGTGCTTCGGCAAAACTCAATGAAAAAATGTCAAAATAAAAATATCCTCGGAAAAATTAATTACCAATTAAAGTGCCAAATAAATAGTGAATTAATCATGTAGAATTAATGGAATATATCTCCTTGCAGTATTTATGCTTAATATCTGCCATTTCGTGAATTTTATTTAGATCCACTTAGCGGTAACATTCCTGCTAAGTGTGCACACCCATGAATGTGAGAAATTTGCATTGAACACATAGAGAAAATGACGATGTTATAAAATAATCAATAATCGAAGCCATATCGATGACTGTTCAGTGGATTAGATTATGTTTTGGTATATATAATTAGGCTATATTAGGCTAGATTAGTCTACATTGGGTGTTATAATTTGACAACATTATGCTAGATTAGGTTAGGGATGAATGAACTAAATAACAAACAAACCAATAAATAAACGAATGAATGAATGATTAACTTGACTGACTGATTGATAGACTGATTTGTTGATTAATGGATTGATTGATGACGTTTTGATAGCATTTAAGATGGAGTCGTGTCCTGGAAATGAATCCTATTCCACTGGACTTCCCTCAGCTCTAGCCTCTCCCGTCAACTCTGCCTCCTTCCTACCTTCACCCCCTCCCCTCAAGAGAGCCAGGTGAGGTCTAGTCATTGATTGATTGATTGATTGATTGATTGATTGATCGATTGATTGATTGATCTGTTCAGTGGTTTCATGTTATCATACTAAAACGTATATAACAATCGCTTAAGTACTTGCACAATGCTTTTAACAACAATCTGAATGAATGGCATATTTCATGAAATCTTTAATACCATCAATATTATCCAGTGAGGATTTAACGTCTGTTTCCTCATCCGGCACTGATGTCAGAGACGTCTCAAGCAGAACAAACAACTACGGGCAGTTTTGCTTCAGCAGACCGCATTAGGGAAAGCATTGAATGAAGAGATCATATCATTTACCTTATTGATCCTGTTGTTTATGACGAATAAAGAAATGAATATTAACAGTTCGCAAACCAGAGCGTAAGGAAGACGACGAATATGTCTTAGGGAAACACAGTAAAAGAATAAAATAAAATTGACATAGTAATATATTTATGTTTTATTTTGCTAGATTGATAAATATGCATATATTATTTTGCACTAGTAATGGTAAAAAAGAAGACTTAAAATAACAGAGATTTCTTGTTGCAGAAGATCCTGTCTGACGGATTCAGAGGAAGCCGGCTCAATATTTGAGTACGTAATGTTCCAGTGTATTTCACATTTCATTCCATTTAAGTTTCATTACAGCATCTCTTTCCTATTTCATTACGTGAATCTCATTCATTACTAAATACTACATATTTTCATTATTTTCAAATATTTCACGCATCGCATTATTTCATGACATTCTTATTTCGTATCATCATACAGCTTTTTCCTCTACATTTCTTCATTTGAAGCAATATTAATTTATGCTAGTAATTACATTAATTATTGCATTAATAGCTACATTAATAATTTGACTTTCATTTATTATATTTTCTCTATCGCTTTTCGAAATATCGGATTTAAATATTATTGTTGAAACGTTAACTTAAGTGTTCCCATTTGTGTTCTAAAGCTCTTGATGGTTCTCACCAGGATAGGGAACGGATTAAACAAAGGTACAGTCAATTTGTTAATTTTAGAGTTTGATGACGTTTTCGATACTTTTCTGCATCCTATGGTCTTCTATTTAACGCGGTCGATTATTGTTTTGGATTATATGAATGCAAATCTTTTGTTGCAGGACCAACAACAACAACATGATTGCATCATCCCAGTCACAATCTGATAGAGAGATAGCGGGAGGGGAAAAGGGAAGAGGGGATAGAGATGGATCAGAAATGTCGCAGACAGGATGCGAAGATGATGATGAGGAAGAGAGTCCCGAGGCCAAACAGGAAAGAGAAAAACTGAGGAGACAGCAGAATAACGCTAGAGAGAGGTAGGGGGGGGGGGGGTCCTGGACAAAATATAAATGCTATGTATTATTCCTTATATCAAATATTATATAGGTGTTCCTCAAAGTTCAGTGTTAGGTCCATTGCTCTTCTCGTTATATATCACTCCTCTTAGCTACCTGCTTGCTCAGTCCTCCATAAATTTTCACTTCTATGCAGACGACACACAACTATATATTTCCTTTTCTAATCATGATTCTGATCAAAAACTGGCTCATCTCTCACCCATTCTAGACAAGGTTTATTCCTGGTTTTGTGCCAACCGTCTTGATGTTAATCCTTCCAAAACTGAATACCTTTTAATTGGCACTCCTTTGCAAAGAAGTAAAATTACCTATAGCTCTGTTAATTTTCAGAATCTTGCTCTTTCACCTTCTCGATCTGCCAAAAACCTTGGAGTCATATTTGATGAAAACCTTGACTTTAAATCCCATATCTCTTCTGTTTGTAGCGCTTCTTTCTTTCAGATTCGTCAGATTAGGCAAATACGTCCATCCCTTACTAGAAATTCACCCACTATCCTTGCTAATTCTATAGTTTATTCAAAGCTCGACTACTGTAATTCAATATTACATGGGTTGCCTACTTCTTCTCTCAATCGTTTGCAGTACGTCCAAAATTCTCTTGCACGTGTTGTTTGTAAGTCCTCTCGACTTCAATTTCGCTCTCTTTCTCTACTTCGCAGTCTTTATTCGCTCCCTGTTAATCAACGCATAAAATATAAAATAGCTCTATTAACTTTCAAAACTCTGCGATTTGGCAAGCCTTCTTACTTATCTGAAATTCTTCTTCCCTATCGTCCCTCACGTACACTTCGCTCCACCGATGCCAATCTTCTCTCAGTTCCAAATATTCTCACGTCATTGGAGCAGACGTTCATTTTCTTACGCAGCACCCACAATCTGGAACTCTTTACCTGCTAATCTTCGCTCTTGTTTCTCTTTCAACATTCTCTAGCAAGCTTAAAACTTACCTTTTCCCACCATAGACATAATCAATCTACCTTGACCATTTTTTGATCACCGGACTGGCTTTCGTTTAGGAACTTACTTCTCCTCAGCACATTTCTTTCGCAGATTGGTCTGGGTGAATTGATCTGTAGTGATGTGTGCTGTTGGGGACGTCCCTGAATCATCCCTGGATGAGGAAATGGACGTTAAACCTTGAGTTGTTATTTATTATTATCAAATATTTTATTGAATTAAGTTTTCAATAAATCATTAGATCATGTTTTTTCAGGTCGTTTGGGGTGAATCGATTTGTAGTGAAATGTTATGGAGGACGTCCCTGACATCATCCTTGTATGAAGAAACGGAAGTTAAACCTTTATTTAAGTAAGCCATAAAACTTGGACCAAACAATCCAAGCGATCAACATCAAGATTAAGGAATTTTGCCTTTCCTCTCGCTCAAAGTTTATATTCTGTTATGTAGGATATTGGAATATTGCTAGGAGATCTGTTTGTTTTAATTGCTGTTAGAGCTTACTATTTCTATGATTTATAAATTGTAATTAATTTCATTTAATGTGTAAGATTTGAGATAGAGAGAGAGAGAGAGAGAGAGAGAAAGAGATAGACAGAAAGGGATTGTATTTATTTTCATTCTAATTTTTTAATGAATTTCTGACTTTCTTCGGACGTTCTTGAACTTTTTTAGTTAAACTGTATGTAAACCATGATGATCTGATTTGTACTGGTTGGATGGCCGACTAAATAGCATGCTATCCATGTAAACAGGATGTCATCGATTCGACTCTCAGCTTGACCATCTTTGAAAATTTCCCTAGACCTCTGTAACACTAAGCGAACGTTAAACTTAGCATTTTGTATTTGTGAATTCAACAGCATCTAAACAGTCAGTCGACACTGAAACAAAACTCAACAGATTTAGTTTTTCACATGAATCATGATGCCAGATTTTAGCTTTTTCATGAATAACGATGCCAGATTTAGTTTCTCTCATGAATCACTGTACCAGATTTAGTTTCTCTCATGAATCATGGTGCCAGACTTAGTTTCTCTCAAGCATCATTGTGCCAGATTTAGCTTCCATTTTGAATCATGATGCCAGATTTAGTTTCTATCTTGAATCATAGTGCCAGATTTAGTTTCTATCTTGAATCATAGTGCAAGATTTAGTTTCTATTTTGAATCATAGTGCCAGATTTAGCTTCCATTTTGAATCATGATGCCAGATTTAGTTTCTATCTTGAATCATAGTGCCAGATTTAGTTTCTATCTTGAATCATAGTGCAAGATTTAGTTTCTATTTTGAATAATAGTGCCAGATTTAGTTTCTATTTTGAATCATAGTGCCAGATTTAGTTTCTATTTTGAATCATAGTGCCAGATTTAGCCTTTTTCATGAATCACGGTGCTAAATTTCTGCAATATTTTAACACGTGATCTACAGGGTAAGAGTACGGGACATTAACGAAGCGTTCAAGGAACTCGGGCGAATGGTCAGCGTAAGACTGCAGTCAGACAAGCCTCAGACGAAGCTAGGCATCCTTCAGCAAGCCGTTTACCTCATCAATAACCTAGAGAGACAAATCAGGAGTTCAGGTGAGTGGTTGATTGAATTTGAGAAAGTTTGGTTGATTGACACTGTATTAGTTGTCTGATTGGTTGATTAAATTGATAAAGTATTTATTATTCAATTACTATCAGGTTGACTATATCAGAGCAGTAATCAGCATCATCATCATCTTCCCTTAAATCCCAGTTTAACTAGGGTCAGGATACGAATAGACTTTATTATCCATTCGTTTAAGATTTGTGGCAATTACTGGAGCCTAGGCGCTCACCAACCGAATGCCCTTTCTGACGTTGGTATGGATTTTAGTGCTTCAGAGAGCACTTCAGTGCTTTTAGTGGTCAGAGCAGTAATATATGTAATTTAAGATAATTCACACTGTGATTTATCCTTTCAAAAAAATCTTGCTTAAATTTCAGGTTTGTTAATTTCTAATTAATTAATTATTGACTAATTGGTTTATAATTTCAGCTGATCAGAGTGTAACGCCAAAGAACATTTGCTTCAAGAGCTGTCGCGAGGAGGTCCCAGCCAATCCCAGCGGAGCAGCTGAAGCAGCTGCCTCAGCTGTGGCAGCAGCAGCAGCTTCCGCTACAGGGAGCTGCTATCCAGCTGCTGTCAGCTATTTGCCAGCTGCTGGATATTCTGGCAGTAGCTGCATTGAAGACAATATTAAAACCAGCAATGTTAATAATCAAAATACGACAATTAAGAGCTGTCCGGATAATTTCAATGATATCAACAACAGCAGCTGTCATAATAACAACAATACTGCTTCCAGTACTACTAAAAATATTAATAAAACTTCCACCAATGAAAGCGATCCAGAACTGGTCGGAAAAGTTGAGAAAGATACCAAAAGTGGTTCTAAAGGAGTTTCAAGGACTCTAAAATAAAAATTTTTGGGTCAGGTATTTTAAGTCAGTTAAAATTTGTTTATTTCCATAAGATACGAAGGTATAATTAGTGTGTGAAAAACTGGATGCTTAATTTTAGTGACTCAGTAACCGTTGGATGATCTTGTTCGTATAGATTTAGCGAACTCTCTCTTAAGCAGAAGACCTCGATTTCGAATTCTTAATCTTGGCCAGCTGCCCCAAACTATCGTATTGATACATTAGTGTACCATAGTAGGCCTGCAACAAATATACCAGAAAAATAATGCAATTCAAGTTTACAAGTATGGAGGAATTCAAGCAATTTTTTAAACATAAGGATTTAGTGTCAATAAACGTCGTAAAATAAACGCATAAAAATCTGTGTTATTACAATTCATCATATTTGTCAAATAGTTACATAATCTAGAATTACAATTTAAGCGAGTTAAAAACGGAAGGCGAGTGATCAGATTTACTTTACTGATGCAGGCCTTTAGAGCTCCAGTAGGCTACTTTTGGATTTTCAATTTTTAAACATTGTTCACGCAGCGATGTACGATGAGAGGGAATAAGGAAGTCTTATATACAGTTCTAAATTTGTACGAGGCATTACTGCTGGTATTCAAATTATTCATTGATAACAAACAAAAGTTGCAGGTAATAAAAGCTAACAAAGCTAATGTTAGCGTCAGTTTTCTCACTCGAAAGCGATGTCAGTGACGGGAGAGTCCAGGATTTCAACCCCGCACATACTGATCGGCGGTCGAGTATCTTGCCTATATCGCACTGGCTACAGACTAATATGCTTAGTTTATACATGTACGGAACATTATAGGCCTTACATGCTAGAAACTAAGTATCATACAATTATAGCAGTTTTAACTTCTTACATGTAAATATCGGATCGATATGGCATCTGAAATCGGTTAAAACAAAGGCTTACCAAGCATCTCTTGGGTGTGCTTCGTTTGATTCACGGAACAGACTTAAGGATTTAGAAGTATTGAGTGCTACTATCCTATATGACGTTATCAGGCAAATTAACCGGAGTACGTAAGTGCCTATTTACATGTAGGCCACTATGAATGAAAATTTATCGCTTTTGGTTCAGTTTAAAAAATCTTGTCTAAAAAGGGAAAAAAAGAAAAATGTAAGTGAATATTTATGCCCGAAAATGTATATCTTTCTGGTCCAGTTTAAAAACAGGACGGCCTGCTTGCATGGTACCTATTAACGTGTTATAATCCTATAGTAGGGCTATATAACCGTTTGCTATTGTTTACCAGACGTCTGAATTAGGTCACTCCAGTCTGAATTATGTCACTCGAGTGAAGTGATCATCATCACAGAGCAGAAGAGCTGAACAAACAGTTCAAAGTTATATTTTATTTGGACCTGATAGGAGTGTTTGTGCTCATAAAGAAGCGAGGTAGCCGATAGTACTGGTTGGATGGACTAGTGGATAGCAAGCCTGCCTGATAGTAGTAAGAGACCGTATGTTCGAATCTCAGTGACTGAATCATCTTTAAGTTCCTATCAAAGCTTGCAGATCTCGAATATCTTACCGACTATATTACCGACTATTATTCGAATATCTTACCGACTATATTACCGACTATTATTCGAATATCTTACCGACTATATTACAGACTATTATTCGAATATCTTACCGACTTCGCCACTGGCTTGAGACAGTCGGTAAGATATTCGACAGCGGATAAGGATGTGCGGGGGTCATATCCTGGGCTTGCTCGTTAATGGCATCGCTGTCGAGTGAGGAAACTGAAGATACTCTTAGCTTTACCAGCTTTTAGATGCTGATAGTTTGTTTTAAAACCTAATAATAAGAAAACCTACTGCTGGATTTAGTCCAAAATGATTCAATACTAGATTAATCATTCGTATTGTTAAAATATTTATCCTGCTTTCCTATCAATTTTAAAATTAATAAAGTTAATATAATTACTCCAATTTAATCATTCTATTTTAATCAAATTTAATTAATCCAACATTTCGATGCACTCAAAAATTAGAGCTTCCACGTCCCAATCCTTAGTTATTCGTCTCTTATGAACTCCGAATTAGTTGAAAGTCCAATCTCAAATTTCCCCAAATGTAGACGAAGCTATATGAAAATCGGGTGATATGAAATGAAGTGGCAATGTCTATATTTGCCCTCTTCACAACACCACTTGTATGGACGCAGTCCACGAGTGTTAATAGCTGATTCAACGTTGTCCTTATTCACATGGACACTCCTCCTAACGATCCGTGGCTCTCGGATACGCCTCCATGAGTAGGATACGAGCCTATCCAGCCCGTCCTGTCTACCTATGGACTGCAGGATACTTGTCTATTGTGATGCAGAATATTATTTATTGGACTATTTTGACCCATAATGACAGTTACATCGCAGATTTTAATAAGCAACGTTGGTGCGCAGTAATTCGTATCGCTGACTTCAATTAGTAGTTTTTATACGACTGCTACCGCTATAATGGGTGTAGTAACTTATATTTTTACTTAGAATTTGCTCATTTTTGATAGGTAGGGTTCGACAGTCACATGCTCTGCTGACATAGCAAATCATCAGCAGCAATAAGCAATACATCATTCACTATTATAATCACATCATTGACAGATTTTATAATCCTGTGATGGGACTATATTATCAAAATCATAGTAGTATAGAATATCATTGAAGAGCTTCTAGGATAGAGTGATGCCTTTCATTCTTTGTAAAATTAAAAAATGCAAATTTCAATTGAGGTTTTAGGATTCCATTATTGTAAGATAAATAAAATTTGGACCTACATAGGCCTAGTAGAAATTTGAAGATTAACTGAATCATAAAATCTCTTCATCCTGAGATGGGGAGGACCATAGACTATAGTAGAGACCCAGAATACTAATTATTAGAGACTTTTAGAAACAACTCTTATCGTCTGTTTGATTAGAAGGGAAATTTTACAAGTGTTACCATGGCGACAATGGAAGCAGAATTACAACGAACTCTGAAGGAATTGGATCTCTTCATGGAAGAGTTCAAGGGTTTGTATAATTATTTTACATCTTTCTGATACTTTGATAAACTTAGTGTTATATACATGTAGCAACTATCCTTACAGCTCTCTCTCTCTCTCTCTTTTACCTTAATGTTCTGACAAGTGGCAGCTCCAAGGTACATACTCTTACTCACAGTCTGAAGGTTATCCTTTATGAACTCGTCTGTTTGACGCCTTATTTGTGAATTCACTTCGAGTAATGAACCCTTAATTAATTTTTTTTTTAAACTTTATCACAGAATTGACTTTCTAAATGACTATTTCTAGAACAGTGCTATGATCGGAGATCGGTCTTCGAGACAGCTTCCTGTCTATAATTAACCGTATCTTCTGCTTTCGATGGCGCAAATTTACAGCAAGCTCAGATTCATGATTAACCTTCCAGGGGTTCTAGAGGATATTCATTTGTTGTTGACTGACCTGAGTGTTGAACCATGGTCACATTCATACAGCCAAACCCTCTAAACGTTACACCATAGCCCCCTGACAGTGCAGTGCTCAATACTGTCACGAACCACAGTTACACTTTATGTTACTGCTGCTTTCATCATATTTGTAATTTTTAAAATTTTCTCATTTCCTTTCCATGGTTATTAGTAGTTGTTGCCTTTTGTTGGCCGCATCGATAGCAGCAGGCGCGGATATAAAAATAATCTTCCAACACCTTCGATAATTTTTTTATTTAAAGCTGTCAACACTCGAAGAAGGCAACGAGAAAGCACCACAGAAGCAATATTATTTCCAAGATATATGCAACATTAAGGTTTGGATACGGCATTGCCTTTTGTGAAGTAAATTCATTGATCGATTGAGTCCTCATTATGAATTTAAAAATATCATGTCAGTAAGAATATGTACCTTGGAACTGAGTGGCAGAACACTAGAGAGAGATTATTGATTAATCAACAATTTATATAAATGTATTTCGTATTATGTTCGATTATCAATAAAAAATATTAATTTCTACAAATTAAATGTCTATAAACATATAAAAATAAATACACCAATACTGATTTATCTCTAAATAAGGCAATTAATGTTGTTGATGAATCCATAATATCAATATGCTAATTAATAGTATTGATAACTATATAACCTATTACAGCAGAAGTATATTTTGCTTTTTCAAGTGGAACTTGTTTTAACCTAAATGGAATTATTTTTAAGCTCAATACGTTTTAAAAAATATAAGAAAAATTTAAGAAAATTCTGCAGACCCAATTTAGTTCGTGTTTATTGACAAATAGAGAACTGCGAAGAGGCGACAACTGTAGATATTCATTCGCAGAAGATTCTGGAACCAGCTGCAACAGTTTTGACAAAGACAAACACAGAAATAGCTTCTACAACGGAAGTCAAAGCAACAGTTAAGCCTGCTGCAACGTCTGCAGTGCAAGCTGCAGCAGCAAATTGCGAACACGAAGCAACTGCTGCAGCAGCAATATTCGAGCACGAAGCAACAGCTGCTGTCCCGGCAACAATAAAATCAAATAAAACAGACACAGCTAAACAACCGATGACAACAACAACAAGTGCAGGCTACACTAAGGTCATTAATTCAGCAGAAAACCAGCGAGGGGACATTCCCACTAGTACCAATAAATCGACAAAGACACCAAAAGCTAAAGCAGTTGCAGCAGTTAAATCAACAGCAGCTGCGATATCTGCATCAGTTGCTACTGCTGCATTGGCTCGACCGTTCGGTAGATTCGTGAAGAGTAGAAAAGAAGCTTTAACTGCAACAGCAAAAGCGAAATTGGAAAAATCTGCACAGATTAAATATACAACAACAGGGAAGTTTTCCGAGACAGGATCGGCCACTTTAGAGAGATCCGCTGATGACGCTACAGATAAAGACATAGATATAACAATAGCGTGTCTTCAGTCTGAAAATGTAACATCAGCAGTACTTAAATTAATCCCGCCAAATGTAACAGCGAAAGAACCAACGACAGAAATATATAACAGAAACGAGATAAAGAAAAATGGTGCTTCAATGTGTGAGAATAATGCCTTAAGTGATCAGAGTAGTGTTGGATTATCAACGAATGTTGAGCTATCAACTTATGATTCTGAAGATTCAATGTCAACAAATATCAAAACACCGAGAGGGTCGTTCTTCAATCAGTCATCTAGTACAACTATTACTAACGCAAAAGATTTAAAGCCTGTTTCCTCGGTTAAGGATGATGTCTGGGACATTAATCACAAGGAAACATCGCCAATTTCTTCACTTGCCGCTGACCATGTGGAGACGTTTGACTTATTTGATGAACTTGAAGACATAATTCACTCATTAACTGAGCTTAGTCAGGGACAATCTCTAGATGAAGTACCAATCCATGATTCCAACAGCCTCGCATTCCAGAGGAAGTCACAACGATCAGGAATCAACGGCTGCAGCAACATATTCAAGCTAACGCGGCAAGCCGTCCAGTCTAAAAGATCAGATATATCTGATAAAATATCTGATGGCACTGAAGAAACGAGAAAACATTCGTATCTGAGTCCTCGACAACGATACCCGCTAGCTGCTTTACCAAGAGGTTCGGTAATTGCTGCTGAAGTTTATAATTCAAGTACTACAGCTAAAACCCCGGCTGATAATTTATTGAGTGACTTCATCTCAGGTGCTAAAAACGATTTGGCTTCAGCTAATGCATTCGTCCTACCCAGATCAGAATGTGGAGCAGGAACAACAGGAAATGGTAAGGACGCTAGATTTAACGGAGCATCCAATAAGTCAGTCAACGCTTCTCATGATATCTCTTCGACTAAACGCAACTTAGTTACCAGCGCTGCTGCAAGTTACGCCAAAAAAATCTCATCAGAGTCAACCTCCAACATTCTCCTGCCTTCTTCTAGTGCTGTAACGTCATCCAAAGCCACCAGCGACAACTTCCAGCTCGCGCTGAGGCTCCTTTCTGAGGCTGCAGATAGAAGATCTGAGACAGTTCTGCCTCGATCAAGAGCTCCGTCCAAACAAACAGAGTCATATAACCGTAGTACGGACGCTGCTTCCAGCGGCAAGAACTCATTCAGCCTTCCAGTTAATTCCAGAGGTTTCCAGGAATCAGATAAAGCCCACTACAGCAAAAATACTGAACTTAGAGTAAAAGCTTCTGTTACGTCAAATGGATTTCAACACGTTGATATAAATCAACCTGCTGATCAAGGGTACCACAACGATAAAAATTCTAAGTACAATAAAAGTAACAGTAATGAAAACAATACATCAACCGGTTTAAACCGGTTCAGAGAACCAGTATCAACCGGTTCTAACCGGTTCAGAGAACCAGTATCAACCGGTTCTAACCGGTTCAGAGAACCAGTATCATCCGGTTTCATGAACTGTTCTCTCAGCAGTGGATCAGAGGCGGCCACGCTGAGTCGTAGAGCCAGCCTAAACATCTGCCAACTGTACGGGCGTGTGTCAAGGTCAAGTTCCTCAAGCAGGGTCATGCCAGGAGGCATCCCTAGACGTTGGAGCACCCTGTCCCAATCCTCTTCCGATGAAGCTAGCGAGCAATTCCCTACTATCCGCCGATACGGGTCTGCAAGAGGTCGCACGGAATTCTTGCAGAAAAGAAAAGTATTCGAGAGAGAGTTGACAGAAGAGGATTCTTGTAAGAAAGAAGGAGAGACAGAGACTAGGAGAGGGGAAAGATGGTTTTCCGTCGTTGAACCTCACTTGGGGTATCGCTGGGAATCGAGGCAGGATTTCAAGCAGCTGAGAGCTAGCTTCGAGTGTCTAGCTACAGCTGAGCTGTTACACGGCAGCAGCTGCTTTAGCTGAGAGCTAGCTTCGAGTGTCTAGCTACAGCTGAGTTGTTACACGGCAGCAGCTGCTTCAGCTGAGAGCTAGCTTCGAGTGTCTAGCTACAACTGAGCTGCTACACGGCAGCAGCTGCTTCAGCTGAGAGCTAGCTTCGAGTGTTTAGCTACAACTGAGCTGCTACACGGCAGCAGCTGCTTCAGCTGCCGCAGTGGCTCAACTAATTGATACGTCAAGTGTCTCACGACAGTAGAAATATACTACAACATATGCTAACGTTATATAAAATATTGTCTTTTCATTTATGAATAGCACTCAAATATTTTGGAATAGAATATCGGACGTTGAGCTGCAGTCGAGCAGGTCAGCATAGGCCTACACTGTGTGCGCAGTAAGCCAAAGCTAAATGAAGAAAATGAAAGGATACGGGAATATAGAAAATATTAAAGAAACTCGAAAAATTTGGTGTAACCTTAACATTGTATTTCCATTTCGTCAGCACATGATGATGGGTGCTCTTTTTACTACTTTAAGACAAAGAAAAAATCAATACTGCAGAAAAAGCATTCTTCTTATCTACTGGATTACAATAGCATACATGTATATATCCAAATTCTATTTTTAAATTTGCGCAGTTTTTGAACATTCTTTTGCTCGCTTGCTTGAATTTGTCTAAATTGTGTTCGATGTTGTCATTGATGATAGTAGCACTTTAAATGTTGTTTTGTTATGCTACATTTGCTCCCACAGGAGTGACCTTTCATGTAAAATGACCAGAATCCTGTGGTTTATCAACACTGACTTGCTTTGAAAGCAGGAAACTGAGTTTAATCCTTAGCTTTACGAACATGCGTGGAGAATGAACGCCCTATTTAGGCCTTAGCTGATATAGAACATACATCTACAGTTATATAAAATGTATTTAGCCCCAACATCAACCTGAGCTAATGATTATTTGTCGACTTAGACAGTACATTATGGGCTTTTTGTTTAATATTTTTCATTTAATATTTCGAATTCGACATCGAATCGAATAATTCCGACATCGATGTCGGTAAGATATTCGATCGCGGATCAGTATGTGCGGGGTTCAAATCCTAGGCTCTCCCGTCACTGATATCGCTTTCGAGTGAGGAAACTGGCGTTAACATTAGCTTTTAATAATTCGAATACCATACAAAGAGCAGTTTTTAATCGTCACAAAGTAGCACTCAAGTAGTATTACACTTATTTATTTCGCCAATACAGTATTACAATGTCAACAAAAGATTTCCATATCAACAACATAACAATGGTTGATCCAGTATTTACCATCACGAAAATGAATTTAAATATTTATCAGTTTAGTAAGCCTACTAATTTAAAGTTTAGTACTAGCACACATTACATTGAAAGAATTTTAAGATATGTACATTTTTACATCTTCTTTGCAGCACAGGTCTGATGTAAGATCCATTATCCATTATTGTTACCATTATCAAGGGTGACTTCATTGTCGAATTGAACTGATAGTTTGATATCGGTTTCCACATCACAAGAATGTTGTATGACAAAAATACATTTTATAGCACGTATTTAAAACCATTTCTCAACTAACTACGCAACTAGTCTAATAAGTCAAAGCTCGCACCGTAATGAGCAAAACCATTCGTTAAGTGAAACATTGCGGCAATATTAAAATACGTGTACATCGACTGCAAATAAAATCTGTACATCGCGATCAACTTTCGCCAGTTGACGCCGCTATGCTAATTTGAGACTTTATAACGAAATTAACCTCGGATATAGCCTGTAAGACACTAAGTATGTTCTGTTTCCATATAAACTCTAACTGTTACCCTGACCTTTACGACGGAATGCTATCACGTTTTTCTACGCCATCCTGATTGATATTCATCCGCCTGAGTGGACTACTTACTACTTACAACGTAAGCATTAGTTCAACGATTAGATCAGTATGTGCGGGGTTCAAATCCTGGGCTCGCTCGTCACTGACATCGCTTTAAGTGAGGAAACTGACGTTAACCTTAGCTTTAGCTTTTTAATGAAACACATTTCAATATAATGATTCATTAGCAATATTAATATTATATGTATATTATTTATTTTTTAATTAATAAAAAATATTTGTAAAATCAAACACACATTGTCCCAGGTTTTCTCTAATTCTCTTTCCTTGCATTCTACCCTCTATTACGTTTTGTATCAACTCAAAGATTAAGCACCACGGCAACCGATGAATCGACGTCAAACGTTAGTTTTATAGTTTACATCGACACCAACAGAATACACGACATTTATTAGAAAACTCTAAATTGTCAACAGGTTAATTATTACAATTGGTTTTACATAAAAACTATACGTATCTCTGCCTCATTTCAGATTCAAGGCACCAATTTCACAAAGACACAATTGTGTCAGAGATTCACGATTAATCAATATTTACATAATTACTTGCTCAGGGATTTCTCAATTTTACATCAGCAGTATGAATAAACCATTCATTGGTCAGCAGTCTCATTTCTGACTGGAGCAGTCGCTGATGGCCACTACGATCCATCAATAGCTCTAACTGACTAGTCAACTGACCTCTTCTCATTAGAACCATCAGTTTATTAGCTACAGGCACTTCTTCATTGGAATAGTATCAGCTTGTGACGTTCATGATAAGAAAACGACGCAAAATTTATTTTATCACTCTAATTTCTCTCGTTCTGATTAGACAAGTAAGTAAACCCTTTTCCGTCAAAGACGTCCCTGACACTGTCTTCAGACGTCCCTGACATTGTTTTCAGACGTAGAACACGACCAAAAAATGCCAATTTCAAAATTTACTCATTCCAAATACATCAGTTCACTGTAACTGTTCACTGTAACATGCATTTTCTCAAATTTTGTACAAACTAACCATATTATTAAGTACCGTACAGAAAAATTACAAATATTTTTGGCTTCAGTTTCTTAAAGAATTATTGTTTGCATATTTTGGCATTAGCAGTAGACCGGGAAGATCAACATTCAAATCAGCAGAAAGTTTAATACTCAGAATATCTATGTAATAAAATACTATGAATCACTCGAAACTCTACTACTTACTGCAGAAAATACTGTTAGTATCTAGCGTCCGATAAGCACCATATATTTAAGAAAGAATTACGTTTAATTAGCGGCACCAAAACCTAAGCACCAAATTTATACAGATTTTGGTCCCTGATGTCATTCTTTAATGACAAAACAAACGTTAAACGGTTTTTTGTTAACATAGAACAATACGGTAAGTAAACTGTTCCTGAAATCATCATCGAACAATAAAAGAGACGTTAAACCGAAACTTTATTAAAAGCTAAGGTTAACGTCAGTTTCCTCACTCGAAAACGATGTCAGTGACGGGCGAGCCCAGGATTTGAACCCGCACATACTGATCCGCGGTCGAGTATCTTACCGACTTCGCCACCGGCTCCAGATTATTAATTTACTTTATTGCGTAATGTTAATTAATAATCGTCGAGGTTTCAAACGATGCACCAAATGAATATCACGCCTCATCTCAACACTAAATCAATTTTTAAAGAACTATATTGATTGATAACTTTACGAACAATTTTAAAGCTTTGATTGAGACCGAATTTTAAAAGCTCATATGCAAAAAAGAATTTTTTAAAGCATAGATTAAATTTCATTCAACAAATTAAAAGTACGAGCAGATTTACAATAAATGTTGACTAAACTGCAGAAGAACTTTTTAAATTACCAAAAGACATCAGCTGTGAGTCAATATCACTTACTATAGGTCTGCCTAATATCACATCCAATGTATTCCTAACAATAAACTAATTGGTTGAAGCCAGTGGCAATATCAGTACGATATCTGACTGCGGATCAGTAAGTGCGGGGTTCAAATCCTGAGCTCACCCGTCACTGTTATCACTTTTGAGAGCTGAAACTGACGTTGACATTGGCTTTACAGCTTTACAATGAGGTTCTAAAGAGCATTCCATCGACTTACAAGCGTATAACACCACCAAGGTTAGGCCTTTCTCAAACAGAAAAGTAATTCTGCTTAGTCGCCTCTTGCAACTATGCAGTAAACGGCTGGTCTACTCTGCAGTAGCACGGACACAGTACAAACTGTGTCAATAGATAACTAATTGATAATCAGAAATAAAGATAAGATTAGATATGAAATGCAAAGCTGTGATGTCAGAAATGCTCAATTCTCGCTATTATACATAGAGTTATCTGAGAGTAAACGAACAAAATGAGTAAGCCATAATAATTGTAAAAAAGTCAAATAAAGCTAGGTTTTGTTACGCAAAACATCCTAAAAGTCAAATGCCAACTTAACTATCAGAACGAAATAAAACTGGTCCGCGCAAAAAATTCCACAATAAATCAATGCGAATAGAAATTTATAAGGCCAAAGTAAATTAAAGCCCAACTGTAAGTCAGTTAAAAGAATGTAAAGTTCAAGATGCCACGTCAGTGAATGTAAAGCAATATATATTAAAATCCTTGAAATCTGCTTCTCTAGCCTTGCATTATAAATATCCCACACCTGAGGCAGTCTTCATGAAATGAAAATAAAATGCCATCGTATGCTACTTAATTCCAAGTACACCATTTTATTCTTGGAAGCATCTAAATTGCCTAGATTTTTTCTGGATTGGATAGTGCAATAAATAGCCAAAAATCAATTAATATTTCATCTATGAATTAAATGAACAGCAAAATGTTTCTGAATAATCAAACTACAAGAAAAATCATTAACAAATGAAAAGTGTATCATTCCCTCAATAAGCCACTTGAAATAACTGCAATAAATCAGCTTTTAAATAGGTCAATCAATCAATTGTTAAAGTATTATCTTCTCAGTACGACAGCGTCATGAAATCGCAAAACATACATAACAACTGCTTCATCAAGTGATCCATAGCTTTGAACAGTAAGTCAAATCAAAATAGCCATCAAAATAAATGCATATTATCAACATTTATAAGTATATTTCAATAGAAAATTCAAATATAGCTAAATCATCTAAAAGTTTCCTAGGCCAAGTATCATAAATTTATATTTAAGTTCATTTGCAAACGACAGATGCATGTTTTTACAAAAATGCAATCCGTCAGAGAAACATCGACTGATTGATCCCATTAGAGTCATAGGATTAGTCAGAGAAACTAATTAATCTAAACAAACTCTGCCTATAACAGTCTGTCCAAGCAAGCAGTGCTTGATGCTGTCATGAGAATAAGCATTGTAACTTATTTCTGTACTGTCATGTATGGCATAATTTCAGATTCAGCAGGAATTCTCAATCTAAAGGTTGCGTCAGATAAGTCACAAAAATGGTGGAGAAGCTTGTCATGTTAGTTATACGCGCAGAGATCCAGCAGATATAGAACAAAGCACAAGTAAAAAGATCACTGGAACAAAACGGGAAAATCAAAACTATTAAAAACTAGGGCTCTACTGAATTATTAGCTTCAATTATCAATAGCAGGTCCATGAAACACTCCGCACAAAATACAAAAAGCATTCATGCCACATTCCTTTCAAGCAGAAGCTATACTTTATTAGAGTGAATTGCTTTTTAATAGTTCCATCCAAATTACGTCTATTTTTTAAATAGCGAAACTTTTAATATTCTACAAGTTTACGTCAATATAAAGGTTTGACCCATTTTATAGCATCTACATACCTAATAATGAACAAACTATTACATTGTAACTATTACATATTAAACTGGGATTTAAGGGAAGATGATGATGATGATTGCATTTTAACTGTAAGTGTACAGGCCACTTTACACCATTCATCTTCAACCTGATGACCCATTAGTTGTTCAGCAGAGCCCTAAGAGAAAAGTTCAAATGTTGGTCAGCAATTATTTGCCTAAATACGAAGCTTCCATTGCCGTTATTTATCCTAGATATCTCAACTCTTGTCAATCATCCTTTACCCACGCCCACACTGTTTTAATCTCATTGTTCAACTCCTCCCACACCCACAGTTCAGTCCACAAGCACCGCCCACGGGCTGGGTGTTTTTCCAAACTGAAACAAACAACGCAAGGCATGACTTCAAAGAATATTTATATTTTAAATTTTTAATACAGCAATTAATAAATTATTAATAATTGTAATAACAAATTTTGCTACAAAATTTTCTAATCCCGACCCTAGTTAAACTGGGATTCGTGGGAAAACGATATTGATCATGGTACTAGTAATAATTATCTAAGTATAGTAAATGCAGTCAATTTTGATAGCAGCGGTATTAACAGTATATTCTTCATATCATAATTATATACGTTGTGGAAATGAAGAGGAAGGCGGAAGACAGAGAAGAGTGGAGGCGTTATATACGACGGACCTGCCAGTAGGCAGTGCACTAGGAGAGAGAGAGAATATACGTTATTGGAAGCCGATAATAGAGACAGAACAGAGGGTATACAAGTAGATTATACAAGCAGCTCCATCCAGAACAGAGAGCAGGAGACCTACCGTCAATACTCGCCAAGTAGGACAGAATCCAACACGAGTTTCTATCAAATTTAAACTGTGTAGACAAAATAGATAGAAAGAGAGAGAGAGAGAAAGAAAGAGAGAGAGAGAGAGAAAGAGAGAGAGAGAGAGAGAGAGAGAGGAGGGAGGAGAGGACTGAGCTATTTCAGGTTTACCTGTATGTCAGCCAGTTCTTTGTAGAACCTCATCGTCACAGGAGCACCCTCTTTCATGGTGGGTATCTCTAACTTCTTGTCTTCGTACAGAATGGCCTCAATGGGACACACCACGCACGCCGTACCCGCTCCAAACAGTTCCTTAAGCTGTCGACAAACAATCAAATCAATCAATAACAACGCTCCTCAGCACAATGGTTTCACAACTACTTCCACAACATACATGTTCTAAACAAACGGTTTGGATGAATTGATCTGTAGTGATGTATGCTGTGGGGACGTCCCTAACTTCATCCCAGAATGAAGAAACGGACGTTAAAACTTTAATATTATTATCATTATTATTATTATTGAAAATAGAACTTGCAGTCCACTCAATTATTGCTACGATACAGTTATACGAGTCAGTACAATAAGCATTTAAAATCAAAAATTAACGACATAGTTACAAATATTCAGATAGTACCAGCTGGACATTTAAAGCTTCCGATGTAAGTACTAAAATACAAGCAATAGTCAGTCAACACAATAAAATATCTACTACTTGTATAGATATAATATCTAATACTGTACAATAAACTATCTTAAATCACAAAATTTGTTATAATTACAAAAACGCCAGTGTATGACAATTCACATAACTATATAAGAAGTTGATGCTTTCAAACACCTATTTGAAAAACCAATAAATATTATGTCAGATTCAAATGAGCAGAAAATGAGAAACAATGGAAAACTGAATCTACGACTCGGTGCTTGTGCTGATTATATATATATATATATATATATATATATATATATATATATATATATATATATATATATATATATATATATATATAATATAGACAAGTCGTCGGTCGCTCAAAGATGAATGCCAGTTGTTGAAAATAAATCATTACGATAAACTCTAAACGACTTACCCTCCCATCCTTCAATGCTTTTGTGATTTCCTTCATATGCAGAGATCTCTCGGTTACTTTAAACTCTCCCTACAATATAAACACAACCACTTAGCTGCCTTCTAGAGTTATATAAACCAGCTAGGCAATCAGCCTACACAATGTAAACTTAATCATTTAGCTGCCTTCAATAGTTGCATCAACCAGCTAGGCAATCAATCTACACAACATAAGAGAAGGTGTCATTTTGTATAGTATTATCTTCTACAGATAAATATGCCTATGCCTTGGAACACAATAGCCATACCACATAAGAAGTATAGAGTCGAAAAATCTACAAAAACTTTTATTAATAGCATTTCTGCAACATATCTTAGACTTAATTCTAACATTAACGTAAAGCCTTTTTCTAATGAAGAAATAATTAAATATTTACAGTGTTACTATATAAATAAGATCCAGAACGGTTCCAGCAACAACAACAACAACAACAACTGACCCATTTACGAGCTAGATCCAGCAACTACAACAACAACAACAACAACTGACCCATTTGTGAGCTAGATTCAACAACAGCAACAACTGACTCATTTACGAGCTAGATCCAGCAACAACAACAACAACAACAACAACTGACCCATTTACGAGCTACATCCAGTAACAACAACAACTGACCCATTTACGAGCTACATCCAGTAACAACAACAACTGACCCATTTACGCGCTACATCCAGTAACAACAACAACTGACCCATTTACGAGCTAGATCCAGAAGACTCTGTCTAGTTACTCCAGGAAGAATTAATCCAGTGTCCAGAGAGGGGGTTACCAGCTCTTTCTCTGTTAAACAATCCACACAGAAATAACATAAAACAGTGAGTTTCTTCTTCTTCAGTGCACAGCCAAGAGCAAGGTTCAAGGTACATATTTATACTCAAAGTCTGTTTTCTCGCTCCATAAGAGCACTCCTTAGATCAACAAGTTAATCCCTTCACAAAGTCTATGCCTTATCCATACTTTATGTAGCCTAAAGCTTCGGAAAAGTATAGCTTCTGAGGTGGTTTCCCATTGCCTTCCTCAGTTAACAGTAATTCATATATCATATTATGTGTATTATTATGTTGTTATTATTATATTATTAAGCATCACTTGACAACAGAGAACACGCTAAAAGCACTACGAGCTTTGCATATTAAAGGCACAAAGTATAACACAATTAAATCCACATGAAGAAAGCCAGCCTAGACTAGACTACTGTACCTCCTTTCTCGTTGATCCAGTATGCGAGGAAGTTCATGGTACCCACTTCAGTCACCTCGTGATCAGGCCCGTACAACCACAAAACCTGCTGGCAACCTCTTTTCACAGCCTCCGCCTGCACCGATATCGTGGGGGCGTAGTTACTGCCCATTTTGTACATTCCAGCGCCCCCTGTCCAAGACCTGACAAATTTTGGATCAGCGAGAAGTGTGACCGGTTTAAAACCGGTTGGGAAGTACGGTCCAACCGGTCCGGTTATGACGTAGAGTAACGCCGAGCGAGATTTAGCCACACCGAGCGAGTCCTATCAAATGAAATAACAATTTATAAATCTATCTGGCACAAGCCAGTGACTACATTGGCTCGAGCCAGTGGTGAAGTCGGTAAGATACTCGACCACGGATCAGTAGGTGCGGGTTTCAAATCCTGGGCTCGCCTGTCACTGACATCGCTTTCGAGTGAGGAAACTGACGTTAATCTTAGCTTTACCAGCTTTCACTATGTAAATCAATACTTAACACAAACAGTACCAGTGAGTCTGTGATCCACAAGATATTGCGCAAGTGGGCATGACTAAAACTAAATAAAATTACATAACGGCACACTGGGTCGGGAAGCACAGATGCTTATTTAAGACCCATTTCCTCCTACCCTCTCCATGATTATTAGTAATCGTTGCCTTTTGATGGCGCATCAATTGCAGCCGGTGCGGATTTAAGAATAACCTTCCATCACCCTGAGATTTTTTCCTTCGTAAGCTTTTACCAACACTCGGTCTTCCAAGGTGGTCACCCACAAAGTACTAACCGAGGTCGATGCAGCTTAACTTCGATAATTGACGCGCAACTAAACCAAGTGCGCTAATCCAGCCATCTAGTGCGCTAATCCCGCCGTCTAGTGCGCTAATCCCGCCGTCTAAATAAAATAAAATATTAAAAGTGGGTACTACTGTTCTATATAATCTCCTCTCTCTCTCTTAGTGCAAGGCTCACTGCCAGGTCCATAGCATATAAAGCCTCAATTCTTCTTTGTCTTCCGTTTTCATGTCCACATACTACTTGATCAATAAATATAAATAATCTACATGAATACATATCTAAAGAAAAGATTAAAACTCATTTATAGTCAATATAACAACAAAAGATATGATCGATTACACAGCTACTTGTACAGTAATTGATTGATACAGCTGATTGATGCAGTACCTCAGTTCCTATGAGTGTAGGACGTATGTATAGAGTACTACTGGTCGAGTAGGGGACCCATTCCTTGTCTAAGCTAACGAGCTGCCTCATGCATTCCACTAGCTCCGGCCCGTCAAACGTCTGCAACACAAACAGTTACTGAGACTTCATCTAACTGCATTTACATTTACTCCACAAGCTCATTCCTATAACGGCTAATTACATTTACTGCAGAAATTAATTCATCTAATTTCTAATTACATTTGCATTTACTTCACAAGTTCATTCATAAATCTTGTTCTGGCATATCTGATTCTGCCTTTTCCCTTCTCACATCATATCTCTCATGTCGCTCACAATCTGTTGTTATTGGTCAAAATCGCTCTTCTGAACTACCCCTCCTACGCGGTGTTCCTCAAGGTTCAGTGTTAGGTCCATTGCTCTTCTCGTTATATATCACTCCTCTTAGCTACCTGCTTGCTCAGTCCTCCATAAATTTTCATTTTTATGCAGACGACACACAACTATATATTTCCTTTTCTAATCATGATTCTGATCAAAAACTGGCTCATCTCTCACCCATTCTAGACAAGGTTTATTCCTGGTTTTGTGCTAACCGTCTTGCTGTTAATCCTTCCAAAACTGAATATCTTTTAATTGGCACTCCTTTGCAAAGAAGTAAAATTACCAATAACTCTGTTAATTTTCAGAATCTTTCTCTTTCACCTTCTCGATCTGCCAAAAACCTTGGAGTAATATTTGATGAAAACCTTGACTTTAAATCTCATATCTCTTCTGTTTGTCGCGCTTCTTTCTTTCAGATTCGTCAGATTAGGCAAATACGTCCATCCCTTACTATAAATTCAGCCACTATCCTTGCTAATTCTATAGTTCATTCAAAGCTCGACTACTGTAATTCATTATTACATGGATTGCCTACTTCTTCTCTCAATCGTTTGCAGCACGTCCAAAATTCTCTGGCACGTGTTGTTTGCAAGTCCTCTCGACTTCATTTCGCTCTCTTTCTTTACTTCGCAGACTTCACTGGCTCCCTGTTAATCAACGCATAAAATATAAAATAGCTCTATTAACTTTCAAAACTCTGCGATTTGGCAAGCCTTCTTACTTATCTGAAATTCTTCTTCCCTATCGCCCCTCACGTACACTTCGCTCCACCGATGCCAATCTTCTCTCAGTTCCAAATATTCTCACGTCCTTGGGCAGACGTTCATTTTCTTACGCAGCACCCACAATCTGGAACTCTTTACCTGCTAATCTTCGCTCTTGTTCTTCTCTTTCAACATTCTATAGCAAGCTTAAAACTTACCTTTTCCCACCATAGACATAATCAATCTACCCTGTCCATTTTTTTTTGATCACCGGACTGGCTTTCGTTTAGGACCTTGCTTCTCCTCAGCACCTTTCTTTCGCAGATTGGTCTGGGTGAATTGATCTGTAGTGATATGTGCTGTTGGGGACGTCCCTGACATCATCCCTGGATGAGGAAACGGACGTTAAACCTTCATTATTATTATTATTATTATTATTATTATTATTATTATATAATTGGTAATTGCATTTACATTTACTTCACAAGTTCATTCATATAATTGGTAATTGCATTTATATTTACTTCAGAAATTAATTCATATATTTTCTTAATAACATTTATTTATTACAAGTGTAATTAGAAATTATAAGAGGAAAGCGGAAGACAGAGAAGAGTTGAGGCGTTATATACCATGGACCTGCTAGTAAGCAGTGCACTAAGAGAGATTATATTATAGATATACTTTTAGTTTTCGGACAGTGAATAATATATAAAACAAGATCGATCAGGCTTGTAGCTTGTGGATGGCTCATAGTGGGGTATGATAGGACTCTTGTAGGGTATATATAGGTACATTCAATAATATTTGTTTAAACAACTGAAAACCAAACGGAGTGAGCTCCAATTGTGGGACTTCCAGCAAAAATTAGCACTAATTGAGCTCTAATTTCTAGCATAGGTTTCAAATTCGAATGTGAAATTTGCGTAGGCTCTGCAAAAGTTTTGCACGCAATACGTACCAAACGGAGAGAGCTCTAATTGTGGGACTCATAGCAAGAAGTAGCACTAATTGAGCTCTAATTTGCGGCATATTAATTAGATTTAATTGCAGAAGTTGCGGAGCCAACTTGACCGCGCTAAGTTACGGAGCCTACATTGCTTGAATTATAAAAATTTACTTTCTAATCATTTGTAGACAATTTAATTCAATTTGTAGGAACCTGCAGCAAAAATCATTGACTTTATTTTACCCTCTCTATCTTTCTCTCTCTCTCTCAGCCTATCTCTCTCTCTCTCTCTCTCATTCGGGCTGTCTCTCTCTCTCTCTCTCTCTACCTCCCTATGCAACTCTCTCTTTCTCTCTCAATTTATCTATCTCTCTCTCTCTCTCTCTCTCTCTCTCTCTCTCTCTCTCTCTCTCTCTCTCTCTCTCTCTCTGTCTCTCTCTCTCTCTGGCTCTCTCCCTATGCCTCTCTCTCTCTCTCTCTCCATATGCATATCACTCTCTCAATCTATCTCTCTCTGTGTCTGTCTCTCTCTTTCTCCTTTGCTCTCTCCCTATGGAACTCTCTCTCAATCTCTCTCTCTCTCTTTCTCTCTGGCCATTGCTCAAATAACAGGCCTAAAGCCTAAGATACATATTTTTACTCGTACTCTGTGTTATGTGTTCTCTAAGACACAACAAGCTGGATAAGCCACGAATTTAATAATTTTTATTAAGTAATTTTAACTTAATAATTTTTCAGTATATTCCATAATTGTAAGTTAAAATCAAACAAATATTAATATGTTAATTCTGAAAGGCGGTTTAATCTAATGAGCCGTAACCAGTTAATTTAACCGGTAATCAGTTTACATAACCAGTACATTAACACAACCAGTTAACTTAACCGGTTCTACAATCACATGACTAGTTCGCCTCTCCAGCAGTATAAAAGCAGCGGCTCTTGAGTGATTGTAACATTTGATGAGGTTACGGACTTCGATATGATACAATGTCGCTGGATTATTGCGTTTATTATATTGAGATATTAAAATTTAAGTAAGCGTTAGAGTTTTAGTGTACGTTAAAGTAACGCTACAACCTAAAATTAGGGTATTTAGTGACATATATTTAAATAGAAAAATTTTCTTCTATTAAATTAGACATTTGGCCCAATCTGGGCAGTCGCAGCCCAATGGCTGAAGACCTAAAGAGCTGGATAATGGGAGCCACTGGGGCGGACAATCTAGTAGCTTTCAAACAAGCACTCCTGACCCTGATCGATTGGGTTGAAGAAGAAGAACGCCTAATAGCGTCGTCCTCAACGCTCTCCAATTCCGCCACAAACAGAAAGCGGAAGAAATCGGAGGAAACTAAACGAACTGATACTGGTCCAGATACCGCTGCGCCCGTTGCTATTCAAAAGAAAAACCCTACAACTCCCAGCAAAATCACGCCGGTGAGTAAAAAAGCCAAGACACAGAAAAAGAAAACCAAAGGAAAACAGGAAAGAAAGGGTCTGGCTGAGTCAAGCCTATCATCTACTAACGTCAACAACGGCTCAAACATGACTGCGGAACGCCTCCAGGGAAACGAATCTGACGATGGTGTCGAGAAACAGTGGGCTGATTGTGACCAGGATGAAAGCTTTACCCTGGTCACAAGCAAGAAAAAACGTCACAACAAGATTAAGTTGGATAACACTGTCCCAATCTCAGCCATTCCAAGCGCGGCTAAGCCTAGGCCCTTAGTCCTAGAGGGTGTAGCTGAAGCCGATAGGATGAAGTCCTTGAAAATAAAGGATCTACTCAAAGAGCATGCAGATGAAATTAGCAAAACCCTCACGACCAAAGCCGGCACTGTCCTGGTCTTTGCCAAAACTGAAGCAGGCAAGCAACAACTTCTTAAGCAAAAGCTAAACTCAAGCCTCCAACTTAGAGAGACATAACCACGAGCTGGTGCCTCTGGAAAAACTGACCTCTTCGTCGTTATTCTAGGGGTCAATCCGTCCATTGAGGAGGAAGACCTGACCAATGAGCTACAGCGCCCTTGTAAAAGAATAATGTCTGCGCAACTCAACGGCATAGCAACATGGAAGGTCAAAATGCTATGCCAATCCCAAGAAGACAAATCAAAAACTGTCAGAGTAGGCGTCTTCATTGGCTATCAAAAACACCGTGTGACCGCCTACGAAACACGCCAAATGGCTTTGCAGTGCTACAACTGTCAGGGCTTCGCGCATCTTGCGAAAAATTGTACTGGACATCTTAAATGCCGGAACTGCGGAGAACAACACAAGCATAACGAATGCTCTGCAAAAAACCCAGTCTGTGCAAACTGTGAAGGCGCGCACGCAGCCTCTGACTACAGATGCTCTCTTTTTGAAAAGGAGAAAAAGAAAAAAGAAATCGCTACTTCTTCCATACTCATAGCAAAATTAGCACTAATTGAGCTCTAATTTTCGGCATATTAATTATATTTATTTGAAGAAGTTGTGAAGCAACTTGCCGGAGCTTGCGATGGACCAGAAGTTAATATGTACATAGCGAATGAGAGAGAGAGAGAGTGAGAAAGAGAGTGAGACAGAGAGAGCGAGAGAGAGAGAGAGAGAGAGTGGGGGAGAGAGTGACAGAGAGAGGGAGAGAGTGACAGTGTGAGGGAGAGAGACAGATAGAGAGAGTGAGAGAGAGACAAAGATAGGGAGAGAGTGACAGAGAGAGTGAGAGAGAGAGAGGTAGAGAGCTGTACACACGGGTAGCGTTGATCTAACAGCACTGGAGTTCATTCTCTTCATGTTGAGGTCAGGTCTGAAGAGTCTGATCTTATTGTCATAACCTCTGTAAGCCTTCGTGCCTTCAAACAGCTGACAACAATCACATCAAGCCACTTAGATATGCATTTATCATTATAAATCTATATTAATAATAAAGTAATAGGGGATTAACTGATGATATGATGTAGGACAGAGAGAATTTGAGACAGTCTATTCGTATCCCGATGCTAGTTAAACTGGGATTCAAGGGAAGATGATGAATAAAATGATTAATATAATACTATATATATATTATTATATTATTAATATAATAATTAAATATAATTAATATCTAATAAATGTAGTAATTAATAAAAAAGCTAATGTTAACGTCAGTTTCCTCACTCGAAAGTGATGATGTCAGTGACGGGCGAGCCCAGGATTTGAACCCCGCACATACTGATTCGCGGTCTAGCACTTTACCGATATCACCACGGACTCTAGCTAGAGGCCGTGGTGATGTCGGTAAAGTGCTCGCCCGCGAATCAGTATGTGCGGGGTTCAAATCCTGGGCTCGCCCGTCACTGACATCAATCATTTCTAATAGTTTCTTTACTCGTCACAATTTAACATTTGTCATCAGTGTGTACCCTCGCATAGGCCTATACGGAATTATTACATCGTTTACTGGCTAAAAAACTGCAGGATAAATCTATACACAGTGAGATCACGATGACCGATGAAATAGTAAAACTAATTTTAGCAAATATTGGACACCAACAATTGCTGCTAGATATTGTTTATTGTTGTCTTGTGGCATGCTTTATTACTGAAAACAATTTCTTAACTGCTGTTACTAATCTTTTACGAGCTTTAAATCAAGGTTTAGAGCTTTTTTTTTTTTTTTTCTGTGATAACCGAGCTCATCGAGTTATTGTAAAATATTACACGTGAAAACAGCTTTAATTAATTTTATTATTCTTACCAACGATAAAAAATTTAACGAAAACGGCAACTACAAGAAACTGCTGCTTACAGTTCAGCAGCATTACCTCGGTGGCATAGTGCAGAACTTTAGCTGCGGGGTGAAGTCTCAGATCATGTATGGGGCAGATAGTGGGTTGTCCCCAACCCCTATCCTCTCTCCACTCCACCTCGAACATGTGGTCGGCGAAGTGCTGACCAAACACGAGGTTGTTAGGGTCTGGCTTGGGCTTCTTCTGAGCGTCTGTGCATTTTACGATCTTCAGGTTGGACGCCTGGATAAAACAGACAATTACATCTACATAGAGTTTTCTTTATTTATTTGAATGCATGCCAGAAAAACACAGGAGTTCATGCAATGTTTCAAAATATTAGCAATGCGCCATGCCCAAGAAGACTCCAAGTAAATATTTAGCTAAACGTTTTTTCTTATATCAGCTGAACATGGGCCCATTTTACTCATGTACTAGACAGAAGTATTTTACTGACCAAGGACTAATTGATACATGTAAATTTCTAATTAAAAACTACTTCAATCTTGCAAAAAGGTTGAATTCTTGAAAACTTTCTCAAACGCAAAAGTTTACTGAAGATTTAAATAAGTTAAACGATAAAGCCAAAGCTATTTAAAGCCAATTTTAACGTCAGTTTTCTGTGTGATCGCATGTCAGTGACGGGGAGAGCACTGGATTTAAACCCGCACCTACTGATCCGCTGTCGAAGAGCATGCCAACAAGCCACCGGCTTAGCACAATGATATTAAATGATATTCGCAGATTAGGCAATCAGGCTTCATTGATTATACGACATAGCAGAGCTCGCAAACGGTCTCATTTAACTTCCACCAGAATGCGGTGTATAGTGTAAAAATAGTCATTGAAAAGTGGTGCAAAAACATAAGCTAATTCACATTATTGTCAGCAAAGTCATGATATAAATGTTGGATCCGAACGTAATGTCACTAATTAGGCCTACATCTCACTTGTTAATTGAGGCCGCTACACGTGCGACCAACACGATTGATTTCTGCAAGTCACTGTGAAACAGTCACCGCTGCTCCTATTAGTTATTCATAGGTTAATCTGCACGTCTACTTATAGCTCGTCTATTTATAGCTCCGTGATTTATTATTTTACACGTAGAATGGTAATGGGAGTAAAAAGTTCACTCATCTAAAGGTGGCGCTAATATACAAGCGCCTAGCTACACTTTTGTCCGGATGATTTACAGCAACAGCTAAATTACCTAATAGTCAAGGCCTCTTCTTACATTGCGTAACATAATTTTAACAAAAATACATTCCTGCATTGCTCATCTATAGGTATAAACCTACAAGATACATGCCCATATTGCTCGTACATAAAACCTACAAGAATACATGCCGACATTGCTCATAGATAAAAAGATGCAAGAATACATGCCCACATTGCTCATACATAAAATCCTGCAAGAATACATGCCCACATTGCTCATACATAAAAACCTACAAGAATACATGCCCACATTGCTCATACACTACAATCAGAAGAATACATGCCCACATTGCTCATACACTACAATCAGAAGAATACATGCCCACATTGCTCATACACTACAATCAGAAGAATACATGCCCACATTGCTCATACACTACAATCAGAAGAATACATGCCCACATTGCTCATACACTACAATCAGAAGAATACATGCCCCCATTGCTCATACACTACAACCTGCAATGATTTTACTTGTATCTCGTGGTCAGCAGAACTAAAGAATACATACTTTTTGCTAAGAGCTTCCTCAAACTCGGTACTGAACTTGGATAAATAATTAATGTCCGGTCTTACTGCTTGAATCAAGAGCTATGTAGTATCAAAGCTATAAAGAGGGCCCAAGAAATGCTCAAACATATAAGCTAGGCATGCCATATAGGCGATTGAATATTCATTTTTAACATAATTTATAAAAATACATTAGGTTTATGATTTTATAGCATTACAGTATGATTGAAAGCCCCGGCCACTACTGCAGTGCAGTCTCGACTAAGTATAAAATAAAGTCCAAATGTGTCACTGAGATTACACTCTGTTTATAAACAGCCAAATTGCGTCATACACTAGACACTATCAATGCGCTCACTCACTACAATGATAACCACATGTCATTCCTACATGTTCCATGGTACTTACACGTGACACAGTACAGCAGTACTTACTAGAAATCTAACCACACGTGCTGTTATTTAGTCCAGGGTACTAACAAGTGATAATAAACATAGTACTAGCATACTGAAATCTAACCACACGTGCTGTTATTTAGTCTAGGGTACTAACAAGTGATAAAAAACATCAGTACTAGTATACAGAAATCTAACTACACGTGCTGCTATTTAGTCCAGGTTACTAACTACTAACACATGTTAAAGTATCTCAGTCCTAGCATATTGAAATCTAACCACGTGCGCCAGTTTTAGTGGAGGCTACTTAAACGTGACATCAGTACAGATTGCGTACTGAGATACTTATTCTAGTCAAAATCGACTTTATATGATTTCACATATTGTACGTGCAGCAGAAAACAGAAATATCGAACGACGTCTAGAGATAGAAAGATTTTGTCATTCAGTCCACTGTATTTGTATACCCTTAGTTAAGTTGTCATTCAATCCACCATTTTTTGTACCCTTAGTTAAGTTGTCTTAAGCAGGCTATGCGCAACTTTACAGTTAAAGTGAAACATCATTACAGTTTGAAACATCTTCACATTGAGTGTATCTACTCTGCTAGCGTCACAGAACAGCAACCTGCTATGCGCACGTTATTCTAATCATTTTCAATACGAAATTACAATAAATAAATAAATGTAATAGTAATATGTAATAATCAAAGTCTTCACTAAAGATAAACTTAATATTAGTAGATAACAATAAGGATTAAGTGCAAAAATGGATTATTTTCCTCCCTCTAATTTTTCTAAATGACTTATATGTCAAAAATTTATTATTCATAGAAATCTCATATATCACAAACACCTTTTATTAAATGTTTAAAGATTTTTAAATAGTTAAGTATCTCTTTAGTTCCTCATTAGTTGTATCCCTCCGATTCCTAATTAGTGTACGACTGAAACGCTTAATTAAGCATTGTAAACGTGAAAAATCCATTTTCTAAGAGGATTTATATATATCATAAGCAGATTCAGCTGTAGAGGAACATACACAACCTAACATGTAAACTCTATATTCTTCCACAGATCCGAGCAGTCATGCACTTCATGTAAGCTCACATCAGCTTTAAAAAAGCTAAATGCTAAAAAGCTACGGTTAACGTCAGTTTCCTCACTCGATATTGAATGTCTCAATAGCGTAGGGGTAACGTCATGAAGGTTTAAATAACGGATCCTAAGGTGAATTTAACTCTCGCGGGTTCGAATCCCAGCCGCGCAGATCTGGGAGTAAAATCTCGGACATTCACTGGACTGGTTACACGGGAAAATGGTCTAAATTGCCTAACGGTTTAAACATGTGGTATTAATAAGTGATAGATATCAACATAGTTGATCATTTCACTATAATGCGTGCTTTACTGTCAGTGACGGACGAGCCAAGCTATATTTTTCAGCAGTTTTGGAGAAATCGATTTAACGTTCATTTTTTTCTACATGGCTATAGCCTGAGTACGCTTACAACGGTAATTAGAATGTCTCAATAGCGTAGGGGTAACGTCATGAAGTTTTAAATGACAGATCCTGGGGTGAATTGAACCCTCGTGGGTTCGAATCCCGGTCGCGCTGATCTGAGAGTAAAATCTCGGACATTTACTGGACTGGTTACACGGGAAAATGGTCTAAATTGCCTAACGGTTTAAACATGTGGTATTAAAAAGTGATAGATATCAACATAGTTGATTATTCACTATAATACGTGTTTACTTTTACTTTTAACTAGAGATCTTGGATGACCTAATGTAAGGAAGCTTCAACAGCAATGAAGGCACTTCTAACGTGAAGAATTTCATCTCCTCTATCAAGTGTTGACTGTCTGCAGAAGTACTGCTAGGATATGACATCAAGTGTGTCAGACATGGTTAGGTTAAACTGTAATTGGTTAATTTCAGTAAGATACAAAGCTCCAATTTAAGGCCAATAGTACTAATTGAACTAAATTTGATAACATTCCCTAACTTCATTATAACGCAAATGAATATATAAATATTATAATACAAAAAATTAATAGCAATAGTCTATGGACAGTACATGAGGATATATTCCATAACATTTTAGTGTCTATTGTCATTCTATTTCAGTTATAGCGTAGGGCATTTATATTCATACATATATATTCTAAATCATTTACTTCAGTGAAGTTGGCAAAAAATCTTACATTGGCATAGAAACAAGTTTTATTAAGAATATGAATGTAGCAAGCCATTTTCAAATGCGATACAAATATTATGTGCCTTCATCAGAGAACACTTCTTCAAACATACACAGAGACCTATGGTATTTAGAAGTAACGTTAAATCTTTGCGCGTTCTGAAATGACATTTTGGTCTGCAAAAATGTCGCATTGTACAGCAGCACAGTAGGCCTAATGCCTATATAAAAGATCTGGCGCAAAGAGTAAATAGTCAAAAACGATATTAACTACCACCTAACACAATATTTACACATTACCAAACAATAACATATAAAACGCAGACTTTAAGAGATCTGTTTCATCATTTGGCAGTGACATCAGGAAAAGCCTAAACGCATGGACACAATTGAGATACTGTTAAATCCATGTATATTACACATATATGCAAGAATATACAGTATACAGGCGGATATATATATACACACAATATATATACATACACACACACACACACACACACACACACACACATATATATATATATATATATATATATATATATATATATATATATATATATATATATATATATATAACATTTACTTAAATTTAATAGACACATTGCTTAATTTAACAAAGTACACATAGGTTCCATGGAGTAATGTTACAAACCTTGAAAGAAGGATGTGCTGTAGTGCTTGCACATCTGAACACCGTACCCGCTGAGTCCAAACTCAATAAGAAAGTCGATGGATTTGAGATTCCCGAACAGGAAGCAATTATTTTGGTTATCTTCAGCATCTTCTACAGTCGAGATTATTAATCCTGCTTCAAAAACGAGATCTTGCTGCAGCAGATCTATATTTCCAGAAGAGTTCGATAAACTGCTTAGAAAATAATTCTTGAAATATTAGAAAACTCCCTCCACAAAGTCTTCAAATTGAAAGAATAAATATCTAATTACTGCTTGTAGTTTAACTACTAAATGATGATAATTATTTCTTAGCAATAAACCAGTTCTAGCATACTATCTATAAATAATAAATCAGAACAGAAAAGATATATTAATTAATTAATTAATCAATCAAAAATACAATGCTAACATTAACATCATCATCATCTTTCCTTTACTCCCAGTTTAACTAGGGTCGGGATGCGAATGGACCTTCTCCACTCCTCTTTGTTCCATACCATATCAAAATCTCTTAGATTTGTTTTAGAAAATTTTGTAGCAATTTCTGGAGCCTAGGTACTAACCAACCTAATGCCCTTTTAGACGTTGGTAATTTTTACAAATTATAATGCTAACATTTTAATTTGTAAAAATTCTGTGCCCACATTAGATGGTAATATAAATATATTTTGTAATATTATCTTGAAAACCTGTTTTACAAATGATAGAGAGTAGCTAGATCTTATCACCGATGCAAAATCCTGACACATATGATTCAAAACCTACAAAGAGGCTACAAAATATCGTTGCTCGTCCACTTGAGGGCTTTGTCGTTGGCCCTTGAAATCTTAAGGGCTCTACAGAAATGTCAAGTCGATGTAAAATCCATGTCACTTGTTTCAAGATAGGAGTTATGAATCTTGTAATTAAGTTAAATTTAGAAACATACGAAAGCATTCACCGATTTACCTACATGTACACTAGATCAGAATGTATAGTGCAACCATGGTAACTCGCAGTAACACTAACATTTAACCGCTATTAACAGATAAATTTGTACAGCATTTGACTGAATAATGAATGATAATAATGAATTTAGACTGGTGTTACAAGTCTTTGTGACTTCCTTAACCAGTATAATTATGTTAAGTAAGTTATGAGCTTGCTACCCAGAAATATTGATTGATTGGCTGAGCATTTCATCTGTATACTTTGTAATTCATATTGATAGACTAAGTAGTTGACAGCACACATTGAGAACTTATCCTAGATTATGATAAAGCAATATAAGGTAATTTATGTAAGACTTTTAAAGCAGATTCTATAACCATATGTATCAACTTCGCCTGACCAGAATAATTAAATTTGCATACATTAAAATAGTAAGCAGAGATAGCAAGCACTTACAAGAGCTTTAATTAAATCTACTGGTACACTCTATCAACAAGTGATTGATAACGTCCTCACATTTCTGCATTAGCAGTACATTTACATATAATCACCGTGCACAAATGTATAAATTTCAGTTCAAGAACACGATTAGCCTACTAATTCTATCAATCCCATGTAGCACATTGCCACTCAGCAGTTAAAAAACACATTCAGTTTGCGCAGAGGTCGTTACATTGAAAAAATATAAGTAAACACTTCTTTCGCTAAAAAAAACAATCCTAAAACTTCTAAATTATCAGCTCACAGCAACAATGTTCTATTTTTGACCCAGAAATCATCCACCAACGAAAACTATCAAAGTACAGCAACTAAGGGTCAGCTCGATCAATAGCAGACATCGGCTGATGTCCTACAAGCAGTACATTATAAAACCTGCCCATCGAAACAGCCTTGACCTTGTTGCAATAAAAGAATACAGAAAGTCTACGAAAAATATCAGTTCCCAATTCAAGCTCGTGCAATAGAGCACATGCTTATAATATCGGAAATTCAGAATCATAGAAATTGTTTCAAATTCCAAATCGTTCAGTAAAAAAGTAGACTTCAGGATGACATATTTCTTCCATCTTGTGCTTTGGTTAGAAATGGCTAAAGGTAAGATTTAGAAGTATAACATCAGTAAAGTAAAAAAGTACACGCGCATTATAGTGAAACGATCATCTATGATGCTATCTATCACTTTTATCACACCACGTGTTTAAACCGTTAGGCAATTTAGACTATTTTCCATATAACCGGTTAAGTGAATGTCCCAGATTTTACTCTCAGATCAGCGCGGCTGGGATTAGATCCAACGAGAGTTCAATTCACCTCAGGATCTGTTATTTAAAACTTCATGACGTTACATCTATGCTATTAAGACATTCGAAATTTATATATTAATTTTGACATTATTAAGTCACTTCATATAGAGACAGTATAGACGAGCGAGAGGGGGATTTGAACCCCAAGCTTACTGATCAAACTTCAACTTTTACTGATTTAACTCCATCGAACATAAGGATTCTATTAAACATGCTCACAGGTTGAAGTTAGAAAAGCAAAACCTATGTCAAATGTAAATCAGCTAAACACTAGGTTTCAGAATGTCTAATTAGCTCCAATTCAATATCTTAGGCAACATCAAAAGTATTAAATGGCTATCCTTGAGGCGCTAGGATAGTTCCCAGTACAGCTGATCTGCCTGATCAGAGTTAAATCTTGAACATTCATTGGACTGGTAACATGGATATTGAGTGAACTATCAAATGGTTAAATATTAAAGAGTGATAGACATTGTAACAGTTCATCAGTTTACTAACATGTGTGCTTAATTTAACTTTATCTACCTCACAGCTACAATAAAAAGACAGTTCAGTCCAGCCTATACCTGGCTCCTGTGTCCACTAGTCCATCCTGCTTATAGCCATAACACCACATAGGTGACAGCAACAATTAGAGTGCTAGTGTCATCCATGACAAATTTGAGCACTACTGAGGCAAATCCAAGCCAACGGGTGAGTAAAAAGAACGTCTAAAATGGTATAAAGTCGAAAATAAGACAAAGAGTCAAAGGATATTCTAAAAATTACAGGTCCAAAGAGTAAATAAAAGAAATTTGTGAATTGCCCTTCACAATTCATGCAACTTTGCAATACAGTGTTATTTTGCAGTGAAAAAAGCTGAATGTAAACCTAAGTTTAATGTCTTCTTCAATATCAAAAGAGATACTGACAGAGACGGTATATTAGAGTTCCTTATACCTATATTGAATAGGTAGAAGGAAAAACTATTACCAATATTGAATAGGAGGTATATATTCCTTATACCAGATTAGCTGACAGTTAATCCTAGCTATATAAAAAAACTTGTGTAAAATTTCATGTTCCAAGACACAGTTCAAATCTAAAGAACAATCCGTCACTGACCGAGATCAGTAGACTACAAGCCGAAAATAAACTACAATTATAATGGGTCTAAATCATTCCTGATATCAGAAATTCGGTATTTCATATGATGATAAACATATCTCAATACAGGTCTATTCAGTCAGTAGCCAATAAATATTGTCAAATTCTAGAGGCAGCTCAACAACAACCAATCAGAGAGAAGACAGGGGCACACCTACAGAATATCATTTACATGTTTGCAGATGTTCTAAGCAGACCAGTAGAGGTATTTCTAATGAGATTTAAATTCAGGGATCACAAGTTACTTTCTTTAATTTCTCTGCTTAAAGCCACAATCCTAATTCACAAAATATTACGTTCAGACTATAGCAAAAATTAAGAGAATGCTAAGGTAGGTATCCATATGTATATATACAGAAATATCTCACCAGTCAGTTTTGCCCAGTTAACAACCAGTTAAACAACCGGTAGGCTACATCAACCAAAAAAATATAGCTTAGTAAATAATTATTTACTTATAATTAAATATTATTTTTGACAAAATGTAATTTATCAGATAAATTTATTGATTGATTTAAAAATAGATCTACTTGAGATTAAAAAACTTTTAAGACAAGTATTCTAGTTTAAAATTGGAAATTTAAACTCCCACACCCTCAACATATAACATCAAATCCTGGTTACCATAATGCATGCTGGCTGGCAATGATAAACGATCTAAAGCAAGGTTAACTTGTCAGGTAGCTGCTATGGGCTCTCACTCACTACCCCCTTCAATGATGCAATTGCATAACAAACTTTCCAAACTGCTATATATCAGACAGAAAAGGTGACCTTTAAGAGAAGTAGGTTAAACTTAAGCCTAAAATAGATAGCACTAATAGCATAGCAACACTAATCAGTGGTCAAGCCTAAGGCTTAATGCTAATGGGCATTGGCTCCAAACAAAGATTCTCATCTTCCTTTCCTCATCATGAGTGGACAGGAAACATCTGAGTAGGCCTAATGCAATGAGACCATGTACATGCATATAAATAGGCCAGGAATATATATGGTTGGAGGCATGCCAACTTTAAAGCTATAAAATAGAGATCTCCTTTCTTTCACTCACTCCCTTACATGTTCTCACAGGGCAAATACAGTGGGGTGTCAGAAAACACAGGAGCAACTAGCCCCCCCCCGTCCCATCCATTGAAGGTTTCTCCCCCAACTTATTCCAAAATTGCATCATACATAAATGTTTTTAAACTCTTCAAATGCATTGTTTTACCATTTACACCAGTCTTCGATATTTACATTGTACATTATTGTTTCTTCCCTAATTTTGTCAGATGGCAAGATTAAAGATGGATGATTCTTCTATAAGTCAAAGCCAGTACACATAAAGTTCCACATTAAAATAAAAATTCATTTAACAGAGGCATTTAACATTTCAGCACCTACCATCTTCAATACTCTAATGTAAATCTGCAGTACAATTTGCAACTCCACCAAATCTACAGTAGAAGTTAAAAATGGTATTCTTTTATAACTGTCTTAGCACTACTATGTCATTGCAGTTCATACACTGTATATGCTTTAAAAATCTCCTTAACGCATATTTACTTTATTTTATGGTTATTACCAGTGAAAATAGAATAGTTAGCACAAACTACAGAAATGAGACAAATAAAATAACACAAATGGCAATAACTAAAAAAATGATCAACGTAAGACGTACGTAAATTGCCTATCATGATAACATCGAAAATTCTATATCTAATTTATTTTGTGATTCTGTTTCTGGGCAGTCATCGTGATCTCTTTCTGGAGTTTGAAGTGGCACTGATTCAAGAATATTGTTGGGATTATTGAAATGGCATTGCATTAACAGTGCTCGAAGTTTTAATAGATGTTAGCAGTAATCTATAATGCTTGCCTTTTCTGTAATTACTGACAATTAATCCATCTTTCGAACGCAATATAAAACATAGATTAGATACATCTCTAATCATCTCTTCAGCCAATATTAACTTTCTTGCAATCTTCATTCTTCTAATGCCAAACTGCTCAAAATTCCTAATATTCTCACCTCATTAAGTAGATTCTTTTCATTTTCTTTTTCAGCACCTACTGCTTGGAAATCTCTGCCCGCTGATCTTCGCTTATGTTCTATTATTTTATTTTCACTTGATGTAATAGGTTGAAAGCACATCTCTTCATCTCTTACTGATCTAGATGATCTCTCCTAGATTTATTTCATCTTACCGCTTTTTTATCACTGACTGGCACGTGACCATTTAGAATCTTTTTCTTTCTCTTTAGTAATTTTTAGTAATGTTTTTCAGATCGCTTAAATGAATTTATTTACAGTGTCATTTGATGGAGGACGTCCCTGACATCATCTGAGAAAACAGACATTAAACCTTACTATTAGGCCTATTATTTTTATTAATTCCTTTTTAATTTTTTATCCCGGGTGTAAAAAACCCGAGGTTTGATAAAAACAATTCGAGCAATGCGTGCTGAATCGCTGCCCAGCTACTAGAGATCATCTAGCGTGGAGTCCAAGATATTATTATTATTATTATTATTATTATTATTATTATTATTATTATTATAGTTAAAACTCCCCCATTAATATTGTTTCAAACTTTATTTTTCTATCACATTTCTTAAGAGGGGGCCCATGTTCCACTACTTAAAGGATGGGCCTCTCCCCATTATATAATCAGTGTAAAACCATGTTAGATACCCGGTCTATCTATTAATTAAGGCACAAATAAGCCCATTAGCAATGATTAAGCCCATTTAATTAGCGTGTTTGCTTTAATTGGTGTACCCAAACTAAACAATAATGCATCAGATATAATATAACGATTACTAACAAGCTTTTCCATGCAAAACTCATCCAATTTCAAACTTAATATGTTGCAATTAATATAACGACTCTAAGTTTATCCTAAATTAAACACATTTTTACATTAATTCCAATTCCAAAAATAAATACACAAACCAGAAATCACTTAAATACAACTTGCACTCTCAGAGTCTCGGTATTATATTCGACAACAACAATAACAACAGCAACAGCAACAAAATAAAAGCCTAACTAAACGGCATCACTAGGAGTGATAGTTTACAAAGATATAGAATAAGTAATTCTTTATTCTATGGTCGTTTACGACAACATAGATGACCAGGAATTCAAAGTCAGGTCAACGAATAAATATTTGTTAAATTTGGACTGGTTTTACTGGATTTTAGATTTTAATACAACAGCACGCTGGGTTAGAAAACACAGGATGCTTGTTTATGATTTTTCACCTTTTTGGATCCTTTTGCGTCTTAATTCTATTCCTATTGCTATTGTTATTATTATACTCCTATTGCTCGATGTCATTGCAGTGACATCGAGCAATAGGAGTATAATAATAATAATAGCAATAGGAATAGCCTATAGGAGCCAACGTAAAGCCGATGAGTAAGACGCAAACGGATCCAAAAAGGTGACAAATCATAAACGAGCATCCTGTGTTTTCTAACTTAAATAAAATAAAATCTAACATATGTATCTTAAATTTTCCACTGTCATTACTAATCTAACGTTGGCCTACTAATATTAATCTTCACGACATTACTCTAGCACTATAAGTGCTTGGTTAAATTGCATAATATTTTATTTTGCAAAAACTCAACAATGTACTGATAAAATTGAATATATTAGCTTAAACTAACTACGATGTGGTAGAATACAATCAACTAATTTTTAAAAAGCATTTGTCTATTTTCTCAGTTAAAACGACGTAACCAAACGAATCTAATTACTAATTAAGACAAATTTAAATAATCGTCATACGCGATGATAGCGATCAAGTAGATTAGAATATAGTAACATTAATAACGGCAAGATTTGTAGAATGTCGATCAGATACAGTTACAAAATTTAATTGTCCAGCTGTCACTATTTTAGAAATTTTATTCACCAGCTGTCGCCTATAAATGTAGGCGACTGTTTAGCATAATTGATCGACAAGATCAATGTTACTGATTGCTAGATAGGCCTACAGTCTGGTCTATAGTCTAGTTTTCTGCGATGTCAACGGTATGCCTGGGTGCATATAGAAAGTTCATAAATCCCTGAATTGTTTTCTAAACAAAGGTTATATATCTACTTAACTCAGTTTCTCTGTTTTATTTGTCTAGTTTTGCAATCTTTTGGCCAAGCGGTATAGGTATACAGCCCTAATTAGTTATTAGCCCACAGAACTTCGACAATGACAAACTTTGAAACTTTCACGTCTTAAATAAACATATTAGATATATTGATAAACATGTAGCTCGGTAAAATATATCCCTTAGAGTATCGTTAAAGATATAAATTTTATACTGCGTATTTTACGTTTTATCTGTGCATTAAAATATAACTAAAAGTAAATAGCTTCAGCCGATCAATTAAAGGCTGGGGGGCCCCTCGCTGTAGTCAACCAATGACGCCATTGAGCCCGACGATGTGCTAGGCGTAGAGAGACTGCAATGTGAACCGACTGCAATGTGAACCGACTGCAATATGAACCGACTACAATATGAACAGACTGCAGTGTGTGAGAGAGAGAGAGAGAAAGAAAGAGAGAGAGAGAAAGAAAGAGAGAGAGAGAGAGAGAGAATGAGAGAGAGAGAGAAAGAGAGAGAGAGAGAGATTGTACGATAAGCTAGAAAGAAACTGTATCTTAATCAGATATATTTATTTACTCTCAATTCCACTAGCTATACTTGACACAGGCAATTTCATTAATTGTAAATGATCAAATTTGTACTTAATCCAGATTTGTATCATAGTTACTTTATATTTTGTGAAAATTGTGAAAGGCATATTTAAGTAGGGCAAATGTCATATGTGTATTAGGGGCCTCTACGGTTGAGGAAATAATAATATAACTTCGGGGCCGACAAGATTCATTTGATTATAAAGTTCAGTATTAACAGACCCTCGCATTTACTGACCCGCATCAGTATGTGCTTTTAAATCAATGCACATACTTTAATAAATGGCTATTTACGAACTTTGCCGATTAATGAATTAATGACTGCCCTTAAACTAATAAATAACACTGGTTTAAACTAATTACGTATAAAGTTGCACATGTATTTCTAGCTAACATTTTAAAGGTTGACTTACAAGTAGCGGATTACTGACAAATGTCTTGATAAAAGGCTCATACAACAGTTGTTAGTTGGGAAATTGGGAGCCAAACCCACTTTCAATCTCCATTTTATAGTTTTGTATGTTTTGCAGTTTTGATTAATTTAGCAACGCTTTATATAAAGATCATCCATAATACCCCCAAACACCACCACACAAAATATGCTATATTATCTATGTAACAGGCTCCAATAGGATCCTTTAATGGTTCTTTGCAGAAAACATTTTTTTAAGATAACTATTCGGTGCGATGTTAAATTCTGGAACGAGGGAATGGATCAAACGTCCTAATTATTTACCCCGTGTCATTGTATTTTGGCGCTATGCGGTCGATAATGCAGTCCAATTTATGACACCATCCATTATGATTCATATGATCTATTCATAGGACTGAACCGCTTGATCAGTGCAGACTTATTTTACTCTATGGCTTATGAAGCGTAACTCACACTATATCGTCCATCAAGACATCTAGTAACTGCTCCCACTATAAACTAATTTATTTTATTGGTCGCTAAATCTCTAGTAGTAGGGCCTAATGCTTAATGCAGCTTTATTACGACATAATAAGACATAGATACATGTAAGGATAATGTATAGTCATTGTGAAGGGATTAACTTGTTGATCTATGAAGTGCTCTTTACGGAGCGAGAAAACTGACTGCCAGAAAGAATGTGCAGCTGGGACCTGCCACTTGGTAGAACGTTGGATAGAAACACACACACAGAGAGAGAGAGAGAGAGAGAGAGAGAGAGAGAGAGAAAGAGAGAGAAAAAAAATTATGGACCTGGAAAGCAAACAGTTTACGATGAGATCTGAGATCAATTCCTTTTAAAAGAATGTACATGAGTGAGATAGATTATTCTTATGGTAGTAATTTTACCGCCCAATGCAAGTGGATCGGGTAAATGGTTAAACTGCACATAAACAGTCCTAGTCAAAGGATTCTGAAAGAATCAGCACCATATAAACTATAACCTCTAGTTTTGTTTACTAATTACAATACTAGATATATCTATCTAATCTCGGCAAGATTTTATCTCTGAAAATCTCTAACGCGATATGCTACGCCTCTTTAGATGTTGTATATTATGAGCGAGCTATAATAACGCTTTCACTGGTAGAGAAGAACTACAGTGACATTGACAGCCTACGATGAGAATTGGTTCATTAGTCAACTCGCGTTAGTCCCGTGAAGTTTATTGTCGTCATCACCAAATAATAATTTATTGTACATCTTAGCATTAATTACTGTTCAAAAGTGGAATTTTTTATTCTTAGGAACCTCAGCTGATTAGCATCTAACTAGTAAGTATTGATCAAGTAGTTACTTTTATGCAACATGCGGTTATCGTTTAATCAATTCTCAAGTATTCAGGACTCGAGTATTGAGACACTGTGGTGTAACACTAAATGAAATGTTACACGAAGACCCAAACACTGTCAGACAATTACAAAGTGCTAGACATCGACAATAATAATAATAATGATAACAATAATAATAATTATAATTAATACTAAAATTAATAATAATAACAATAAATAATTAGAAGATTTATGCAAGAGCAGGTCTATACAAAAAGCCAAAGTAGCGCTAACATAGGCCTGGTGAATTATATGCTCGATTGAATAAAACTGTCTTAAGATTCCTCTGAAAGCTCTGTGATGATAGATCTGACTGTCGACCATGCCGAGTTGATAGCTTTTCGTTATTAAATTAAATTGAGTCGATCAAGATAGGGATTTATACAATTTAAACCTATAAGATTTTCTCTGAAAAAATATTTAAATATAGCTTTCTACATAATGAAACACAGTGACAATATTTAAGTTGTGAATATTTTAATATTGATATATATATATATATTAATATATATTTCAATATTTTAACTGGGAATGCAGCATAGAATTGAGCAGATCAACGGTTACGCCCATCTGGTCACAAGCTATATCAGTATGCCGTCACTTGAACGTATAGCGCCTAGCGTCACTAGTTACCTCTAGATCCTCAAGCCCAACAGTACTGGCGAGCCGGTGATATTCAATAATTATAATAATAATAAATAATAATAATAATAATTAATGATAATTAATGAGAGTAATAAACGTAGTAATTGCTAAACCCGCTGTTATCTAGCCGGGAGAGTTCGGTGTATTATTATTAAATTTAATCTATCAAAATGAGTTAATATATATTTTATATATTAATTGTAATAAATTATTAGATAAGTTAATTTTGAAATTCAACGAATTATGTGTGAGTTTAAATTGTGAAATCACATTATCACAGAATATAGGGTCTTTTTTGATAAGTTCTATTTGAAATTCAACGAATTTCAACATCAGCTGGTTCAGTTATGAGCAATTTTTAAAAAAGCTGGTAAGGCTAAGGTTAACTCCAGTTTCCTCACTCGAAAGCGATGTCAGTGACGGGCGAGCCCAGGAATATTTATATGATTAAAGGATTATTATATCTTCATAATAATCCTTTATCTTATTTATTTTCCTTTATTATAGTAGCTTTTATTATAAGCTGGAGCCAGTGGCGAAGTCGGTAAGATACTCGACCGCGGATCAGTATGGGCGGGGTTCAAATCCCGGGCTCTCACGTCACTGACATCGCTATCGAGTGAGGAAACTGACGTTAACCTCAGCATTACCAGCTTTTATTAAGTAATATAATTATTAAGGATTATTTTTAGGATTTATTTTATTTTATTTATTTTACTTGTGCAGACAATGCTATCAGTACGTCAGCTGATCTCTAGAACATCGAGGGCGGCATATCTAGCTCGTCTCTCTGACCTTGAGGTCAAGGTCAGTGTCATCCCGTCCGCAGTGAAGTCCGGAGATCATGGTGTCCGTACTTACTATACCCAGTCCAACGAACCGTTCCATCCAATCGCCGGAAAAGTTCCTAAAGAATGCTCGCCAGAGGAGGCTGTATCAGTCGTCAAGTCAGGTAAGTCAGAGCAACAGTAATGGCCGTATTTACTACTGAGATATTCAACTGTTTAAATATCAACAGTTGCGTAAACTCCTGTTTAGTCACCATTTAAATACAACTAATCAGAGTAAAGACTTCTTCTGAGAGTATATCACACTCGTTCAACCTTCGTTTAGATATCGCTTAACTGTTGACGTGTTAGGAGGTGCTGTTGAAATGTGTAGGTCTGTGGCTAAGATCCTTTAATACTTAAAATTGCTGTGATATTCGGCCGACTGGTAGGTTCTATTCTGCCGTCAATATCCATGTTTGAGTGAATTGCTAGTTATCTCTCTCTCTCTCTCTCTCTCTCTCTCTCTCTCTTAGTGCACTGCCTACTGACAGGTCCAAGGTATTTTACGTTGATGGTTATAAATTGTTTTAAATTACTAATGTAAGATTTCATATTATACTAGTATTATTTTCTATACGAATGTTGTTTTCTATACGAATGTTTCTACGCTGAGGCTTCCACTGTATTCTCAGTTTAAAAATCGAACTATATCGAATAATAATTTGTGATCAGTCCATTAGTCAAATATCCAACTGAACGATCGTAAGTCTTTATTTTCAATTCGAAACTGTTGTATTATAATTGATTGCTAGAAATCAATCAATCAATAGCTAAACCAGGTCAGTGAGTTGTTTTCCGTTACCTCGCCAGTAAATCATGTCAAGACTTTTCGACCAATTAAAGGCAACACTTCTTCACTAAAGAATAATCTATAGCAAATCAGCAATACTTCTTCACTAAAGAATAATCTATAGCAAATCAGCAATACATCTTCAACAAAGAATTAAGCCTATGAATAGAAAATCAGCGATACATCTTCAATGTAGAATATTCAATAGCAAATCAGCAATACAGCTTCATTAAAGAACAGTCAATAGCAAATCAGCAGTACATCTTCAATAAAGAATAATCAAGTATGGAACAACGAATGATACCGTATCGAGCACTAACATCATTTTCCTCAACAGCCACCTGATGGACAGAATTCATCTACATAAATTAAACAGATAAATTTTCTTATTGATTAACCGATTGAGTATTCGCTTTAATAAACGCATTGATTGAGTAACCGATTGATTGACTGATTATTTGACGAATTAATATTTGAAAAATTGATTGATTTAATCCAAAAACTGAGTGATGGATTGATTTAATAAATGATGGATTGATTGAATGATGGATCGATTAATTGATTAATTAAATGACTGATTGATTGATTGATTGATTTTTGTGTTCAGGAGATTCTATATATCTTCAGGGCATAGCTGCCACACCCACCACTCTACTGAAAGCTCTCACCGAGCATGGCAAGTCCCAGGGGCTGAAGGACATCACGGTCTCCCACATCCACATCGAGGGTCCCGCCCCCCATACTGAGCCAGATTGCCAGGGTTAATATTTCAATTAATTAATGTAATTAATAGTAATTAGTGTAATGAAAAGTATTTATGTTTAAGCTAATAATATAATAATCTATAATGGTCCAGTGCTATAATGCTATAATGATCTGCCCCCCACACCGAGCCTGATTGCCAGGGTTAATATTTTAATTAATTACTGTAATTAAAAGTAATTAGTGTAATTAAAAGTAATTACTGTAAATAATAGTAATTAAAGGGAGCGACTAGGCTCCAGAAATTGCTATGCAATTTAAACGAATGGAAAAACTTCAAAAGTCTTTCGGATTGGAGAAGTTCTTTTTGTATCCCGACCCTAGTTAAACTGGAATTTAAGGGAAGATGATGATGATTAGTGTAATTAAAAGTAATTAGTGCAATTAAAAGTATTTATGTTACAGCTAATAATGTAACGTGGATATTCTTATCTTAAAAATTCTTAGTTATAAAAAGAAATATATTTTAAACACTTTACTTTTCAAGTGATGGATTAAGAGAAGGATTATTTCAATTAGTTTTTCGTCCTGGCACAGATTTGTCTATATTGCAATGTGACAAGATAAAATGTATGAGTTGAGCCTTTAAAGAGCAAGATAGATGATGTATAATTTATCTACAATCTGCAGAGCAATGGATAGCTACAGAGAAGTGAATAGCAATAGACTGATTAGAGAAATGATAGACTGATAGGAGAAATGATAGCACTAGACTTATTAGAAAAGTGAATAGCAATAGACTGATTAGAGAAATGATAGCAATAGACTGATTAGAGAAATGATAGCAATAGACTGCTTAGAGAAATGATAGCAATAGACTTATTAGAGAAGTGAATAGCAATAGACTGATTAGAGAAATGAACATAAATAGAGCAATAAATAGCAAAAGAGTAATGGATAGGAATATAAAGTTAAAATATCAAAGTTAAAGCTAAAGCTGTAAGATCTTTCGGTTCTTTGCATATAAGCACGATAGCCTTGGTGTTTCTTGTATGCTATCATCATCATAATCATCATCATCATCATCATCATCATTCCCTGTCTTTAAATCTCCCTGGCTGTGAGATTGATCGGTTGCAGTTTGTTCAGAATTCTCTTGCGCGAGCAATTTTTTGTAGTTCCAAATACTCACACGTTACGCCTATTTTGAAGTCTTTGCACTGGCTAAAGATTAAAGAGCGTATCATTTACAAAACAGCTTCGCTAACCTTTAAGTCCATCACCATCCCTGGACTAACTTGTATGTCTCACTTGATTAAAGTGATGCAGCCAGCTATTACTCGGTCTTCAAGTTAATTACTCTTGTGAGACCTAGCTTACCTTCACGCTCTAAGCTATCTAATCGTTCTTTCCAGCATGCTGCACCTCAGATCTGAAATTCTCTTCCATCCAATCTTCGGAAATCTTCATTTGAATCACATCAGCCTTTGCTTTCCTATGAGCAGTTCCATAAGCAGTTGAAGACCTATCTTTTCCATCTCTCTTTTCCATCCAGTGTCCATGAGCAGCGACCTGCGCCTAAACCACCTTTTCTTTAACTCCCTTTACTTTGGACTGAATTTCTGGATTTTGGAATTTGCACCGTTTTTGGACCTTCTTTTTTTGCTCGCCGGCTTGATTTTGTCTCAATAGTGCTCGATGTTGTCATTGATGACTGTAGCACTCTAATTGTTGTTATTATTATTATCATCATCATCATCATCATCATCGAAATCTTCCCTTGAATTCCAGTTTAACTAGGGTCGGGACACGAAAAGACTGTCTCAAATCTTCTCTGCCCTACATCATATCATCAGTCAATCCCCTATTTGAGACTTTTCCATTCGTTTAAATTTTTGTAGCAATTTCTGGAGCCTAGGAGCTCACCAACCGAAAGACCCTTTATGACGTTGGTGTTTCTAGTATGCTTTGCGAAATGAAAATATACTACAGCTAAAGAATAAATGAAACGCCTGACAGTTTCAAATTCTTACGACAATTAAATAAGTGTAGTTTTCAAGAGCTGGCAAAAAGAAAACTCAAGTACGTTTCGCAAGGAAGTTGTACACTTTTCAACTCTAATTAATTATCGTCGAAAAGTCCGCGAATGTTATAAAATTCTTCTAGTTACTTTTGTGTGAATCTTACACTTAGTCTATGTCGTTCGAGAATTGGTTTATTGATGACTGTTTAATCGATACATTAGATTACCGTTGAACTGTAGGCTTATTGATCTATGGCTTATTGCTAATAATAAATTATATAGACGACCTTTGACTGTTAGAATAGCTATAGTAGAGCATAGCTCAGTTGTACTTGCGTGTATATAACTGTCCCATAATAAACAACATTGCACTATATTCAGGCTACTTCGTCATTGAGGTAACGTGTACGTCAAATCTAAAGTAAAAGTAGAAGTTTTAGAATAGGATATTTGAGAAAGAATTGCGTACCGTGATAGAATTCAAGTCATTAGAAACTGACACTTAGCGTCAGTTTCCTCACTCGAAAGCGATGTCAATGACAAGAGCGTCCAGGGTTTGAACCTCGCATATACTGATATTCGGTCGAATATCTTACCGAAATCGCCACTGGCTCGAGCCAGTTACGTTGTATCCCTTATGAAACACGTCTAGTGTAAGAGATGTGACCTTTTCCGTAGCAATAACGTTGAATGCAGACAGATTGTCTTACAATTGCCTTAGCTACACATATGACAATGAACAATTCAGGAGTCAGGGAGCTTGCAATGTTTAACATCCCCATGAGTGTCTATCACTGCCGGAGAATTGCTTGTGATTATATTACTGTATATTAACTCTTATTATCTCTAATGATCTCTAATGATCTCTTATCTCTAATGATCTCTAATGATCTCTAATGATCTCTAATGATCTCTAATGATCTCTAATGATCTCTAATGATCTCTAATGATCTCTAATGATCTCTTATGATCTCTAATGATCTCTAATGATCTCTAATGATCTCTAATGATCTCTAATGATCTCTTATGATCTCTAATGATCACTGAAAAATATCTTTAGTAGGAACTAAGTGACCGTGCCGTCTTTATGACCTTACGAGTTATGTTGTGTTGATACTTATGTTCTGTCAAAGTCTTCAGATAAGTAGTAATCGACTCGATTGATTTTTTAAAATCATTATAGACAATCGATACAGGGTTATAACTTAACCATTAACAAAGTTCACGTGCTCTTCGAGTGTAAATGTTGCTAAGCAGCCTGGTTACTGCACATGAATGCGAAGGATTAGTTAATTCTTATTTATTTGTTTACAACCCCTACATGTGATGTTGTTGAGTTCTGTAAAATTCTCGCTGGTTATTTGTTAGGCCCATTGATTGGTATGACGAATTGATTATCAATCACTAAAAGGTGCCAATTTGTATTTATAAATTGATTTCAAAATGTGTAAAATAGCAGCTACTATTCCCATGTTGTCAAATGAACTGTCGTAAACAAATAAATTTAACCTAAATATTACTTACTGCGAAAATATTTGCGGTTTTAGGGGTAATATTGCTGGTGGGGATAAACGGTCCCCTAACAATTAAGTGAACAGCAACAACAATGAACCGATCAAACCTTTGCTTGTCTACCACAAGAGCTTTAGAAAACAAACTGGTTTCATCTTATATCTGTTCGATTGATTAGTTACATAGCCTATTTTTGGCTATAGTGTCTGTCTATTTGATTGATTAATGATTTCCATAATTAAATCAACATTGGAAGAGGAAATGGACTTTAAATCCACATCATAGTCTTGCCACGTCAGTATCGGTAGGATTCAGACTGCGGATCAGTATGTGCGGGGTTCAAATCCTGGCCTCGACCATCACTGACATCTTCTCGAGACTTGAAACTTCATGTCTGACTTCGTATAGGTTTTTATTGCTATCATTTTGTTTTTGTTCTAGTGATTTATTGATTGATTCAGGAATATTTCGCTACAATTCGCTATTCATCGGGCACAACTGTCGCAAGGCGGTCAACTTAATGAATGTCTGACTTCTTTTAGATTTTTATTGCTACCAGTTTGTTATTGTTCTATTGATTTATTGATTGATTCAGGAATATTTCGCGACAATTCGCTATTCATCGGGCACAACTGTCGCAAGGCGGTCAACGAAGGTCTGGCGGACTCGACCCCGGTGTTTCTGGGGGAGACGACGCAGCTGTTTCACCGGGGCATCATACCTGTCGACGTGGCCCTCGTTCAGGTCAGCCCGCCCGATGAGCACGGCTACTGCTCACTGGGCTCCAGCGTAGACTGCACCAGGGCCGCCCTTCAACGAGCCAAGTACATCATCGGTAGTGCTTACATGTTGGTCTATTCTTCAAACAACCCGGACACAACACGGGGATTAAACGAATCTATAATTAATTCATTACTTTGTTAAACGATAATGAAACAACAATTGATATTCATTGCTATATTATTATCCATTGGAACTATATGACACATTATTCATACCACAGACTGACTGATTAAATGACTACTGACTGACTGATCGACTGACAGATTGACTAGTTGACAAACTGGCTGATTGATTATCTAACTGACTGAATTACTAACTGACTGACTGACCGCCTGATAGACTGACTAGTTGACTGCCTGATTGACTGATTGACTATCTGACTTTAATGAATGGTGACTGGCTTACATTCTGACTTACTGATTCACTGACTTGGTGACTTACTAGCTCGTTAACTAATTGATTGATTCTATTTATAGCTCAGACTAACGTGAATCATCCTCGCACATACGGAGACGGTATTATACACATATCACACATTGACGCGCTGGTAAAGAGCGACACTCCGATGCATGAGCGCAAGTTTCGACCCCTGACAGAGGTGGATAATAAAATAGGAGAGTTGATCTCCGCTAACCTGGTGGACGACGGAGCAACTTTACAAATGGGTAAACCATAAAAATAAAATAAATCATTGCAAGTTAATAATTATGCTATTTAATACAATAAATGACTACCAAGTTATTATACCTGTATATGTAATTAAGTCCAACAAATCATTACAAGGTTAAGGTCATTGGTGTCAACATACACTGCGTGTATTTTGCAGTAGTAATTTATATTTATAACTAATGCATTTATACATATTTATTAGCTGATAGTTCTGTCATGTTTTAGAGATGGTCACTAACTAATAAAAGTAGTTAAACCTTTTCTAATCTTTAACTAAACAGCAGTTTAACGCCTTGTAACTTTTAATTAGAAGAGCAACTAAAAGCTAAGCCAAGTAAGTTAAACGTCAGTTTCCTTCTCGATAGCATGATAGTGACGGGAAGAGCACTGGATTTGAACCCTTCACCTACTGAACAGATGTCGAACAACATGCCAGCAATCCACTGGATCAGCTAAAATTGCCATTTTAACTAACTTTTTAAAAACCTTTTTATACGAGATACAACACTAGTCTATAATGTCCTATAGTTTACATGAAATCTCTCTCTCTCTCTCTCTCTTAGTGCTCCTAGTGTCAGGTAAGAGTAGGCAGTGGCCTACTGGCAGGTCCATGGTGTATAACGCCTCTACTCATCCCTATCTTCCGTCTTTCTCTTCATGTCCACATACGAGTGGATCTTTAAATTATTTATAACATTCCTTTTGATATACCATTACTCTTGGGGGATTCTGCTTATGATGAGGTGGGCCCTGTGTCTTCCTCAGTTTCCCTTTGTCTTCTTTGTTAGTCAGCTTCGACTAACATTTACTGGGCAGGGACGTCATTCCCTGAGAAAACAATCCTGTTTACATGAATTTTAAGGTGGTATTTTAATTGGATCGATTCATTCAACAGGAATTGGTACTATCCCGGATGCAGTCCTGTCGCAACTGAAGAACCACAAGGATCTGGGGGTTCACTCGGAGATGTTCAGTGATGGACTGATTCCTCTCGTGGAGTGCGGAGCGGTCACTAACGCTCGCAAGACGTCCCATGCCGGAAAGATCGTCAGCGCCTTCGCGTATGGAAGCAAAAAACTCTACCAGTTCATGCACAACAACCCTTCAATAGGTCAGTCTAGTGTAATTAACAGAGCTAATAGATGAGAATAATTAATTTGTAATTAATTTTATTATTAGAGTGGATATATAGTATGGGGATGGATAATTAATTAACGGAGCTAATAGATAAGACTAATTTTTGAGGTTTAAAGAGAAACTAATTAATTATTCGAGTGTATATATAAGGATGGATAATTAATAGGTTTTGATAAGTTGAACAATGTTTCAATAGTAGAGCTGATTTCCCTTACTCTCTCTCTCTCTCTCTTTCTCTATGGTTCTGCAAATTATTAGGTCCAAGGTACAGATTCATACTCACATTATATTTTCACGCTAAAGAGGACCACATCGATTGGCGAGTTCCATTAGTAAAAGGCAATGCACTATCCACACCTTAACGCATTACAGGCTAGGGAAAAATATGGCTTCTGGAATGATTTCCGTTCGCCTTCCTCATTTCTTGGGCGGTCGACTCTTACCACACATTCAGTTGACAGATTGTCTATTGTTCAGAAGACCAGACAAAATGCAAAGTTGACGAAGAGGAGTTGAATGGTGAGTCCAATAGTCTGCAGAATTGATAATGTTCTTTCTTAAAAATTACGTAAACTGTTTGCTATTCGACGCATCAATCTAATTGATTGTTGGATTCATTGCCCTAGTGATTGATTATTGATTTGATTGACTGATCTACTGACCTACTGATTGATTATTGATTGATTGATTTCTAGCAATGTGTGAGCTGTCGTACACTAATGACGAGGCTGTGATAGCGAGGAACCCTCGAGTCTGCGCCATCAACGCCTGCATAGAGGTTGACCTCACTGGTCAGGTCGTCTCCGACTCCATAGGCACCCGCCAGTTCTCAGGTAAGAGTAGGGTGTAATAGGCACCCGTCAGTGGGTGTCATAGGCACCCGTCAGTTTTCAGGTAAGAGTGGGTGTCATAGGCACCCGTCAGTTCTCAGGTGGGGTGTCATAGGCACCCGTCAGTTTTCAGGTAAGAGTGGGTGTCATAGGCACCCGTCAGTTCTCATATAAGAGTGGGTGTCATAGGCACCCGTCAGTTCTCAGGTAAGAGTGGGTGTCATAGGCACCCGTCAGATAACGGTGGCGTATTTGACTCCGTAGTAAACAACCGGTTGTCTTGTTGCAATACAATTAATGTATTTCAACATTCAAATATGTGAATTTAGAGCTCTTAAAATAGTAAAAGTCTGCCTTGGTCAATTTAATTTTTATGTTGTCTTACAATTTTAAATTTTACATCTTATATTTTTGATTTTATATTGCATTTCTGTCTGTATCTGTTACATTGCTATTTTATCTGTCATATTGTTACAGTCTTCGTTTTGTCAGATTGATCATGGAAATAAAAGGAATAGATTATATTTAAATTTACACGCTATCCAATATGGAGGACGTAATTAGGGCGATAAATAATTTACTCAATACCTTTTATGTGTGATCAACTTGATCATCGATATTCCAGGTGTCGGAGGACAGATAGATTTTCTGCGTGGAGCTGCCAAGAGCCACGATGGTTTGGGTAAACCAATTCTTGCCATGCCGTCTCAAACCAACAAGGGAGAGTCTAAGATTTGTGCTTTCATTAAACAAGGTGTGTAGACACCAATCTGTATATTTTCATATTTTATAGTATATGTGTTGACAAATCTTACTACATTTAGGTTAATAATACAATGAATACATCATTCAGTTCTCTACGCAACGCTGATGCAGTCACTGCACTTAAACATGGATAGAGCATCAAGTTCTTGATTTCTTTCGATTCCACTAAATTAGATATTAATATGATCTTGATAAAATGTGATCTGGATCAACCCTTATCTCGTCATCTTATCGCTATTCAGTTCAACAATATCCTGAGAAAAAGTAGCTGTACCGGCAATCGAACTGGTCGGTATTGGTCTCGTGACAAAGCCTAAAGACTTTTTGGATTGAATTTGTCAATATATTCGCTACTGACATCTCGTGCAGGTATTCTAACCGCTTGTTGAATTACATTGCTTTGTTTATGCTCAACTTCTTTTAGGCCCGTAAAAAGCTAATGTTGACGTCAGTTTCCTCACTCGAAAGCGATGTCAGTGACGGACGATGCCAGGATTTGAACCCCGCACAAACTGATCCGCGGTCGAATATCTTACCGACATCGCCACTCTCTCCAGTAAAAATAGACTGGCAGCCGGCAGCGCCTCTTGTTTTTCATTATCTCCACATTTTTCCTTCGTTTCCCTATATTTATCTACATGTATATCGGCAAAAATTTAGCAATAAAATTTTGGTGAAAACTGTTTCAAACTACGGTCAAGCAAATAGACTTCATAAGCACAATTAATATAATTATTAATTATTTATTAAGGAATTATTATTATACCCGTAATTAATAAAGTTAGGATTTGTTGGTCCTGTTTGTTTGCTATAGGGGCAGGCGTAGTGACAACAAGAGCTCACTCTCACTATATTGTGACGGAGTACGGCATCGCCTATCTGTTTGGTAAGACTCTGCGTCAGAGAGCTCATGCTCTCATTAACATCGCTCATCCCCAGCACAGAGAGAACTTGGAGCGTGCAGCCTACGACAGGCTAAAATGTATGCCTGCTCCATAGGCACTCATAGACTATTGAACGTTACGATTTCTGCATCCACGATGATATTTAGAACTCTTTATTTAATTTATTTAAATCGGCAAACAGTTCATTCCAGTACATTTATTGTAATCTACTGCAGTGTGCAATGCATATGGAATGTTTATTGGAAACTAGTTAAAGTTTACAACCATTCCGATGACGTCCCTGACATCATCCTTGTATGAGGAAACTTCGTTAAACCTTTATTATTATTATTATTATTATTATTATTAGTAACCATATTGTGATATAATGACTTTGGAGAGTTTGGAGTCTGGTCGTGAAATAAACTTCGTACATTTGACAAGAGCCAAATATGCAATTACCAATGTCGGAAGAATAAAGCACTGTGATGTGCTATACAATGTATATTCAGTCATACTTTTTCGCTTTATTTTGTGGTCTCTGTGTACTCAGTCGTCATCGTGTGGTGCTTTGGCGCCTGTTTGTGTAGAGTCTGCAAGAGACGTCCCTGACATTGCCTTGTTAAATTCTTGTTGATTGATTGATTATTTGACGCTGTTTTAAGAACAAGATCAGTTAGCTATATATCGCTATTTGGAGTGCCTTCCGGCCTCAACAACGCAAGGAAGATATAAAATCTCATTTTATTACTCAGTTATTATTTTTTATATAGGCTTGCAGTAAAAATAATATAGGGGACTGCATGACTGCAGGATATGGTGTTTCTAGGACAGAAAGGATTGAAGAAGGTCTATTCGTATCCAGACCCTTGTTAAACTGGGATTTAATAAAAGATGATAACGATGATGATATTGGCCTGCAGTAGACTATAGTATTATTTTACCATCTTGAACCTTTTGAAGAATATTTAAGAATACTGCAAGTCTTAGGCCTACTTGTATTAAGCGAGAAATGAACTAAACACTTGAAATAAAATTTTAAATAGAAACTACTTCATTTTCTAGCGTATAGCAAAATAGTAGGTCCGAAGTAGGGCCTACATATTCCTATATCTAGCATTATTTATGCTCAACATAAAGCGCTCCATCGATCATAAGGTGATCCACTCCTTTTAAAAAAAGCTTCTATAATTGCGACTCTCTCTCTCTCCTCTCTCTCTCTCTCTCTTTCTAACCAAAATGACATGCTGACTGTAGAGCTTAATGTAGAGCTGTATCCAGCGCAACTCTATAGGGCCTATTCTAGCATGAACCGGCCCGACCTGTTCTCGATATCGTTCTAGTAGGACATCGTATTTTAAGTTATGACCGTCGTGAGAAAATTTTTATCGTGCACCGAACATGTAATAATATTACTAATATCGATTTAATATTTTCGGATTAGGGCTTCTAAATCTTAGACATATCATGCATATTAAATTTTAAACTTAGGACATTCGGTGGTAAATATTTCTTCCTTCAAAATTTCAAATGCGCCCTTTATAATGCGCCCTTGACCTTTATGACCTGGTTTCATTTCTCGGATGTTTGTCAACAAACAAAATCACGTACGATTTGAACATTTAAATAGTGTAAGCTTACAAAAATTTCGTCGTGTTTAGAAATGATTTAGTGGCATCTTTTAGCAACATTGCCAGAGGGGGTGGGAGCTACTACTAATCTAGTTTAAGTCAATTCTGTCCTAGGCGATCAATTTGGGTTAAAATCATAGCACTGTGGTTATTCAAGCTTTTAAGCTTAAAGTGTGCCATTTAATTAGCTTTCTGTAGTTGTATTATAAACTAAATATTAAAAATTGATTCATGCATTTTAACGCCATGATATATAGAACACAGTACAGTATTATATAGGTCTTTTATTTATTCATGCATTGCTACTAATTAATCGGACTCGATATTATCTTTTGACGCAGTAGCCCTGCACTGTAGCAGGGGCCTATGCTATTATTTTCATACTTATTTTACATATTCATACAAATACATTTTCATACGTATTCATTTTAAAATAATGTAATTAGGCCTATGCTAACTCCTCTTCAAATGAACTATCAGCGAAATCTACAACGGATTAATTAAACATACTTACAAGGTTTTTTGCAGTTCAAAGAAGATTTCAATGTAGACTGTTACAGCTTTTGCTAAAAATACTCAAGCATAGAACTCTACAACACCAATAGCGAATTACATTAATAGTGAACTAGTACTTCTAAGCCATATGTTAGCAATTTTCTTCTTAAAAAATGTTCTCAGTTCGTCAAATTATATCTAGCACTATTCAGCCGGCTTGCCTCAGTCTCGCTGCCTCCTCAGGTTTAATTGGTTTTAAGTCAGGGGCTGTGGTTAGGGCAGGGGTTAGGTCAGGGGCTGTGGGGGCTCAAACCTATTACACACATTCCCATGAACCATTCCACCCAATAGCTGGTAAAACACCTAAAGAATGCACGGCGGAAGAGGCTGTGTCTGCAGTTAAATCAGGTAGGTTGCATAGTTTATTACAATGTTTTATGATTTTGTGCAATTTTAAAAAATTGTATATATTATATATATTATATATATTATATATATTACATATATTATATATATATTATATATATTATATATATTACATATATTATATATATTATATATATTATATATATTATATATATTATTCAGTAGTTTAAGTGATGTTTGTGTGAAGAGTAAATAGTTACTGTCAGTCCGTATAATTAAACAATATATTATAATTCAAGCAGCTGCTGTGAAGTTTCATTCATGCGTGTCATTTTAAGCCTTGTCAATCATCGTATCTGTGTATTTATTGTATCTGGATCATAATCTAAAATACATTAACAGTAAAGCTGGTAAAGCTAAGGTTAACTTTAGTTTCCTCACTCGAAAGCATGTCAGTGACAGGCGAGCCCAGGATTTGAACCCGCATAAACTGATCCGCAGTTGAGTGTCTTACCGACTTCGCCACTGGCTCCAGTCAGTGACAATTAACAGTAAACCAAGCGGTCATTTAGTAAGTAGTTCTCTTAAATTTAAGTCAATAATATTTTATAAAAAAAAAAAAAAAAAAGGCAACTAAAGGCAACGACTACTAATAATCATGAAGGGGAAAGGAGGAAAAACGAAAACTACTAAAACAGCAACCGTAGGAAAGGAAACTTTACTGCACATGCGTATGGCGTGTTTAACTATATGGAATTTTAAAAAGTTAGAAATGTAGGTACAGAATAGTTATAAATTTAGGTATGAAATTACTTTTAATCAAGTCTAGTAACCAATCTTTTAATCCATCTTAAATTCAATTTATCAGAATTAATTTTTATCCTATTTGATTAATCGTTATGTTGTTCTATAGGTGACAAATAGGGGATAAGTCTCAAATGGGGGATTGACTGATGGATGATGTGATGTAGGATGGAGAGGATTTGATACAGTCTATTCGTATCCCGACCCTAGTTAAACTGGTATTTAAGGAAAGGTGATTGATAGTGATGATGATGTTGTTCTATAGGCGATTCTCTCTACATACAGGGTGTTGCATCCACACCCACTGTCCTATTGGCAGCACTGACAGAGTTCGGTAGATCCAAGCCGCTGCAGGATGTTAGGATCACTCACATCCACATCGAGGGCCCGGCTCCCCACCTACATCCCTCCTGTCAGGGTCAGTAGCTTTTGATTGATGTAACTAAGCAGTAGCATATTATGTCGTAATCTAAAAGCTGGTAAAGGTAATGTTAACGTCAGTTTCTTCACTCGAAAGCGATGTCAGTAACGAGCTCTGATTCCAGGATTTGAACCCCGCACATACTGATCTGCAGTCGAGTATCTTACCGACGTGGCTACTGGCTCCAGCTAGTGGCGACATCGGTAAGATATATATATAGTGATTTATATTATTGATTGAATAATGAATATATATATGTTGATTTATATATTGATATTTTTATTGTCTGATTGAATGTTTATAGGAATATTTCGGGACAATTCGTTGTTCATTGGAGCTAACTGTCGCAGGGCGGTCAACGAGGGCCTGGCGGACTCGACGCCGGTGTTTCTGGGGGAGACGATTCATCTGTTTAACAGGGGCATCATACCGGTCGACGTGGCTCTGATTCAGGTTAGTCCACCTGATGAGCACGGCTTCTGCTCACTGGGAACAAGCGTGGACTGCACCAGGGCCGCCATTAAGAATGCTAAGTATATCATCGGTAAGTTTAGTAGATTAAAATAGCCGGTAATGCTAATGTTAAAGTCAGTTTCCTCAATCGAAAGCGACGTCAGTGACGGGCGAGCCCAGGATTTTAATCCCACACATACTGATCCGCGGTCGAATATCTTACCGGCATCGCCACTTGTCCCCAGCCCGTGGCGATGTTGGTGGCGACGCCAGCCAATTAAGTATTATATATTAGGTAATAATACTGTCCTTAATATTGTTTAGTTAGATTAGGTGTAGATTGTGCCAGGGCTGCTGTTAAGAATTTATTATGGAAGGAATATATTAGTATATATTAGATGAGTTTTAAATCGTTTATGTCATGAAACTACAGCTGTGGATCATCAAATAGAGAGTTTTTGAAATTGCAAGCAAAAAATCAAGAATCATCTTTTGTTGCTGTTTAGTAAAATTCTTTTTTGTAGTTATTCTGTATAATCAATGCGTTATGCCTAAGAATTGTATAATAAAAATAGAATAGATGTCTAATTAATTAATATTTACTTGGTAAATTTAAAGGAACTATAGATTTTAATACTTCATACTTTAAAGTCTTTTCTTCATTCTTTACAGATTGATCAATAGATTGAAATTAAGCTGAGATATTCAGTTTCTGCAGAACGCAACTCTTAAAGTTATATTAGCTAAGAAATAAACTATATTTCTGTGTTAATTTATTGATTGATCAGCTCAAATGAATTCAAACAACCCGCGTACGTATGGAGACGGTATTATACACATATCTCACATAGACGCGCTGGTCAAGTGTGACACACCGATGCATGAACGAAAGGTTAGACCCGCGACAGAGGCTGATATTAGGATTGGAGATCTCATTGCTGGAAATCTTGTGGATAATGGAGCAACCTTACAAATGGGTTGTTATTGGAATATTTCATTCTGTATCTACTCTATTTCATAATTAATTATTTCACTGAGTTAATTCATTTCAAAATTTTGTTCTCTGTGATAATTTGGGGGAACATTTGCTGAGCCCTGTGAGAAAATATTTAGAGGGTTTTTTTACGTTATCATATGTTAATTATCTCCAGATTTATAACTGTGCCTCTAGTTTTCCTATTTCCTGTCGTATTTTGGAAAGTTTTGTCACTTTAACTATATTCGTATTTAATAGCAAATAAAATATTTATAAAAAATAATGAATTAATAATTATGATTTAGGCCTATAATTCATACAATTTTTATTGCAGTATTTTTGTATGTTATTATTTAATTTCCTGCTGTGTTATGAAAAAGCTTGTTTGCTTGGTACCTCTTCTTAATACATTCAACACCAAGCAAATATTTGATATTTTTTATCAAAACTTGCAGGCATAGGTTCAATCCCTGATGCAGTTCTTTCCCAGTTAAAGAACCACAAGGATCTGGGAGTCCACACGGAGATGTTCAGTGATGGACTCATTCCTCTGGTGGAGTGTGGAGCTGTTACTAATGCTCTCAAAGCCACACACGCTGGAATGACTGTCAGTGCTTTTGCGTATGGAAGTAAAGACCTGTACAAGTTCATGCACAATAACCCTTCGATAGGTAAGTACTCGCGATTCGAAACTATACTTTGGTAAATGATATAATTTCTATAATAGGATGTAATTGAGTATACACATGCATTTCATTGGCGCAATACCTTATTTTTGAGAGAGAGAGAGAGAGAGAGAGAGAACTATGTTTATTGAAAGTACACAAACAAATACACATACAAGCACAAGGTCATCAAAAAGGGTATATAAAGCCAGCAAATCAGGCAAGAACAACCAAACATGCAACTGAAAATTAGCGGTATACTACAGAAAATATAGTAGTATTGATTTAAGCTATTGTTGTTTCACATCAAAGAGTATGTCACACGATTATCCTAAATTTAATTATTTTCCTGTTTTGATAATCTTAAATATACTGTTGGATTAGGTCAGCAGATCCAACAGTATATTTAAGATTATCAAAACATGAAAATTCGATATTTTTCACTTTTGGCTAAACTGACAGTATTTGGACTGCTTTATTTTAACGAATATGGATGATATGATGTAAAATAAATTTAATTGTTTTGATTGGTCGGTTAAGTATTTTAAACATATGATTTATTGGCAGCGATGTGCGACCTATCGTACACTAATGACGAAGCTGAGATAGCCAGAAACCCTCGTGTATGCGCCATCAACTCCTGCATAGAGGTTGATATAACTGGACAAGTTGTGTCTGACTCCATAGGCACCCAACAGTTCTCTGGTAGGTCAACCTCTTTCTCTGTCATTTGATACAGTAGCAAATGGCAGGTTCGAGGCATAAAAGCTGGTAAAGCTAAGGTTAACGTCAGTTTCCTCACTCGAAAACGATATTAGTGATGGGCGAGCCCAGGATTTGAACCCCTCACATACTGATCCGTGGTCGAGTATCTTACCGACTTCGCCACTTTCATACCAAGTCATGTTATAGCCTGCTCACTAATATGGAATTAACAATATAATTGAAATGATTAGGTTCAATTGGTTGGAGCCAGTGGCGATGTCGGTAAGATGATCGTGGGTCAGTATGTTCGGCGGCGAATTCTGCTCTCGTTCTTTGCTGGTATCACGTTCTAGAGATGAAACCGCCGTTAAAATTGGCTTTACAGCTTTAACGTTAGCAATTATTATCAAGTTTGATTATGATTGATGATCCTGATGCTGTCACAAAGGCTAAGACCCATCCACGCCAACTATGTAGCTCTTAACTTACTAAAAACAACTGAAATAGTATTATCATAGTTTCGTTAGAATTATTTTTTGTAGAACTGATTTGCCCCCCACCCCCCAGTGCTGAGGTGCAGTGTTATTAGTAATTTTTGGGTCGAAATCAACTTACAGTGCTCATTTCAATGAATATTTAAATATTACTGCCTGGTCTTATTATTTTGAACTTCTGCATTTTTCTTTTAATATCATAGTTTCATTATAAAATTAACAAACAATTACAATAATTTAATAAGTGTAGACTGTCTGTTTTCATGCTAGCATGAGTGAAATCTTAGAATGAATTTTTTTCTTATTTTCATATGTCGCAATCGTTCAACTACTGTGGCTGTTGAAATGATGGCTGAGCTTTTAATGGAATTAGGCCGACCGTTAGGTTCTCAATTTTACGATACTATGTTAGTACAGTCAATATTCATGTTATTGTTCGACTGAGCATGTTCTTATTTTTGTACGTTGAATCCATGCTCTGGGACCTGGGGATATTTCATTCAGGGCTGTCAACACTCGGCTTCCAATGTGGTCACCAAACCATGTAATAACTGAGCCCGACGTAGCTTAACTTCGTTTAGTTGACGCACAGTTAAACCTACTGCTCTAAATCCCGTCCTTACTATATTTAGAGTGAATCATCTACTCATAATAAATCAAACAGTTCATTCTTCATGCATGGTTTAAATTAGTTTATTTCTTTCAGCTCTTCTGAAATGCATAATCTCTTGATGATTTCTGCTAATTTCCAGGTGTCGGAGGACAGATAGATTTTCTGCGTGGAGCTGCCAAGAGCCACGATGGTTTGGGTAAACCAATTCTTGCCATGCCGTCTCAAACCAACAAGGAAGAGTCTAAGATTTGTGCTTTCATCAAACAAGGTACCCGTTTATTTAGTCATCTCAAATGTCAAATTACTTCACCCTGCTACAATGATGATTAATAATAGTAAATGTTAATCAATGTCTTAAAGAGCTTGTAACTAGAGATGGGCATTTTATGAATTTCCAGAGTTCGGGTTCGGTTCGGTTTGGTAAAATGAAAGTTCGGTTCGGGTTCGGTTAGCACTTGAACATTTAAGAGTTCGGTTCGGTTCGTTGAAAATGAAAGTTCGGTTCGGGTTCGGTTCTAACAAGGGTTCGGTTCGGGTTCGGCTTGCTTTCCAACTCGCAAGAGTTCAATTCGAGTTCGAAATGGTTTGGTTTGGATAATGTTGCAATAGTTTAACTTTACTTATAATAATTATGGTTATGACAAACATGGTTTATGGTAAATATGCTTAAAAATTAATTAAGTCATAGTAGCTGCCACATTTTTTCACCTGGGTAAAAATATGACAATGAAAAAAGGAGAGAAGTGCTATTTATTCCTATATATTTCTTAAAATATTGTAAGTTGACCAACAAATGTTCATAATATAGATATTTAGCTTTATTATTGTATCTGAAATATTCTCCTTGATTATAACGAGCAAATAGAATGCTTCATCAATTTTTAATTAAATTTTTTGTCAGTATAGGCCTATAATATTAGATACATTTATAATTAAGTGGACATGTCTAGAATTTGATCCAATATTTCAGAGACAAAGTGCAATTTAGTAACAATAAAATGTCAAATAAAGATGATTTGGTAAACACGTGTACTTCCATAGAAAAATGATCATAATATACACCGTTTGCTATCAATTGACATGTAATGAGCTTCATAATTTACCATAGGCTTTCAAATTTGAAACTCTCAGATCAAGTAAGAAGTTACTAAAATAGTTATGAAATTATTGCATTGCTGTGGTGCAAAATTATTTACTCCAGATAGTCTTAACACATATAGAATGTCATACGTAATTATTTGTAAATCTGGCTGCAAAATACTAAGGTAGCACACTAAAATTATAAAATTTCATAATTTGAATTTAACAAGAACAAATCCACCTAGATTGAGTCAAGCATTTTCAGATTTTTATGGAATACTCTCATCACTTTTGTCTCTGTGATGTTAATCTTCATTCCATATTTCAATGCCGTATCATTCAGACTGTCCATTATCTTCTGTAGGCCCATCTCGCTTCCCGCTACCATTCCTTTATACAGCTATCATTTTAAAGTTTGTGTCGGAATCAGCCTTACATGAATATATGCTGTTAGCTACTGTAAGACATGTAAATGCAAAAACTAATATATATTTGTATTGTTCTTACTATCTTTATTTAATGTCAGGCTGGTGAAGAAGAAAGGAACTGCAAGAGTTTGGTTCAGTTCGGTTTGGATGAAGTTCGGGTTCGGTTCGGGTTCGGCCAGAGTCTGGGTTCGGGTTCGGTTCGGCCAGAGTCTGGGTTCGGGTTCTGTTCGGGTTCGGTCAGAGTCTGGGTTCGAGTTCGGTTCGGTCAAAATTCTAGATTTTAGGGTTCGGCTCGGTTCGGGTTCGGTTCGATTCCCATCTCTACTTGCACTAAATGCTGCAATTAATCGGAGTGGAGAGATTTTTCCTATACAGGATTTAAAATAATTGTCAATCTTTCTTTTGCAAACCATAAGAAAGGCATTAGTTTTTATGCTTTCGTGTTTTCTACAATCACGTAGTTTTTTTGTAATTAAGCATTTTAGAATTAATTATAATTTCATGGAATTTCTTTACAATTTATAACACTGTTAATGTATGTTACTCGTTTTTATATAGTTTGCAGCATTTGTGAAATACAGGTATGCAACATAAATGTACAAATACGTGCAAATGTATACAAGTATTGCTTTTTTATTTCTACTCAAAATTTAAGTGTTCATTTAGGAAATCCAATTTTATATCAGTTAAAAATCAGCTAGAGATTAAATTTCATTGTAATTGACATACTGTATGTATGACCCTAGTTAAACTGAGATTTTAGGGAAGAAGATGATGATGATGTAATTAATGTATGATTTCCATATTATTCTGTTATTATACAGGAGCCAGCGTAGTGACAACAAGAGCTCACGCTCACTATATTGTGACGGAGTACGGCATCGCCTATCTGTTTGGTAAGACTCTGCGTCAGAGAGCTCATGCTCTCATTAACATCGCTCATCCCCAGCACAGAGAGAACTTGGAACGTGCAGCCTACGACAGGCTCAAATGTATGCCTGAACCCTAGGCTGAAAATTGTACAATATTCAAGATTAACTAAGAATTACCGGAAGTATCCCTACCCTAGCTAAACTGGGGTTCAAGGAAAGATGATGGTAACTAAGAATTACAGGATTTAGATTTGGTGTGTAGCAAAAGATTAGATCTTAACAGTTAATCTTAATTGACATATATATAAATGAATGCAATAAAACTAGCATTACTATTAAGCCTAATTGATTGATGAAATATTAAACCTAGCTATCGCACTCTTCCCAAGAATGATTTATAACTTTCATTCTAATCAATGAGTTATAAGAGGATTCCAATCATGTTTTATATATGGTGCAATGCTGAAGAAAAATACAGTATTTGGTGTTTACCAACAGAAATCTTGCTTGGGTAAATCTTTATTCAAATTGTTGGGGTGTTGTTCAACTTTTGTATTATAATATCGCTAGTGCGTGAATTATTGTACAAGTACATGTATACCCCAATAGTGTCTGACCATTTATAAGTATCAATCTCATTATTCTCATGCTAGTTACGTTTTACTATTGAGTGTGACTAGAATTACACCGTCATGCATTGTGTATATTCATATGTAAAATGTAATGATCTTTATATTTTGTTCATAATTATGCTGTGATAATAAAATATTCAAAAATTACTTAACATCTGTTAATCATCCAGTTTATATTTATATTATTGGCATTATATGCAAGTTTTTAGCAGTTAAAAATTATTTTCATACTGTTACTCCCTTTTACTTCTTATTTACCCTGCCTATTTCATAATGTATTAGCTTTAATAAATGCAATTCTTTGTTACAGCGTGTTTCACATAGTGATGGTGACTATGATTCGATTACTCTATTTTATTATTCTTGATTTAATGCATAATAACAATGTTTATATTGATTTGCTGCATAATATGTTCACTGTCACCGTAATTCAAGCACAGCACTCTACATGTATGTTTTATTGGACTTAGCTTTAGTCATGATATCTCTGGTAGTTATCTGTTTAGTAAAGAAGTAGTCTCAAAGACCAATTTTGATTTGGTCACAGCTATAAAGTCTTTTTGATTATATTAATAAATATATAATAGGATATCATTAGCTTAGAATTAAACCCCTTCAGAAATGGATCAATAAAGAACAACGCTTTTAATCTATTCAACCACACTGTATTAATGTATAAAGACTGTAACAGAACTAAACTAACTTAATCATAATATGGTCTTCAGTCGTAAATCATGCAATCAACCGATCTCACTCAAATGTCTCAAGTTACACAAAGCGACATGTGGCTCATAATTAGAATGTAACGCAGCAATCATATCAACATGATACAGTCCAAATCTTGATCTACCCTATCCAGCAGTCTGTCCGAGGATCTAGATGGGATTAATCTTGAAATGAAGTCCAATGAGAGAAAACACGAGACACTTTAGATCCTGAACTAAGTAGTAGAATGTTCTCAGCCCTTCCGGATCACTGCAAACAGAAATCAGTTCATACAGAAATAAGCTCACAAGTATCAATCTGGTACTCTCTGCACGAAAAGTCCTAGGCAGAAATTCAAATACAATTGTATACTGTATTCAGAACAAGGGCACACAATTTGCCGAATTGAATGCTTCTCGCTCTCTTTTAGTGAACTCCCTACTTGCAGGTTCATGGTATATAACGTCTCCACTCTTCTCTGTATTCCACTTTCCTCTTAATGTCCACATATGAGTGGGTCTTTAAATCATCTAACATACCCAATTGAATGCCTATGTCAGAGACAACATTTTAGCTACTTTATTTGCTCTTTTTTGATATTTTAAATTATTGCATAGAAAACTGTGTACCTAGGATTGAACAAATTGATTATACAAACTATAAACATCATCATCATCATCATAATCCTCCCTTGAATCCCAGTCCAACCAGGGTCTGGACACAAATGGACTGTCTTAAATCCTCTCTGTCCTACACCACACCACCAGCCAATCCCCTATTTGAGACTTTTCCATTCGTTTAAATTTTTGTAGCAATTTCTGGAGCTTAGGTGCTCACCAACCGAATGTCCTTTCTGACGTTGGTATGGATCTTAGTGCTTTAGTCGCCTTCTATGACACGTGCAGTCACCGGTTGGTCAATTCTTCAAACAACCCGGACACAACACGGGGAAAATAGTTAAACATACAAACTATAAACATATTATATAAAAGAAAGTACACACCTGCTCTGGTTCACATCGACAAGTGAGCCAATCTTAGACGTCGTGAACGATATGTGTTCATCACCGATCACAATCTCCAACTCCTAAATCAATCCATCATAGTTAGTAAATCAATAAATGTGAGTACAACCATCACCATAATTTCAATCAATCAATACTGAATACAGAAATCAATATATTCATTACAAATAATTAATTCGTCATCAGCTAGCAATAAATTAATCAATCACTAAACATTTAAATCTTAAATAAATGCATCTCACTGTTCAATTAAATCCTCCATTAAATGTTATAGCTGATGTTACTAATGTTTAATAACAATTATCTACTGCATTTCAAAACTGATGTAATTAATTTTTGACTTGTCACTCGAGAGAATATCGAACGGACTATTAAATACTTTAACAGTATACAAATACCACCAAATACAATGTCACTGTCACTGTGTCTTTGCAAACGATTCCACTAGACATTGACAAAAATGTGCGAAGAGAAAGTGAGATATTTAGCCAAGAGACATGAAATAATACAACGTTTGGAAATATGTTAAAACTGCCGCAACGAGTGGCCACAGAGCAACATAAATAGTTTAAAACTTGCTCAAGACTGAAAATAACAACCGACACAGAGTGAGTGCTCATATATATATATATATATATATATATATATATATATATATATATATATATATATATATATATACACTGTATATATATTCATCTCATCTATAGAACCTACCTGACGCCCCACTCTGTCGGGTGATGGCCAGAGATTATCGTCTTCCTGCATAATCTCAGAATCCACGATAATCCTCTTCAGCTCTTCCATCACACTTTTGTGCACTATCGCCTGCGTGTCAATCAATGTCAGACGGAATAGCATCAATCAATACATATCAATCAATTCTGGGTGATTTAACATCAATCAACCATATCAATCAATGTAGGGTGGTGTAACATTAATTAATGTAGTATGGTATAATATCAATCAATTCATATCAATCCATGATAGGACAGTATAACATCAATCAATTCATATCAGTGATAGAATGGTGTAACATCAATCAATTCATATCAGTGATAGAATGGTGCAACATCAATCAATTCATATCAATAAAAGTAGGAAGGTATAGCATCAATCAATTCATAACAGTTCGTAATAGGATGGTATAACATTAATAAATCCATATCAGCCAGTGATAGGATTTCGTATCCAGCTCTTCCATTTTCCTCAATGGATTTATCAGCTGTCTATCCATACCGACTCTTTCCAGAATTTCATCACCGGTAATTTTTTGACTTTTGACTTCAGCTAATCTTTTCCATTCTACTCAATAGCCACATTTCTAAAGCTACTGGTCTTCTTCCAAGGCACATGTTTAACATTCATATAGAAGGGTCAACATCAAAGCTTTCATTAATCTTTTTCTTTGTGGATTTCCTTTCCTTTTACGTTAGAAGCTCTTTCCTTCTACTTAAGGCCACTTTTGCTGCTTCAATCCAACTACATATTTAAGTCTCACATTATCTATCCTCATTTCCCCATCAATCGAGAGGTTAGAGTCCTGTTGCTAATTACTTCAAGTATTTCTTTAAAACAAGTTGTATCCAGAGTTACTTGTAATTGCTATTTTTTATGAACAGATAAAGCTAATTGATATATTTTATATGAAAAGATAAAGTTAATTGAACGATATTATAAAATGACATTATAAAATAAAAATTTGCTACTTAGAATAAAACAATAAAAAGATGTTTATACCTCCTTTCTGATCATTGTGTCATTTTTGTAGTTCGAGTTGTTGGCATATCGGAGCTTACCTAAAACATAAAGACACATAAGCATAAGTTACAAAATTTTTGAAGAATGTGAATACTATATAGCATAACAATATTTTGTACATACTTCACACTATTTCAGCAGCACTTTTGAAATAAAACAATTGAAAGTATAAGGGTACATTGTGTATTTCTGATCTACTACTACTAAAATTTAATATCTTTATCTGTTAAAGAGAGCTTTTACTGTATTTTAAAATTTGTTTACGTTGTTTTTGACTTAACAGGAGCACGCAATATCTCTACTCTCTACAATAGTGTCCCTTTTTACAAATATCCATAGATCATACTATCCCAATTTCTTTCCATTGCAGCTGCCATAATGTTTTGATAATTAACCTTAGGGAATTTGAATATTATGGTCTCCTTCTCAGTTTTAATTCTAATTATAACTATATCAAAATAAATTTCGTTATGATTGCTAGTCCGCGTTGTCCTTAAACATTCTAACTGCTATATCTTCTACAATATTTTCATCCTAACAAAATATTAGATCTAAGAAATTATCCCCTATACTCGGCTCTTTTACCATCTGATACAAGGAATTATCATTTATACACTACATCAATGGATTGTCAATTGAAAATGCGATACATGAAATTATCTTTTATACATTAAATCAATGGATGGTCAATTGAAAATATATCTACTCCATTCCATGTTAATTCTCTGGTGTTTTTCACAAGATTTATTAATAGCAATCAAAAGTATTAAAATTAATAAAGAAATGTATCGAAATTACAACTTACCGTCCGGTCGAAACTCAAATTCAAGGAACTCGTGACCGAATTTTCCTTTGTGTCCCACATAGTAGCGTAAATAGAAATTAGTCGCCATTCTCGCTCCTTCACTCGCCATTGTGATCGGTGAATTGTGATCTGTGTTCCAATTCTTTATAAACAAGATCTCATTCCAAATTCTTTAGTCATTGTTAACCAAATCAAGAAAACATAAAATATTCGTAAAATAACTGTACAGGTGTAACAGCAGCAACTTTAAATGAAATTTCATATTGGTAATAATTATTTTGCGTAATTGGAATAAGAAAGCTTCAATTCGTATCGCACACAATATAGCAAGTGCTAGGCTGATCATCAATGATAAAAAGTGGCACTTAATAGACCTTTGCGATGCATAAGAACGAGAGAAAAGATATCTCGGTCACCTAGCAACCGAAGTAATAAAAATAAAAACAGGAGACAAATAAAATGTTATAATATCATTCCCTTGCAATCATCTGACATTAATTCCGGAGAATAATTCAATTAACTACTATCCAAATAAATTAATTATCCTCAAAATTTATCCTAAACAGACTGAATTTTGTTAGTGAAGGCTAGGTTCATATTCTAAAGCATAAAATGACGGAAGGGTTTATGCAAAACTTATAATAAGTTAAGTATAAATTATTAGTAAAAGGGCCATTAAGGCCTTTTAAACTCTGAAATATTGTTCATGTGGTTTCCCTGAAGGTTCGATTGTTCCCCTTTAAAACTTCAATAAGCTAATTTTTAAGGAAAAATCCTTAAATTTGCAAAGTTAAATATATTTACTTATTTAACTGTTGCATATAATAATCATAGACTATACAGTTACTATTATCAGATTAATTGTGATCATTCTGTACTTCTGCTAAAAGCATTAAATATATTCAACGGTACATAAATATGATTATACTACAATTAACCGTCATTAATACATCTTATTAAACAAGTAGCCTACATGTAATTACGCCCGTCAAAGTTTAGCGTTAGCACCATGTCATTTCGCCATCACCGCATTCAATTCTTTTTCCTGTTATGGGTCATTCCAGAATAAGATTTTTATAAAATAAAGAATAATATTATGACGCCGTACAATTTAAGCTCAATTAAAAATGTAATGAAATGTTAAATATTTCTTTTTTCTCATCGGCTTGGATATATCTCAATAGTGCGCGATGCGGCCATAGACGACAATATTGTACTAATGAGAGTCGAGTGTGTGCTCTTCTGGGTAATCCTAGCTAAGTGGGAGCTCAGGTATGTATGGGATCTGGACCACCAAAGCGGACAGGCCCTGCTATATCAACTATGTTCAGTAGTTAATATGAGGACACCGTTGTTGATATAACTATACTTATTGTAGATAACACAGAATTCTAGTGCAGGTTGTAGACAACACGCAATGTGTATAATGCAGACAAACCATAACGACTAAGTCTAGCATAGAGCGATTATAGCTGAAGAGGAAATGATCAGATAATGCAGGATTCAAACCTCGAGCCGTGTGTTCAACAGCAAATTCACAATCAACAGACCCGCCGTAACACTAAGGGAGGTCCTTTATGTATAGTGGACACTCACAGATACTCAGTGAGACATAGAGACACACAAGGAAGCATACAAGGACACACAATGATTAAGACACATAGGGACGAGTACATCGACGAATGCTATAGTATTAACGCTATAACCAATTCATTTGCGCAAGAGACACCGAAGCGAGCACACTGATAATACCCACAACAATAAATGTAAGTACTGCTATATGGTAAATGTTATACTGTTACTATAGTGTAGGGATTTCTAGCTTCTTCGCACACGATTCGTGTAAAATGTAGTGGCATTGCCATTAGTTAAGATATTTCTTTGATTCGTTTTATAATTTGGACATTATTAAGCAGTGTGAGCTTGGCTGACTTTTTGCAAGTCTATGGAGGCGTGGCCTATCACGCGTGAAATAAAAAGAAGCGACGCGCGGGAATCTTGGCAGTCCGATAAACAAGCGTGTGACTGTCGCGTGTGTTAATAGTGTTTCATTAATAGCGCGGTGTGCGGCTTCTTGCAGATAAAAGCGTATACGTATATATTAAGAGAGATATTACGATACATTAAGTGATATATTAAGAGCATCGTACGTGATGAGATAATAGTTATAGTTATAGAATCTGTAGTATAGATAATTATTAAGGGAAGTAAAGATAACGCTCGAGGAGCAGCCTTCGAGAACTACAAGGGACGTGTCGGTGAGAAACCCGACAAGAGATCACGAAAGGACAGGTCGGGCAGGAAGTAGGGAGTGCAGAGAGGACATCAACGTCAGGCGAGGGTAAGTGTGATCCTTCATAGTAAGTACTATTGAGTAACTCGCAGGAGATCGTTGTACTAACTAGGAACCAGGTCGTGAAGAGACAGCTGGTCGAATACAGTATAAATGCTCCCGAAATTTATTCTCTAGGACCGTAATAGTTAGTTTATGAGCATCTGCCTGCGTACCAATTTCTTTATTTCCTAAATAGAAGCACCAGAAGACCTGTTTCTGGACTCCGGCGAGTGCGGCGGTTTACGTCAGACGACCTGTTCCTGGACTCCGGCGGGTCCGGCGAGTGCGGCGGTCTACAGTTTCTGGATTCCGGCGAGTGCGGCGAGTCCGGCGAGTGCGGCGGTTTACGTCAGACCTGTTCCTGGACTCCGGCGAGTGCGGCAGTCTACAGTTTCTGGACTCCGGCGAGTGCGGCGAGTCCGGCGAGTGCGGCGGTTTAGGTCAGAAGACCTGTTTCTGGACTCCGGCAAGTGTGGCGAGTCCGGCGAGTGCGGCGGTCTACGTCAGAAGACCTGTTCCTGGACTCCGGCGGGTCCGGCGAGTGCGGCGGTCTACAGTTTCTGGACTCCGGCGAGTGTGGCGAGTCCGGCGAGTGCGGCGGTCTACGGTTTCTGGACTCCGGCGAGGGCGGCGGTCTACAGTTTCTGGACTCCGGCGAGTGCGGCGAGTCCGGCGGGTCCAGTGAGTGCGGCGGTCTACGTCAGAAGACCTGTTTCTGGACTCCGGCGAGTGCGGCGAGTTCGGCGGTCTCCGGTTTCTGGACTCCGGCGAGTCCGGCGAGGGCGGCGGTCTACAGTTTCTGGACTCCAGTGAGTGCGGCGAGTCCGGTGAGTGCGGCGGTCTACGCCAGAAGACCTGTTTCTGGAATCCGGCGAGTGCGGCGAGTTCGGCGGTCTATCATTGATTTTCATTGATGCGGACGATTACGCGATAGAGTTAAATAAGAACCTAACTTGCGGGATAGGAATCGCTAAACAGTTATTTAGTTATATGCAATAGAGTTCGTAGTTGACACTGTTTTAGACATATAATACTGATATACGATTAATAATTCTGTCAATTTGACTGTTTTTGCCTGTTTGTCGTAATTACTTTGTTCCATAGATAAACGGGACTAGTACTATCAATCTGGTAGTCAGCGACGGTATACAATGGAAGATGTTAACGTCGTATGGCAGCAAGACTCTGCACCAACCCCTGACAGTGCAGAGTCGCTCAATCGACTGATAGATGATCCGCCAAGTCGCGGTGAATCGCGACATTCTTTACCGGTCTCCGTGACAGTAGGTGCTACTAGGACACTCGATCCTCTCTCGATATATCAAGGGAGCGTTACTCCGACAGAGCGAGAAACCTTTCTCGCGCCCGAGGCGGACGCCCCCCGCCTACTTACGTCGGCCGCCGGCCCTCTCGACAGAGCGGCGCCGTTGCGACCGACGGCGGTGACGACGCAGCGGCCGCCGATAGGCGACGTCGGCGCTGCGCCGCACCACAATATCCATCAATAACTTTTATCTTACATTGATTTAAAGAAAAAGAATTCTTGAAAATATATAATTTATTAAGATTTGTTTTTAAAAAATCATGTCAATTTTTTTAAAGTCATAAAATAATACAATAAGTTTAAATTAAATGAAACCATCAAATTCATGTCAATACTTTCAATTTAGGAACTAACATTGAATACCTTTGGAAGGCGAATGTGCATTGGGCGATGATTGTAGGACTGGGCTTATTGAACTACGAACAAAAACCTACTTCTTTCGTTTATTTCAAAATGCTTGCAATGTTTTAGATAAATTTTCGTGATCAATAAATTATTTTTCCTATATAACTATTAGTTTAGCTTGAACTTACTTCACGACTGCATACAATATGTAGTGCAATGAATTACTCACTTTGTATAGATATACTAAAGATTGTTGGCAATGCCCGTGCTACAGGTATCGATGGTTAGTATAGTACCTAACGGTCTACAAGTATAGTCCTAAAAAGTAAGCTATGATCCTTGATGATCTTTCAATGATCGTCCACAATTTCACCATGTATAATAATAATAATAATAATAACACACATTATAGTGAAATGATCAACTATGTTGATATCTATCACTTTTAATCAATATGTTGTAACCGTTAGGCAATTTAGTCCATTTTCCGTGTAGCCAGTCCAGTAAATGTCCGAGATTTTACTCTCAGATCAGCGCGGCTGGGAATCGAACCCACGAGAGTTCGATTCACCTCTGTGTCTGTCATTTAAAACTTCATGACGTTATCTACACTCTTAACCATTGCGCTATTGAGACATTCGAATGTATGTATGTATTAATAATGTGTATAAATGCATAATAAATATAACCATATTAAAATTTAACCATAGGACTAATTTCTTATTATTGAATTGAATTTTTAAAATACGGTAAAATTTTGGCAATTAATATCCTTATTTTTATTTGCATTTTAAACGCTCAAAATCGCTAAAGAATAATTGTATTTGCTTTTTAACAAAATTATTCACAAGATAAACAAAAATATTATGACCACGGTTGCCAGATCAGCGCACAAATTTCCATCAAGGAATCAGTAGACATAACATTTCATAACAAAATTGGAGTGTTGCCGTCATCAATGACAACATCGAGCACTATTGAGACAGATTCAAATGCATATTTGAACCATATATAATGCATATACGTATATAGTTCATATATATTGTTCATGATCAAGAGAATGAGAAGACATCAGAGACCTTAAAGGTATGGTAGGGCCCTATTGTGATTGAAGAGGATTGGACCAAGAGCAGAGCCTCGAGGCACACCATACTTTAAATGGGAAGGCGAAGAAATGTACTCCATCAGTTTCACACTAAAAGAACGATCCATCAGATAGGAGGAAAATAAGTCAAGAACAATTTGTCCGTCACTACCCTTTAACAAAATTTTATGTCTCACTTGACGAAACTGATACAGCCTGCTGCTACTCGATCATCTAAATTAATTACTCTTGTGAGATCTAGATTACCCTCACTGTGATCGTCCTTTCCAACATGCTGCACCGCAGATATAGAATCCTCTTCCATCCAATCTTCGAAGTCTTTGTGTGAATCGCATCGGCCTTATAATTAGCTTTTCTTAGAGCAGGTCCGTAGGCAGTTGAAGACCTTTTTTCATCTCACGTTTTCATCCAGTGTACATGCGTTGCTTAAACCTCCTTTTCTTTAATTTCCTCTTTCTTTGGATTGATTTTCTGAATTTTGGCATATGCACCATTTTTGGACCTTCTTTTTGCTCGCCTGCTTGATTTTGTCTCAATAGTGCTCGATGTTGTCACTGATGACTGATGCACTCTAAATGTTGTTATTATTATTTGTATTACTATATGACATTGTATAATAAAAATAAAATAATTATATTTCTTGAAAAATATAAAAATAATTTCAAAATCGAAACGGTTAACCAAAACCTTTATCATGGAAGCATTGTTTTGATTGGCTTGTGCATGTGTTTATGTCTTTGAGAGAATCGTTGAAATGGTAAGTTAATGCCATCTTAACGGGTTAATCAACTCGAGTCTCATATTATTAGCTATATTTGTTAATGTGTTATAGTTTTGCCGTGGCTTTTAGTGAAGAATTAGCCTACAAATGACTCTGAAAGCTTATTATATTTCTGAGCGATAATAAGTGAACGGATGAATATTCAATATGGTTCTGTATTTCTTTATGATTCTTACAAATCATTTCTCTTTCACTATAATTTTTTCGTTACAGTTTGAACACAGGGTGTTTGCCAAATCAATGGAAGATGTCTAATGTAATACCTATTTACAAGAGGGGAAAGAGGTTTAAGAACTATTAAGAACCATTAGGGGATTCAAAGTATTAGATATGAGGAGAGGCTAAGGGCAGTTCAACTGACAATCCTAGAAACCAGGAGAATTAGAGGTGATTCGTTTGGGCTTACCGAATTAAGAGCAACGGATTTTTTCATTTTCTCCACCTAATGGTTTAAGAGGTCATAGCTATAGGTTGTTTAAGCCTAGAGTAAGGACTGACATACGAAAGTTTTCCTTTTCTCATAGGGTTATTGATAGGTGGAAATCTTTGAGTGAGGAAGTTGTCAATGCAGTGTCTGTGAATAGTTTTAAAAACAAGCTTGGTGTTTTAATCATGTATGATTTGGGATTGAAATAAGCTCTTGGCTTTCTTCCCTTTTTCCTGCTACCCAAGTTTGAAGCAAGAATGAAATAATGATAGATATAAGCAGTTCTGGTAAATTTCAGATCAAATCAGTATTTTTATAGTTATTTAAATGGTAATAGTTGAATAACCATTTTTATGGAATTGCTGTTCTCAGTACCTACGAGCTTAACATAATTACAAAGTTTAATTGTGTAAATGGTGGAAACTTTAAAGGTTGCGCTTAATACAATGAAAGAATCGTCCTGAATCATATATGTCACGTGTAATATGTTATATTTTCAAACTGTTATAAGTTGCTTAGTTAGGTGTCCATATTTGCAGTCCTACAAATATGAGAGATTTCACTCTCTTATTAACTTAATTTCAAGATTTGTAATCAATGCCAGGATATCACAAACAATCTTTGAAAATTTAATGATGTTACCTGACATCTCACTGTCAGCTACACACTATTATCTCTATCGAGATATTCAGGTAAGTTTATAAGCATGTATTATAAGTATGTGCAGGGTTCAAATCCTGGGCTCGTCCATCACTGACATTGCTTTCGAGGGAGGAAACTGACGTAAACATTAGCCTTTTTTGCTATTTTTAATAGGTGTGCTGTTCTATGCTTAGAGATAGATATATTTCTAAATATGTTAAATGTTTTGAATGTTAACAGAAGCCGATAATGTTGCATGGGCACGATCGTGCCATAACTCAGATTAAATACAACAGAGAGGGTGATCTGCTTCTGTCGTGTGCTAAAGATCATCAGCCGAACATCTGGTACTCTGTCAACGGAGAGAGGCTAGGCTCATATAAGGGTCACCAGGGAGCCGTGTGGTGCCTCGACATCAACTGTATCCTTCGTTAATTTTAGGCTGAGAGTGAAAATCAGGAGCTGAATTTGATTTCCTTTTCCCCGCCTAAGATTGACGGATTATATACAGTGGATTGCCTAGTTGCCAAGTAACTGAGACAGTGATAGATAGGTGTCATATGGATGAAGTTTCAGCATTTTAATTTATATAGGTATTTTTATGTGATTCAATTCTAATACGAATTCTAACTCAAAAAAGAATGCCAGAAAGGTGACACATAATAAGTGACAGTAAATAATTTTGAAATGAAAATTAAAGTATGTAGGTGTTAAGGCAGAGGTTAGAGCATCTTAATTGAATTAAAAGCTCTGTTGCTAGTAGCCGTAAGTATATAGTTGTTAGATGGTAAATATCGATAAATTCTGCACATTCTAGAGCATTAGACGATTGCATTCTGAAAAGTTGCAAATGTAAGTTCTTGAATTTTTAACTTTGAAAAATTGATAGAGACATTTAAGAGGAACAAGTTGCTATCAATATGATGACTTTTGGCTGCCTTAACATATTCTTTTAAAAGTAACAATGTATCATTTTTTGCACTTAAATTATACTTTGAATTTTGTGTAGTTTTTAGTTTAAATAGATGAACTTTGACTTATGATTATGATCTTTAACTTGCTGAAAACTATTTAGGGGATTCGACTAAAGTGCTGACAGGATCTGCAGACAGCACCTGCAAGCTTTGGGACTGCCAGACTGGTTAGTCAAAGGCTTCTCATGTTGGTCTACTTGCATTGACATAATTGATAATTTCATTGCTATTGTTGATTTAGATAATTGATTAATTATATAATTAATTAGATAATGCCAATATCGTGTGATAACCCTGTAACTCAGCTGTCTGACTGCTTCATGTGTGTGTGTTCTGTTTCTTGACCTATATGGTAGCTCTGCATCTTAAATTCATCTTAATCTGTCCCTGTAGCTTTGCTATCTATATCGATAGCAAAGCTGTCTGCTTCAGTACCTTCTTTACATGCTTAAGTGACTCGTCTCGTTAGCTTAGCTGTTGTCTCAATGGCTTAGCTGTCTGTTTCAGTGGCTTAGCTGATGTCTCAATGGCTTAGTTGTCAGTTTCAGTGGCTTAGCTGTTGTCTCAATGGCTTAGCTGTCAGTTTCAGTGACTTAGCTGATGTCTCAGTGGCTTAGCTGTTGTCTCAGCAGCTTAGATGTTGTCTCAGTGGCTTAGTTGTGTGTTTCAATGGCTTAGATGTTCTCTCAGCAGCTTAACTGTCTGTTTCAGTGGCTTAGCTGTCTGTTTCAGTAGATCAGCTGTCTGTCTCCATGTCTCAGTTGTCTGTTGTGTTGCTTTTCTGTCTGACTTTCTTTATCTGTCTGATTTAGTGGCTCACTGGTCTGAATTGGTGGCATAGATTTGTCCTAGATTTGACAAATTTCTTTCAGAATTAAATGACTTAACTTCAAATGTAACTTAGTCCTGTGGGATTTACTTTATGCACTAAAACTGTAAAGAAAAAGTCTTCAGAAAAAACGTCTTTAGTTCATACCTTTAGTTTAGAATAAGGATGGTCTTTAGCTTCTGTTGTAAGGTTGAACTAGAATTTGAGTTACGATTTTAAATATTGAGTTATATGGTTAAATAATGAAGCAGTTACTGAGAATTCTGGAAGTAAGTACGCCCAAATAAAACAGAGTTTTTGAAAGGATTATTTAAGTGCACATTGACTAAATATTAGGCAAATATTTTGAAGATGGATTGATTCACCTACATTACTACCAATCTGTATTTGTAGGAGTGGAGCTATCAAATTTTTCCGCTAAGTCTGCCGTGAGAACGTGTGGGTTTTCATTTAGCGGGAACCTCATCCTCTTCTCCACGGACAAAGCTATGGGTCACAATTGTGAGCTGAACGTGTTTGATCTGAGAGCTGCGGAACAGATCAGTATGCATCTTTAACTTTGTTTTATTTACCATATGTGCATTGAATCTGTGGGATTAAGAAACTTAACGAAGAATGTAATCATTGTAATCCTTGGCTCCACTATGAGACTTTCAGGTTGAAAGAAATGCAGCAGCAAAAATGATTAAAGTTTACTAATGTTCAGTAACCTCTACCTCAGAAGAAAAGAGGTTTTGCATTGATCCACAAATTTTGCATCTACAAAGCTCTAGGAATTTATTCTATGTTGTAAAGTCCATTTTTGTTTTTGCAATCATAGGCCATTAGTGTCTACATATATATAGTAATTTTATTCATATCAATTATGCATGGTAACAAGCTGAGGTCGTGAAATTTTTTTTTGCAATAAACGAAGTTATTATTATTAATTATTATTATTAATATTATTATTAATTACATGACGTTATTATTAATTACTCTCTACTTTTTCAGCATACATGCTGTTTTCAATTAGATCAGCTATCAACTTAACGATCCTTTTTGATAATATTGCTTCCTCTATTTGCTCATTTGCGTAATTGGTAATTATTAATAGCACTTGAATATTGTGCTTTTATGTGATATTTAGAATTTAGTCTGAGTGGTCCTGGTAAGCATAATTCATTGAATATTCTCTGTAATAGTGTTGGTAAATGGTTTTATGCGTAGTCTGCATCAATGTATCAACATTTTTTATTCATTTATCTATCAGTAAGAGTTCAACGTCCGGTTCCTCGCCAAAAGGCAATGTTAGGGACATTATTCATTGAAGATATTTAAAATAACACTACTGCACATTCTGAGGCAATAGGAAGTGAATGTATGATGATACCTGCCACGAAGTGAATGTACTGTTTTGTGTTTTTTGTATTCTGTTATATTATATGGGTATTGCTTTTGTTAAGAATAACTTTAGTTTGTGATAAGACTTAGAAAGGAAGCTAATATAAGACTTACTAAATGTATTAAATGCTTTATTTTATATTGTATTGTTCTGCATTGTGTTTGTAGAGACTAACACACCTGCTTGGTGTGAATCGATAGAAAATGGAGCTAAGATAACATCTGCAGTGTGGGGACCACTGGACGAAGTAATCATCACAGGACATGAGAACGGCGATATATGTCAGTGGGACCTTGAGGTGCGCCTACCGATTGAAACAAATAACTAATTTGATTTTTTTTACTACCTGGTTTAATCTCATCAAATTGTTTGCTTGATAGAATTATATACTTAAACACTGGATAAACTATCCTTACCCTGGTTAAACTGGGATTTAAGGGAAGATGATGACTATAATTATTTTACTATTAAGTGCAGATATTTTTATTTCGCTAGCAAATTACTCTTCATTTGGTTTAGTATGTTAACTGGCTGTCTTTACTTAGTTCTGATTTATGACTAAGAACTAAAACTGTTTCTTAACGTATGTTGTGAAATATAGAGTGAGCAGATGGTGAAGAGGGTGACAGACCACAGCAAGCAGGTCAATGATATTCAGATGTCTAAAGACATGAACATGTTCATCACCGCTTCCAAAGATAATACAGCTAAGGTACGAGTCACTCACTGCATGGCTGCTATGAGAAAACGTTGCTCATGTCTCAGACTTATCAATCAGTAAGATACATGCAAGTAGAATGAGAAAGTTTAGAATATTGTAAGGTAATTGAATTGAAAGAATTCCCTACTGCTCGGTCAGGGTAGTACTGGCTTGCCTATAGAACGCTCAGTAGAGCTCCTATTTAGACTATCTAAGATTATTGTTATAAGAAACTGATGTTAAACTTAGATAAAAAAATTTATTTTGCCATCCTAAACTTGTAGACTTCTAGGTATATTAAAACATACAAACAGGCTTCATTGGTTTGGAATTTTTCTTCTAACTTTTATATGAATACAAGTTGGGCAGGATGTGGTGCAATTGGTTTAGCTATGTGTCAATAAACAAAGTAGAGCTTTGGCATTGGGCTTGGTTAGTACATGGATGGTGGCCACCTTTGAAAGCCCCAGTGTTAACGGCTTTTAAGGAAAAATCCCATATACCCCCAGAGCATAGGTTTGAAGTGCTTAACTCGGGACGTGCTCAGTTGAAATATTTCACTTCACAAACATGAAAATGTCAGTAGAATTAAACTCACCAGATGACTGTTGCGACATACGCTATAAAGAACCATGCAAAATATGACAGCGTGTTGTATTGTCTGTGCTACAAATCATAGCTATCTGTATGGATTTAATGTGAATCGTTAAATCATCAGCGTTTTTCTGTTTTTATGATATTCTTTGTACATGTTCCTTTCATTTCGCATAATTTTAATGTAATTGTGTACATAATTGCGCAGCTGTTTGACACATACTCTCTGGAGTCTAAGAAGACTTACAAGACCGAGCGACCTGTGAACTCTGCCTCCATCTCTCCCATTAAACCGCATGTAAGTTGTTTTTCCTATTAATAATATCTTTACGTATAAATTTTATTTGGGTAAACAGGATTGTTTTTGCAGGGTATGACGCCCCTGCCCAGCAAATGTTAGTCGACGCTGAAGAAGGCATAGGGGCTCACCTCGTCACAAGCAGAATCCCCCAAGAATAATGGTATATCAAAAGGAATGGTATAGATGATTTAAAGAACCACTCGTATGTGGACATGAAGAGAAAGACGGAAGATAGAGATGTGTAGAGGCATTATATACCATGGACCTGCCAGTACGCAGTGCACTACGAGAGAGAGAGATAGAGATAATTTTTATAACGGTCGACTTTGATCTCTGTTTGTTTATGAGGCATGTGTCTTTATTGAAATAACGTAGGACTCCAGCATTAACTGCATTTATTTATTTAGTGCTGCAGTTACTTAATATGTAACATACCTTCTTTATCTTCAGTTTGTTTATGCTAACATTTATTTTACAATTATTGTAAGGCTGATGAGTTAAATATGTACTGATTGACGGCCTAAATTAAATGTAGAGCAGTCTGTAAATCTCTCTGTATTCACTACAGAATTATGGATGGCTGCATTCAATGTGGGAAAGAAGTATTTCCATTTTGTTTTCCTTTAGTTCTTCTAAATTAAGAGTAACTACCGTTTGTATTAATTATAGTCATTAGTTTTATATAACTTTGAAAATAGTTAATTACTTGTTCGATTAATTAATGAATAAAATAAATAATTAATATTAATTAATTAGTTTAATTACTATTAATGAAAGTTTGTTTTACACTATTAATGACTGATATTTGTCTGGGTTGCAGGTGATACTTGGAGGAGGACAGGAAGCCATGGATGTAACGACGACGTCGACGAGGATTGGAAAGTTCGACGCCAGGCTGTTTCATCTTGTGTTCGAGGAAGAGTTTGGAAGAATTAAGGGTCATTTCGGTCCAATCAACAGCGTGGCTTTTCATCCAGACGGTCACGGGTACGTAAAGGCTTATTTACTATTCTGTTATCTGAAATTCTGAATCTGTTAATGTTATAGGTTTTAGTTGTCTCTTTTGCTTCTGATGGTTCGTATGAGACTTTCAGTTTCAAGAATATGACTCGAGTTATGTTATTCCTGTGTATTAATTTTAGCCTTACTATGATTTGATTGTGCAATTGATGTTGATTATAATGATATCGTTAGTTTAACTGCTCTGTGGTCGTGCACTATCATTAATCATGTGGGCTGATTGGGTAGCGTTTCTGTAAGTTGTCTGACTTCATATCCTAAGATGTATGTGTAGATTTAGTGCAGGACCTAAGTTGTACGTTTAATTGTTATTGTGTGCAGATATTTATGCGTGTATATTGTTGAAGGTCGTAATAATGATATTACATGTTCCGCTAAATCTATCTTGGTAGATAATTATGGCCTACACAAGGATTTTGTTGAACCTAATTAATAATTAATGGAAGTGTTTGCATTTTAAAAATTTATTTTATTTAAATTCGCAATATATAAGTGCCACTTGTGGGCCTTTATATCCGTTCATGCGCTCTAACTGTCTATTGTGTATACCAATTGTGATATCATGTGAGTATGATAAATGAAATAAATAAATAAATGTAGGTTTCTAACCTAAAATTCGCCGTCTCTGACATATTCTTCTGATACATTAAACTTAGCGATGGCTTTATGTGCGAATTAATGATTTTTATATATAAATATATATTTTTTATATATATATATACCTTTTATTTCAAAACAATATGAAAACCTCAGATAAGATAGATACATACAAATATCCGAAATGGAATGTATGAACATAGTTACACTGCATACATGAAAATTATTTAGCAGCTCTATTCATGAATGACTAAAGTATGTTAATGTTGTGTATGGTCGTAAGCAGTTGTATTGATTGCTGATTGCAGGTACAGCAGCGGTGGAGAGGACGGCTATGTCAGAGTTCATCAGTTTGATTCTCAGTACTTTGATTTTGAGTTTGAATATTAGAACATCATCATCATTTGTCAGAGGCTTTTAGAAATTGTTGAACTATAACTGTCAGCTGAACTGATACGTGGCAACTTAGGGTTTTGTTGTGTGTGTTGTGTGAGGTCTATAGACACTGTGTCATTACAAGATGACCAGTGGCTTCTTATCTTCCAGCAATTCATACATGGCTTCGGTGCATAGATACTTCGACTATGAAATTTTGCTTTCAATGAACGATGAAGATCAAGATATTAAATTCTACATGAAATGCATTCCTCGGCGTTCTTGTTGAATAAGGGAATTTTAATAGTAAGAAGTGTATTAATAATATGATTAATTATAAATAGTAATACAACATTTATGAAAATCTTACACAATGCTGCACAGAAGTTTAGAGATATAATCTAATTAATTATCTCTCTAGTGCACTGCCTACTGGTAGGTCCATAGTATATAATGCCTCCACTCTTCTCTGTCTTCAGTTTTCTTTTCATGTCCACATACTAGTGGAACATTAAGTCATCTAACTTGATTTACTATTATTCTTGGGGGATTCTGCATATGAAGAGGTGGCTACAGCTTCCCTTCCCTATGCCTTCCACAGCTTTGACTAACATTTACTGGCAATTACTGTGGCATTTATTGAACATTATTGACTATATTTATAGATTGGGTTAAAACGAAGAAGTTTAGAAGAAGCATATGAATCATACAATACACACCTATGATTTTACTGACTTACCACAATACACTTATGTAACTTCTCAGTCTTGAAAATCAGACAGTAGCAAGGTCTAGCACAGTACAGAGTAGTAAGGTCTAGTTGAAGTAAGCGCCGATAGGTCGTGCCTGGGACTCTAAACGTGTGCCTACGGAACAAAGTTGTAATTAGATTGCACAGTGGGTTTCTCTGTTGCTCAGTTGTGAATACACAATAATTAATAATGAGATTTCATAAAACACATTTTTAACTATACTGAGCTTGGCAAGTACTGCAGTTAGTACTTGAGAATTTATCTTCTGATATATGTGCTTTATGGTAGCTAATATTATAGTAAAATCTTTAAAGTGATTACTTCGCTACTTGTTAGCTATAGGCACAAAATCGTGGTACGGTCAGTAAAAAGTGTAAAGAAAGCAACGAATCATTTGAAAAAATGAGAGATTCATCAGCTTACGTCTACAAAAGAATTCTTTTTACAACATTGACACTATTTAAATGCAAATAGATATGGCCACCAACAAATACAATATTCTCATAAATCATTGCTATACTTTTTACGTTATTGTAACGGGTATACCGTAGATCAACAGGTCAATGTTATGGTAAAAAGCATACCAAAAGCACCCTGCGATTATTCCCATTAGCTTAATATTTTCTGCATTAGTGGCTGAAACGTTATGCAACCTATTTATAGTTTTACAAATGAACTATTCTCAATATAAAAAATAAACAATAGTTATATTTAAACAATGATTACATATGCATCATCCAAAAGTAATGTCGGAAACGCTCATGGTCGCCTGTAACAACAGGGACGGTAGAATTGTGTTTTACATAGTATTTTAACTTTCATAATAAAAATAAATTGTAGTAAGGCCTACTTCTTTACTTAATAGTAAGATTGAACACATAGCATAATGGCAGTACAGTTAGCAATTTGCTAAGTTAATACACACATACGTATCAAGAGAACTAGGTGGTAAATATTACAAATGCTTTCATACACTACACTACTTCACTTTATTATAACATGAAAACGTAAATTAAGTAACCAACAAGACAATATACTATCAATATTCTATGACAAAATAATATAACATATATATTTATGCGCAATAAATAGAATCATTTCCTCATGAATATATTTTAACAGACAAAAGGTACGGAACTGCTTAGCCAAATATTGTACACAGAGAAATACGATTATCAGAAAATATATTGTTTAAAATAATCTAAAACGGTAATGATTTTTCAAAATATTTTTCACCAAAATCACAAATGTTAATAAACTAGAAAAGAAGGTTTAAAGAAACAGTTTACACATGATCAATACGTAGTACAACACAATACAATTTCTACATACTGCAAATGTTAATAGCATGAAAACTGAAAAAGTATTACAAAGTAGCGTTCAATTACTGGAGAAACACAGAAATAAAACTTTCAAAAATTGCAAAGAGGAATGTTATTTAGCACAAATTACAACATTAAAATGTTAATCATTGGAAACAACGTGTAAGCTATTAGAAGCAGCGCTATCAACTAGGCGAAAACAGTGAAAATGTCGATCAACTAGTAAATGAAATGCAAAAACTGGACAAATTCATTTACAAATTGTTTTAAAACCAACATGACTTGCAAAATTGTGAAATCTCGCACCGAATGAATTTATTCTGTCCCAATTTTAACCAATCTAAAAAAGCTAAGATTAAAGTCTATTTCTGTATCATAAAGATTTGTAGGAGAAAGAATTAACAGAACCGAAGGCCTCCTGTCTATAACGCAAGCGTGCTATCAACTTCGACATCCAACCTGTTCCATATAAAACCCATTTGAATCTCATATCTTTGAAAGAATTGTACAACTGTTAAAGTAAATTATCATATATGTATAGGTCTTAACATCACTATTTTAGTAAGTACACAGGCGTATATGGTCATTTTTATCATCAAAGAACCACGGAATGATGGACTCGACAGATAAGAGGTAACCCCCAAATAAATCATTTAGCAAAATAACCAATAAAACTAAAAAAAACTTTCCATGTAAAATAAAAGTTAGTAACCACTCCAAACAAAAACCAGTCATGTTAGTATAAAAATCAAGATAAACAGAGAGGTCTTGGATAAAATGTATCTCGATAGCGCAATGGTTAAGGGTGTAGATAACGTCATGAAGTTTTAAATGACAAATCCCGAGGTGAATTGAACCCTCGTGGGTTCGATTCCCAGCCGCGCTGATCTGAGAGTAAAATCTCGGACATTCACTGGCCTGGCTACACGGAAAATGGACTAAATAGCCTAACGGATATAACATGTGGTATTAAAAGTGATAGATATCAACATAGTTGATCATTTCACTATAATGTGTTATTATTATGAAATAACTTTTATAACACTATGATTACAATTCTTCATCTTACAAAGCCGCACATAGAATTTTTATAAAACTTCTTGAATTTTTTTTCAATAGTCGTTAACTAACCTTGAAATATGACCTTCAATAAGACAAAAAAATACCCAAAAGATCAACTGTATGAAATACTGCGTTGTATTGTAGCCCCAATTGAAAAAATTAGATTCTCTCAATTATTTAAAACATATGTAATGCCATTATGTAAATAGAAATACTAGAATATGTCAAGCCGGAAGCAAGTGTTAATCTATATTGGAAACAATATGGACTGAGCTGAAATGGTGAGGGCTGTCGATAAGTTGTGACCGTGGATCAGTAGACGCAGGGTTCAAATCAAATGATCTTCTGTCACTTAATATATATTTGACACCGGAAACTGACGCTAAACTTGGTTTAGCAGTTAAATCAAAGATTTAATAATCAGTATCAATATGTATGCTTTGAAAATTAAACGAATGGAAAAGTCTCAAATAGGGGATTGGCTTGTGGTGTGGTGTAGGACAGAGAGGATTTGAGACTGTCTATTTGTATCCTGACCCTGATTAAACTGGGATTTAAGGGAGGATGATGATGATGATGAACATGTAGGCTACGAAAGTTGCCTGTCCATTGAGAGATAGCTTGAGCGAACAGACGGAGTGGAGAAGGGATGCCAAGCGCGCAGGGCTCTCAGCACGTCGTTGATGCTCTCACACCACTCTGAACACTCGCGTGGCGTGTCGGCCAGCAACCACGTCCTGTAATAAAAATATTAATAATAATAAAGGTTTAACGTCCGTTAAACTCATGGTTTTTCTCATCCAGGGAAGATGTCAGGGACGTACCCACAGCACACACCACTACAGATCAATTCACCCAGACCAATCTGCAAAGCAAATGTCACAAGTGAATAACAACCAATATAATGCTCATTTACTTCATTCAAACAACAACTAAGTCCTGCATTAACAACAAGTACAATGAGCATTTATCTCATTCAACCAACAACCAAGTCCTGTAACAACAACCAGTACAATGAGCATCTATCTCATTCAACCAACAACCAAGTCCTGCAATAACAACCAGTACAATGAGCATCATCTCATTCAACCAACAACCAAGTCCTGTAATAACAACCAGTACAATGAACATCTATCTCATTCAACCAACAACCAAGTCCTGTAATAACAACCAGTACAATGAGCATCTATCTCATTCAACTAACAACTAAGTCCTGCAATACCAACCAGTACAATGAGCATCTATCTCATTCAACCAACAACCAAGTCCTGTAATAACACCCAGTACAATGAGCATCTATCTCATTCAACCAACAACCAAGTCCTGCAATAACAACCAGTACAATGAGCATCTATCTCATTCAACCAACAACCAAGTCCTGTAATAACGACCAGTACAATGAACATCTATCTCATTCAACCAACAATCTGCAGTAACAATCATACTACAATGCTCACCAATTGAATTCAAAATGTACACACATATTTATAGATTAATAGAAATCCAACAGCGCATAAATCTAAACAATTAGGTTAGTCAAAATAACAGAATAGATTAAAATCAAGTGCGTCTGCAAGATGCAGCATTAAATGATATGCATTAGATTAGTTCTAACAAATCCATAGCAGTCAAATATCCAGAAATTATTCCAATTACTCAACTAGGACTAAATATAAATTTTTTAATTTTAATAAAATAATAACGAATTGGAGCAAAAAATTGTTAATACATTGCAAAGGAAAACAATTATTAGGCTAAAATAGATAGAGCCAAGTTTAGCGTCAGTTTCTTTTCCCAAGAGCATGTCAGCGCCAAGGCGAGCACTGGATTTGAACTCTGCACCTATTGATCAACTGTTGTACAACTTATCGAATCATATGGACATGCTATGCGATACTGTCAGTTACCACCTATTATTATATACCCTAGTTACCTAGTAATTCAAGAAACATTTTAACTGGTAACTAAACAATTTGCTTGTCATGGATAACAATTATATAAATAATTAGTTAAGCAAACTTATTTATTTTGCAATAATGATATTTTGTAATAGCTACGAATAATGTCCATTTTATTACCACAAGGAACACTGAAACTATATAAACATAGCTTTTTACATACTCGAGCCTTTACATACTCATAGCCCTTTACATACTCAACAACAAGAAACAGTAAAACTCTGTCTATATAGACATAGCTCTTTACTTACTCGAGCACATCAGACAGATCGTTATTTCTCCGACGAGCCGTTGCCTTGTTGTAGCGGTCTATGAGTGGAGACTGAGACGACTGGATTCTACCCAGTAGCGGTGGAACGGTGAATACTGAGAAAGATCTGGCTCTAGTATCAGTGGCTAGAGTTACCGGGCAAACCGACTCGCTAATACACCCTCTCAAATCAATACTGCCCAGTGGCTCCTGTGTTAATCAATCAATGCAGTAAATCAATCAATCAAGCAATTAAGCTAATAATCTAAACAATTGATCAATCAATCAAGTAAACAATTGTCAATTACACTGATCAATCGACTAATAAATCAATCAATTGCTAAAACAATATAATAATTGTAATAAAAATAATAAGTCAGAGTATTTATTGTAATAAGTCAGAGTATTTATTGTAATAAGTCAGAGTATTTATTGTAATAAGTCAGAGTATTTATTGTAATAAGTTAGGGTATTTATTGTAATAAGTCAGAGTATTTATTGTAATAAGTCAGAGTATTTATTGTAATAAGTTAGAGTATTTATTGTAATAAGTCCTAACGTCAGTAAACGTTTGAGGAGTGATAATAATATAATCACTCATCAGTCAAAAAATCAATCATTTCATGAGTCAATCAATCAAAGCTCTTGATCATAAATATTGTGATTATTTTATCAGCTTATCTTTGGTAATATGTAAATACTATACTGCACCACCTGCTAAATACTCCATAGTTCCACGCATGTACTGTAATTATGTTTGTATGCTTCATTTCGTATGTTCATATGCTATCTATCTGGGGTTAATAATAATAAATAAAGGTTTAACGTCCGTTTCCTCATCCAGAGACGATGTCAGGGACGTCCCCAAGAGCACACATCACTACAGATCAATTCACCCAGACCAATCTGCGAAAGAAATGTGCTGAGGAGAAGTAAGGTCCTAAACGAAAGCCAGTCCGGTGATCAAAAATGGTCAAGGTAGATTGATTATGTCTATGGTGGGAAAGGTAAGTTTTAAGCTTGCTAGAGAATGTTGAAAGAGAAGAACAAGAGCGAAGATTAGCAGGTAAAGAGTTCCAGATTGTGGGTGCTGCGTAAGAAAATGAACGTCTGCCCAATGACGTGAGAATATTTTGAACTAAGAGAAGATTGGCATCGGTGGAGCGAAGTGCACGTGAGAGAGGATAGGGAAGAAGAATTTCAGATAAGTAAGAAGGCTTGCCAAATCACAGAGTTTTGAAAGTTAATAGAGCTATTTTATATTTTATGCGTTGATTAACAGGGAGCCAGTGAAGACTGCGAAGTAGAGAAAGAGAGCGAAATTTAAGTGGAGAGGACTTACAAACAACACGTGCAAGAGAATTTTGGACGTGCTGCAAACGATTGAGAGAAGAAGTAGGCAACCCATGTAATAATGAATTACAGTAGTCGAGCTTTGAATGACCTATAGAATTAGCAAAGGATAGTGGCTGAATTTCTAGTAAGGGATGGACGTATTTACCTAATCTGACGAATCTGAAAGAAAGAAGCGCGACAAACAGAAGAGATATGGGATTTAAAGTCAAGGATTTCATCAAATATGACTCCAAGGTTTTTGGCAGATCGAGAAGATGAAAGAGCAAGATTCTGAAACTTAACAGAATTATTAGTAATTTTATTTCTTTGCAAAGGAGTGCCAATTAAAAGGTATTCTGTTTTGGAGGGATTAACAGAAAGACGGTTAGCACAAAACCAGGAATAAACCTTGAATGGATGAGAGATGAGCCAGATTTTGATCAGAATCATGATTAGAAAAGGAAATATACAGTTGTGTGTCGTCTGCATAGAAATGAAAATTTATGGAGGACTGAGCAAGCAGGTAGCTAAGAGGAGTGATATATAAAGAGAAGAGCAATAGACCTAACACTGAACCTTGAGGAACACCGCGTAGGAGGGGTAGTTCAGAAGAGCAATTTTGACCAATAATAACCGATTGTGTGCGACATGAGAGATATGATGAGATAAGGGAAAAAGCAGAATCAGAAATGCCAAAACAAGATTTAAGCCTATTTATTAGGATGCCATGGTCAATTGTATCAAAGGCAGCAGAGAGATCTAGAAGAACCAAGGCAGAAACCTGTTTACTACTCATGGCCAAGCTAAGATCATTATGTATACGAAGAAGAGCGGTTTCAGTAGAATGGAGTTTTCTATAGGCAGATTGATAATGTGAGAGAGAACGGAAAGAATCAAGATGAGTGCATAAACGGGTATAAATTACCTTTTCAAGAAGTTTAGAGATGAAGTTAAGATTGGAAATAGGATGGTAACTGGAAAGATCATCTTTTGGTAGAGAAGGCCTTTTTATAAGGAGATACAACTGCTTGTTTGAAGGAGGTCGGGAAGATACCTTCTGAGAGTGAGAGGTTGATTAAGTCAGTAATAGGAGCAACTAAAACATCAATACAGGATTCAGTAAGCGTGTAGGAATAACATCAAGGCAGCAAGATGAGTCGGTAGAGCGAAGAATAAAATTGCGTATTTCTTCCGGTTTAGCTGGTTCAAAACTAGAAAGTAGTGGTGGTTCAGGCATATTTACAGAAATGGAGTTGTTGGTGTCAATAGAGTTGGAGGGTATAGAGCTACAGAGTTTGGCTATTTTGTCATCAAAAAAGTTGAGAAAAGAGGTAGCAAGAGAAGATGGTGAGGTGGTAGAGGGGAGTGACTTGGGAATGGTGTGATCAAGCAGAGAGTCAAGTGCTCCCCATAATTTCTTGGGACAATTTTGATTCTGCGAGATTAGATTTTTATAATACAAGCTTTTAGCAGAACTAATCATTTTATTTAATAATTTTCTTTGCTTGAGGTACTTGGACTTAATGTCTGGATTTCTTAGTTCAGGTGGATTTTTCAGATCCTTCCTGAACTTAGTTTCGAGTTTTGAACGTTCAGATTTTTGTTTAAGGATTTGTTCAGAAATGAATGGTTTCCTAGGGTTTGAGCGGCAATGAATGATCTTGAGAGGGGCATGTTTGTCTAATATGGAAGAAAGTACGGAGCTAAATTGAGCAGAATATTCGGCAGCAGTCGAAGATGGATTAAAATACAAAGAAGAGGACACAATATCAGCAGAGAAGGCATCAATGTTAATAGAAGAGAGTTTTCTATAAGTTTTAAGTGTTCTGGAAGGGTGTACATTAACAGTCACAGGCAATTTACAGAAAATTGCACTGTAATCTGATAGTGAAGGATCAGAGATTCCTTGATCAAGAAATTACATGCTGTTTCGAGTGATAAGAAGATCAAGAATATGACCAGAGGCTTGAGCAAGGGAAAATATATGTTGTTTGAGATCAAAGGCATCAAGTGTTGATAAAAAGGTTGTCAGTTTATTTTGAAATAAACGAAGAGATACATAAAAGAAATTATAAACTTATCAAACAACCAATGTATCAGTAATTGCATATATCAACGAACATGTTCAGACCATAAAACAAATAGATCAATATGGTGAAAGAGCAACTAAAACCATTATAATTCGAATTTGAAAGCATACACATTCTCCAGATCAGCAAAAAGATATAAAAATATAGTTTTTAATTTTAAAATATCTTTTTAACTCCTTGTTTTAAGTGACATTTCGGTATAAAAGTAATGGACATCTCTCTTCTCTCTGCGTCAACCATCTCCATTTCTACTTAGCAATTCAAACTTTTAAGCGCTGGCAAATTGTGGCAATGCTCCCATTTAGTGACATGGATATGCAGTGTACGATATAATTAATCTGACCTTGGAACTTTGGAAGGAGATTTAGCGCACTCGGTTAAGCTGCGCGTGAATTGAACGAAGTAAATCGCATTGCGCGCGGTTAGTACTTTGCGGGCGACCACTTTGGAAGACAGAGTGTCGAAAGCTTTGAATGTAAATAATCCCGTGGTGTTGGACGTTATTCTTAAATCCGTGCCGGCTGCTATTGAAGCGCCAACAAAAGGCAACGATTACTAATAACCATGGAGAGAAAAAAGGAGGAAATAACGAAAACTACAAAACAGCACCAAAACTGTGTAGCACTTGCGGGATGTCATGTGTGTAACTATACGGAATAATACAAAAATTAAAACTAAGCTCATGTCAATAAACAATCATAAAAGAGAATTACGATAAATAACATATATATACTTTAAATTGTCCTAATCATCTTCCCTTGAAACCCAGTTCTGCCAGTGTCAGGATGCGAATAGATTTTCCATTCGCTTTAGAAAATTTTGCAGAACTTTCTGGAGACGATGCACTCACCAACCGAATACCCTTTCTAACGTTAGTTTGGATTTTAGTACTGTGTCACTTTTTACGACACGTGCAGTGCACAGTTGATATGTTCTTCAGCATCCAGGACACAAAATGAATAAATCTAGTTTAAATAAAAACTATATTGTAAACACTGAAGCAATAAATAAATAGGCACAAATAAGATAAAAACCACAATGAATCTAACCTTGTACATCTCTTCGCTGACGTATCTCCACATGAGGATTTGATCATTATCCAGTATACACCATCTTCTGCTCCATAAACTCTTTCTTTCTCCATTTCCCATTCCATAGTCTTGCTGCATCACTGGCCCGTCATATACACTCTACACGGTATTTACCAATTACATTGGGTTAAATATCTACAGAGAACTGAGGACAGAATTTGTTGAAAGAATTATATGCCATGGATCTGCCGTTAGGCAGTGCACTAGAAGAAGACGAAATATCTACAGGTAATTATCTATAGATATTTCACTAATAAATTATAATTTATTAGTCAGTCTAAGCATAACTGATGGTGGCCGGGTTGATATCATGCTGACCTGAGCAGCTAGAGTTTAGAGATCACGCGCTTGAAACCCCGCCGTACCGTCTCTGACGTGTATTTCTGTACGGAGACAGCCGCTAAATATAGCTCTACAGCTTAACATTTAGTGGTTAAGAGTATAGATCCTACCAACGTCAGAAAGAAAATTAGGTTAGCGAGAGCCTAGGCTTCAGAAATTCCTACAAGTTTTCTAAAGCGAAAGGAAAAGTTCATAGGGAATTGACGGATGATTTGGTGAGAGACAAAGAGGAATGGAAAAGGTCTATTCGTGTTCCAACCCTAGTTAAACTGGGATTCAAGAGAAGATGCTGATGACGATGATGCTAACAAGATGAAGATACTAAAACAAGCCGATACAAATTTAACAACGTCGCTTAAAAGCTCAATAATATTAATAATAATAACAATAATAATAATAATAAAGGTTTAACGTCCGTTTCCTCATTCACGGATGATGTCAGGGACGTCTCCATAGCACATAGATCGATTTTATCTACGATAGAAAAAAGTAAGTCTTAAGCTCGCCAGAGAAAGTAGAAAGAAAAGAACAAGAGCGAAGATAAGTACGTAAAGAGTTCCAGATCGTGAGTGTAGTTCATAGAGTTAGTAGCAGTCCTAATATTATTGCTGTTGTGTTGTTGTTAATATTATAGTTATTAACATTATTAATCATCATAATCCATTAATTATTTTAAATAAAAATATTCTAATAGGGACATTCAAGAGTGTATGAATTATAGAGGTATTAAGCTGTTGAGTCATACAATGAAGGTATGGGAGAGAGTAGTGGAGAGTAGGTTGAAGGTTCAGCAAGCATTGAGGGCAACCAGTTTGGGTTTATGCCCGGAAGGTCGACAATAAAGCCGATCTTAAGGCAATTGATGGAGAAGAAAAGGAGAAAGAGGAAGAAGATACAGATGGAACTTGTTGATCTGGAAAAGGCCTATGATAGGGTTCCGATATGGTTCGGAATGTTGGACACTAAAAAGGGAACATTACTAGAATTTGCATGTGGCAGAAATTGAAATGTTACGCCTAATGTGCGGAAAAACTAGTAAGGACAGAATGGAAAATGAATATGTGAGGATGAATTTGAATGTTGAGGGGATCGGGGATAGGTTGGCTCAGTCGAGATTGAGATGGTATGGGCATATTTGAGAAAGGCAGATGAGTATGTATTTACTAAAGAGAATTAGGAAGGAAAGATCTGGATGTTAAGCTAGAGAGAGGTAGACCACAATTGACGTGGGAAGTGGTAATTAAGAAGGACATGAAAAATAGGGGATTGACTGACAATATGGTGTGAGACTGAGAGGACTGAAGAAAGTGTATTCGTATCCCGACCCTGGTTAAACTGGAATTTAAGTGAAGAAGATGATGATGTTATTATTAGATAACGCTAATGACAACTTTTAACTCGTTATCTTTTAGTTGAGTTTATATAGGGCTTATCCTATCCATACCAGTGCCTCAAGAGGTTTTATCTTACAAGTACACCATTCTAAAATTATCAATACTAAGCTAAAGATCAAACAGCTACAGCACATACCAGGAATCCGCGCAGTCTAACACAAGAGTCGGCAATGTGCTTTAACTTCATGTGGATGGTTCCCTGTAGCGGACACGAGTACGGAACCTACAAATACACATAACAAATATAGATAAAATCATAGACATAAATTTAACATACTTGATTTATGTTGGTCTATGATTTATGTATATGAGGCGTTATATACCATGGACCTGCCAGTAGGCAGCGCACTAAGAGAGAGAGGGAGCGAGAGAGATATTTAACATAACAACAATTAGAGTGCTACAGTCATCAATGACAATATCGAGCACTATCGAGTCTACTGATTTACGATTTATGAGTATATTGGATATTTGATAACAGTATTTTGGTATGGTTACTTTTCATGCCGCATTACGGCTTACCGCACCGCTGTAACATCGCTTTTTACAATAACATCATGATTATCTAATATAGAAATTAACAATTATAATTAAGAAGTAGGAACAATGCAAAGTCATAAAAGAAAAACTTCAAACTTGAGATAAACTTTTTCGTAATGGTCCGTAAATACGTGTTAAACCTAAGCTTTTGGTACAATACATATTTATTTAGCCGATTTGATGTAACTCATTAAAATGATGTTACGCATTAAAATTCAATATTGTACAGCTGCTCCTTCTGCGGAAGTGAATGATGAACAATTCTCGAGACCATATGCATATTTAATTTGATAAATATATACCATAATAGGGCCATATACATATGGCCATCCATATACATGACCATATACATATTTTATTTGATAAATAAATAAATAAATAAACTTTAAATATTATTCTATCTAAATGAACATTTCATAAAATGAGTTCCTAACAAGCTACCGATGACAACATGCCTGTTCAGAACGAGCTTCTATGCTTCATTCTTGACAAATGTAACAATATGGCTGCCGATCATTTGGTAAAAATATGTTCCAATTTCTATCGAGAGGATGAGATCATGGCTGCCAGAAAAATATTGGATGGCTTAGGTTTACATCGTTTACCTAAGCGTAAAGGCGCGGAGAGACTCAGGCTTACACTGAAGGACATTCTCAAGTGTTGCTTGCTTCCTGAGGCTAATTTGCTGGTATTCTATGCTGTGAATTTAGCTAGACTTCCTCCAGTTGATGTGAATCACTGTGACATGGTAGCTGTCCTTAAAGAGCTACAATCTCTTCGTCGTGAGGTGAGGGAGATAACTGACATTCGTGCAGAATTAGCTGCAGTCAAGTTACAACTTAGTGAACTGCATCCGTTATCAAATCTTCCTGTGCGGGTGGAGAACGATTCTTTAGGACGATCACGAGGTCCTGATGATTCAGCATCAAGCAATCCTTGCATAACTCAGCCTACAGCAACTACGGTCCTGATTCTGTCTTTAACCCATCTCGCGAAGTATTATTCTCAGAAGTGGTTGGAAAGAAGGGAGGGAAATATGGTAGGAAGGATGGTTTATCAGAGGTGGGTCTACGCAATACGAAGTCTATTCCAGTGAAGTCGGTTATTGGTGTTTCTGTAGACAACCAGCGTGTTAAAGCAGTTTCTACATCACGTTCGGTTGAGGTGTACGTTTCAAGGCTGGATCCTGCTACTGTGAACGATGATTTGTCTAAATGCATTGAGGACACGAAAGGTGATATTAAGGTTCTTAATGTTACTTGTAATAAGCTTGTTTCAAAATTTGAAGACCCTTTACTCATCATACCATATATCTGTTAGAGTTGATGCTACAGATTTTGAACGAGCCATTATCCATTTTTTGTCTGCTGAAATTTGGCCTTTGGGTGTTTTTGTCAAGAGGTACTTTAAACGTAGAAATGAATCAAAAAATAACCTCATTTTGAGTACTTTCAAATATCGTGCAGTTAAAAGCTCTATTAATGAAATAATTTCTATTTGCAAAAGTAGTGATATTGTTTTCTTACAGGAGCATTGGCTGTTGCCTGTTGAATTAGACCTCCTATCTAACATATGTCCTAACTTTCTTCCAATTGCACACTCTGCTGTTGATACATCTAGTAATATCTTCATTGGTAGGCCGTATGGGGGTACTGGCATTCTTTATAATAAAAATCTTAGTTCACATATTTCGTTTATTGCCACATATAACCCCAGAATCACAGCTGTGAGGTTAGATACTAAACTTGGTCCTACCTTCCTTGTATGTGTTTATAAGCCAGCAGACTATGGTACCAGTGAATGCCTAGAGGATTATGTTGAATTATGTTCTGAAATTACTTCATTGTATAATGATAGTGATGCTGTTCAGCTATTAGTAGCAGGTGATTTCAATTGCCAAGTTGGTTCTAGATTTTTTAACTATTTACAAAGATTCAGTACTGATAATAACTTAATTAAATCCGATATAAACAGACTCAGTAATGTTTATACATTTAGTAACATTGAAAATAATTGTTTTAGTTGGATTGATCATATCGTTTGTAGTCCTGGTTTAGATAGCCTTATTCTTAACTGTGACATTCTATATGAGTACATATCATCTGATCATAAACCTCTTGTTGTTAAATTTAATGATCTGTTGTCATGTAGTGTTGATCGTAGCTATTCACAACCATTAGACACTCAGTTCACTCTTGACTGGTCTAGAGCAGCTGGTTCAGTTATTGTTAAATACCAATATGAACTAAATAGTGCTCTCAACAGTATTGACATTCTTACATGGTGTTTCAATGATAACAGTACTAATAAACTAGATGTTATGAAGGCGATTGATGATTACTACCATAGCATAATCTCTAGTATTCGCAATTCTTGTAACATGTGTATTCCTCATAAGTCTATTTCTACTAAGGAATCTTCAGTTCCAGGGTGGAATGATTATGTGAAGGATAAACACTCAATAGCTAGGCAAGCCTTTCTGGAATGGTTTTATCATGGTAAGCCTAGATATGGTCCAATTTTTTATGAAATGAAGTCTGCTAGAGCTCTAAAATGGCTTTACGTTTTTGTAAACAGCATGAATCATCTCTTAGAGCTGATGCGTATGCTAGGGCTATATCAAACAATAATTATTCTACTTTTTGGAAAGAGATATCTAAATCTAGCAATACTAAGGCAAGTAAAAATGCAAACATTATTGATGGTTGTATAGGTGACAAAGAAATAGTTAATCGATGGAGGATTTATTATAATGATTTATATAATTGCTGTGATTACAGTGCTGATAAGCAATCTTTTATTGAGTGTTTAAATAATGTTGAGATAACTAAGGCTAAAACTGTTGAGTTTAGTATATCTGTTCAATATATTCAGGACGTATGCTATGGTTTGAAAAAAGATAGGAGTGCTGGTCCTGATGGTATCTGTAGTGAGGCTGTTTTGTACTCGTGTCGTAGTTTATTTGTGCACCTCAGCATATTGTTTAATCTTTTTCTTAAATTTGGATATTTACCTGCTTCTTTCATGCAATCGGTTATTGTCCCTTTAGTTAAAAACAAGTCAGGTGACTTATCAGATCTTAATAATTATAGGGCTATTGCAATCTCTAATGTGCTTTCTAAGATATTTGAATCCCTTTTGGCTGAATCTTTGCATACTAATTCAATATATGATAATTATCAGTTTGGTTTTAAACACGGATATTCTACAAGCCTTTGTACCAGTGTACTGAAACAAATGGTGGACTATTATAGAAATAATGGTAGTCATGTGTTCACTTGTTTTATAAATTTTAAAAAGGCATTTGACAGTATTAACTATTGGAAATTGTTTATACAACTACTGGATGACAATGTAAACTTCAAGGTGATTAGCATTTTGGCATATTGGTATAGTCATCAAAATTGTCATATAAGGTGGCATAATTCAATGTCGTCATCTTTTAGTATTGGTAACGGCACACGGCAGGGGAAGTGTTCTCTCTCCATATTTATTTTCAATATACATTAGAGATCTGTTAGGTTCAGTTGTTGAATCTGGTATCGGTTGTAGAATTGGCAGGCAGATTATCAATATTCTTGCATATGCCGATGATATTGTCCTAATACACCTCCATGGAGAGCTATGCAACTTTTAATTAACACTCTGTGCTCTAGTGCTTTGGATATTAATATGTCTTGCAATATTTCTAAAACTGTTGCTATGATTTTTGAACCTAGCGAGAGAAGATGGGCCTCAGACTATATCTTCCCTAATTTTAAACTAGGTAACGACGACATTAATTTTGTCTCTCAGTTTAAATATTTAGGTCATTTGATTGATAATCGTTTATGTGATGATAGTGACATTAATTGTGAAATAAGTAATACCTTTGTCTGCACTAACACGCTTTTAAGACGATTTTTTAATTGCTCCCGTACAGTTAAAATTATTCTGTTTAAAACGTACTGTTTATGTTTTTACGATATTGTACTCTGGTCCAAGCTTAAAGTGTCTTCTTTAAATAAATTTCGTTCATGTTACAATAGATGTGCCAAACGGTTCTTTGGTTTCAAAAGGCAGGATAGTTTATCCACTATGTTGCAGTTATGTAACATTCCTAGTTTTGATACGATTATATATAACTCTTTATGTGTGTATAATCAGTGTGTTAGTAAGCGTGAAACTGCACTAATTAATTGTTTTAGATTGTGATTTTTCCATTTTAGAACTATAGTATCTGATTTTACGAGTGTTTACATGATATTATGGGTGTGCTGTGTTGTGTGTCTTGTGTGCTTTGTGTGGGCCTTGCTGCCTGATTTCTAATTCTAAATAAATTAAAAAAATAAATATACAGCTTGTACATCTAACTTGCAATTTCACCTTACCAGATAGTTTGCCCAATGAAGCTTTAGTAAATGCTGCAAGAGCTTCACGCATTGTTGATATCGGAATATATAAGCAACATCCAGATTATAGGCTTATCCGGGTAAATTGGGCTCGTGTTATGGTTTATATTTGCGTAGAAACACAGACCTACTAAACTAGATCAAGGATTCCTTTAAAAGAAAAACTACTAAGGTCCCAGGCAGTTACTACAGTACTTAGATACAGATAACAGCAGCCCTGTACGTACCCGGCTCAGATTGAAGTGAACCTTGGTAAGAGATTGCTCGTTGAGCTCCAGTGAAGCTATTTGAACAAACTCCGACATGCTCGCTATTGGCTGCTCATCGTACTTGCTGGTCCAAGGCGTAAGATATTCTCTCTGATTAGTGGGAGTACGGGACTTTTTCTTGGGTGTCTGTTTCTCTACCTCCTCCCTTGAGAGAACCTTCAACATAATAATATCATCATATGATCAGAATTAAGGCAGTCAATTGCAAAATACGCTTTGTTATTTAATGAAATACATTTCAGAAATATTGACATCACATTAATAGTTAGATTTCTTAACAATCACTTTATTCACTGAAACAAAGGATCGACCAATCATCAAAAACACTATCCATCATGTCCAATCATTAATTAGTGAATAATTTGGGGATTAATGACATTTAACTCACTTAAGAAAGCGTAAAAAGTAAGGTAAAATACACTTGTACAAAACTAACAAAAGTTAACAAAGAGCCCGGACATATTTGTAATGTACAGATTTTCAAATTACATGTATACTAAGAAGGTGCAGAAAGTAGAAATATAAAACCCTCTCGTAAATGAGTGCACTCATATGTACTGAGAAAATCAAATAGAAATAAATACACAAGCAGTTCATTTCTTTAGAGCTTTAAATAAATTGAGGTATACTGTATTGGGGGGAGGGGGGCGGGATTAGCGCACTCGGTTAAGCAGCACGTCAGTTGAACTAAGTTAAGCTCCATCGCGCCGGTTAGTACTTTGTGGGCGACCACCTTGGAAGACCGAGTGTTGACAGCTTTGAAAGAAAAATTCCCGAGGGTGGTGGAAGGTTATTCTTAAATCGCGCTGGCTGCAATTGATGCGCCAACAAAAGGCAACGATTACCAATAACCATTGAGGGGAATGGAGGAAATAACAAAAACTACAAAAACAAAAACCTAGAAAGGAAACTGTGTAGCACATGCGGTATGTCATGTGTGTAATCATGCGAACAAAAAAAAACTATAATATACATACAGCTCGTGAAATCATACTTATGAAAAATATAGTAAAAAATACATCAATCACGGAATTGAGTAAATGTTAACTGCGCAGAAATCTTAAAAACTGGCAAACTACCATACACTAAAACAATTCAAGAATTAGTAAAAGTCGTAGAACAATATAACAGACAAAGCGCTAACCATGGCGTAGACCTCGCAGACAAGACTGAACCGCTGTGGGACTCTGTTGAGATGTATCTGACCGTGAAAGTTGAGGCTACCTAGAACCATCGAATCTCTTGTAGTTACGACATGTGACCCCACCACATTGCACCCCTCCCCACTCGTTCCTCCCTCTCCACCCCTGTAGCCTCGCAGTATCAGCATGAAACAGTGAACTGATGTATCTAATAGCACCAACAAACAGTCAATCACTCGATCAATCAATCCATCAGATACGGTAAGTCTACAAGTTTTAACAAAAAATTCTATAAATTTAGAGTCAAAACTCTTGAACTCTAGGACAAAAAATTTAAGTTATACATTCAACTTAGTTTTCACATGTTGTGTCTGGGCCCCTGTACATGTTATAGAATAAATAACCTATAAACTTCGCGTGTTGTAAGAAGCGCCTAAGCGAGTACTGAAGAGAGCAAGAGGGGAACCTCATCAGAAACCAAATTATTTTCCAGCTGTAGGCTATATTAAAGTGTAGATAAGGCATCCTTTGCGAAGGTTGATCTATAGAACCAGCTACTTGGCAGATAACGCTAGAGATAGAGGGATACAAATTAGTAGTGAGTAGTAGGCTAACTACAATTAACTAGAATGTACAAGTGTGCAAAATTGCACACATCTAGGCAAATTGGTCTATTTTAACTGAACCTGGATTTTAACTTTAACCTCTCAATTCTAAGGCGACGTTCTACTAATTAGTAATAATGCATACGATTCATAATAAAGAAATATCTAAAAATTTTCTAATATATTATGAAAAAAGTTGTTTTCAAAATTGGTCTAAAAGTTGTCAATATATGCCCACATAAGATAAATTTAATATAATCGGCATGACGTTGTGAAAAAGTTACAATTTATTTTAACTGTTAACTTTTAAAATTTTATTTATTTTCAATATCTAAAAATGTATAATATAATGTATAATATATTTGAAAAAGTTGTCATCAATATCGGTCTAAAGTTGTCAATATAAGCCTACACTGCGAAAATGTAATATAATCGGTATAGAAATTCGTAGAGTCGGTATAGAAATTCAATATATAAACTGATAATATAAATTTAAGTTCAGAATAATTAAAGGATAGAGCTGTACTTAGTATTATGAGTCTTATGACCCAGTTATAAATTTTCATTTTTTAGTGGACATATCAATTTAAGTTGAGAATAAACAAGTGATAGAGCTATAATTAGCGTAACTATTGAGGAATTTTAAATATGAATCATAAGGCTCAGCGTCATTTCAGACAGAGCTGATTCAATATAATTATAATTATTGCAATTAATAGTAATTTAATTAGAACTATTAAAATTTAATTAGGAATCAGGATCCATATCGTTTACAATATTTTTAAGACTAAAAATAGCTGGGCCGAATATTATATAAATGAAATTGTTAATGAAACCTTGATTAATCGGAAATTTATACTGTATCAGTAAAGTAGATTATCGTTATCTCCCGTTAACGCATTTTCTCAAATAATGGTCTGCAATGCATGGATTAGAGAAAGAGCAACTAACCATGGATTGTGTTAATCTTAGCCATAAACTCTGGCTTCAGAGGAAGACGAATGTCAGACACAGTAAGTCTGCCGGTGAGTCCCTCCCCAATTCTCTCATCCTCTCCCAACACTGCACCACCCTCCCTCTTTAGATCATTTACCTCCGCCAGATATGCCTCTATTCTACTATCTGCATACAAACATACATTATATACAGTAAGAAAGCATATATTACATGTATATGTTTATAGTGTATCATCATCATCTTCCCTTAAATACCAGTTTAACCAGGGTCGGGATACGAATAGACTTAAGTTAATCCATTCGTTTAAGTTTTTGTAGCAATTTTTGGAGCCTACGCGCTCACCAACCGAATGCCCTTTCTGACGTTGGTTTGGATCTAGTTTTTATGTCACCTTCTATGACACGTTCATATTTACACGGTTGGTTTATTCTTCAAGCAACCCGGACACAACATGGGAATAAGTATTATAGTGTATACTGAACAAAAACATTACCGTTTGAGTAGATACACATTACGGTTAGAAGTAAAAACCATTTCAAAGCATAGAATATAAATTATAATAGAAATTATAATAGTTAATTTTTCAAGCGTTTTATAACACAAAGTCTGATGAATTGAAATTTTTAAACTTGAACAAGAAATGGCAAATAGAAAAAGAAGAATGACAACAGAAATATAACAAAATTCTAAAATATAGTAAAAGTTATGAGAAATAGACATTTCATAAAAACTACATTGAATAAGAAGCACTAAGTAAGGAACACAGAATAAACGAGTTTAGGAACATCGAGTCAACTCACTGGCTACAAGAAGTAGACGATGACACTCGATGAACTCTGGTGAACCCACAGCCTTAGAGCAGAGACTGAGAGCTTTGGCTGCCTGAGAGCGAACACATTCCTGCTCACGCAACATCTGCTGTAAACCCTGCGAACACCAATCAATAAACCCATCTGCCAATAAAGCAATCAATCAGTCAGCCAATATATAAATCAATCTATGGACTAATAGATTATTGCTAATCTCTGCTTACATCAATCAATAAACCTATCTGCCAATAAATCGCTTTATCAATTATTCAGCCAATATATAAATTAATCTATGGACTAATAGATTAATGTGGACATTTGAGAAATAGCAGCTTAATCCCACATTCACCAATACTCAATAACCATCACCATCATCATCTTCCTTTAAATCCGCGTTTAACTAGGATCTGGATACGAATAGACCTTATCAATCCCTGACATCATCCTTGTATGAGAAAACGAACGTTAAACTTGTGTTATTACTATTATTACTCTCTGTCCCACACCATATAATCAGCCAATCCCCTATTTTTCATGTCCTTAATCAGCGACAGTTGTGGTCTACTCTCTCTAGCTTAACATCCCGCTCTTCCCTCTAAACTCTTGTTATTACATCCTCATCTGCCTTTCTCACAATATGCCCTTACCATCTCGATCATGACTGAGCCAACCTATCCCTTATCCTCTCAAAATTCTAATTCATCCTCACATTCATTTTCTATTAGAACTATCCTTCCTAGTTTTATCAAACATAAGACGTAACAATCTCATTCAGCCAAAAGCAAACTCTGCAAATGTACATATGCTCATTAATCATTTACTTTAAACTCCCGAGGACCCCAATTTACTAACATACACACCCGTATCACTCAATCAATCAATTATTCAATTAATGAATCAACTGATTAGGAGCACATACTGCTACAGTATATTGCATCATAGCCAGCAATTTCTATATTTTATTTTATATTCCATTAACTATGCTGAATATGATCGAGACAAATTGTCATACACAGAAATGTATATATATAAAACAAAGTCGTGTTCATATTGGCATTTATAACTCAAGAACGGCTGGACAGATTTTAATGATCTCGGACATTTTGGATTCGTCTCCAGCAGCCCCTGCATAATATCCAATAAAATATTTAAAAAATAATATTCTACTGACAAAAAAACGGATAAACTAAAACATGTCAAAATCATAACATGCTCCTATCTGTCGAGTGACTTGCATCTATAAAGACTACTATTTTGGATTATGGCTAGCCGACTTCGCCACTGGCTGGAGCCAGTGGCGAAGTCGGCTGTGACCTAAGCCTCGGCTCCACCTAAGCCTCCAAGTAGCTGGATTACAGGAGCACGCCACAACTCCGACTTCGGTTAGATACTCGACCGCGGATTAGTTGATGCGGGTTCAAATCCTGGGCTCGCCCGTCACTGACATCGCTTTCGAGGAAACTGACGTTAACCTTAGCTTTACCAGCTTTTATTAGAATACGAAATGTTGACGTCATCTATTCAACATTTTCTAACGGAAGCATTGATAGCCCAGTGGTATAGGTGCTTGACTTTAGATCATGTGGTCTGGGGTTCAATTCTGGCTCGGGTCACTTTAATTTGTTAAAATTTGATTAAATTTTATAAGTTTCTTAAGATTAAAAATTGTGCAATTTTTTTCAATCTTAATATATCCAACAAAATAGAGAGATAGATAGAGAGATAGATAGAAATAGAGATAGATATATAGATACATAGAGAGGGAGATAGATAGCTAGATAGAGATAGGAGATAGGAGATAGAGAGAGAGATGGAGAGAGAGGGTGAGAGAGAAAGATAGAGAGAGATAGACAGATAGATAGAAAGATAGATAGATAGATAGAGAGAGAGAGAGAGAGATAGAAAGGTAGAAAGAGAGAGAGAGAGAGAGATAGGGAGATAGAGAGATAGATAGAGAGACAGAGATAGAGAGATAGGAGAGAGACAGAGATAGATAGATAAGCTTAGACAGATAGATAGATAGATAGATAGTTAGATAGATAGATAGACAGACAGACAGATAGATAGATGGATTTTGTTGATAGGCGGTACGAAGTCCGCCGGGTCAGCTAGTACTAAATAAATTTAATATGACACAAGGATAACATAATAAATGTAATTCCATCACCACGCCTTTAAGTATTTAATATGTAATAAGTAAAATAAAGCAAATAGTCACAAGTATAAAATGGTTGGAATTCCTAAAGGACTTAAACCATCAAATAAAGTATAAACACAAATTTTTGTATATTTCCTTCTCTCTCTCTCTCACTCTCTCTCTCTAGTGTTCTGCCAAGCGGCATGTCCAAGGTACATGTTTCTACTCACATGCTGCTTTACATGCTCCATATAGAGCACACCTTCGATTAACGAGTTAATCCCTTCACAAATGGATATGCCTTATCCAAACCTTAATGTAGCCTATAGCATGGGAATATAATGGCTTCTGAGATGGTTTCCAGTAGCCTTCCTCAGTTCTATAATGGATTAACTGCCATGCAATCCTGGGGAAAAATTTCAATGTGAGGCTACCCACCTCATATTGAAATTTTTACACTCTGCCTTCCTCAGCTCCTGCCTTAGTCGCCTCTTACAAACATGCCGCAGATTGACTGCGGTTGTACTACTCTGCAGTGGTTCCAAACACAGCCGGGCTCAACACGCGGTATTCCATATTTACGAGAACATATCTATACAACCACAATACGTACATGTAGTTTTAGCTTCATAGATCTATACGTGGCCGGGGTAACGGCGGCACTGGACGCAGTAGCCTGTCTCGGAGGAGGAGGCAGAGGCGCGACCCTGCGGGCTAGGAATGCGCCGACGTGTTGTCGAGCTATCAGGTCGTCAGTGCGCGTGCGCACGCCGCTCAGACACGGCATGTCACTAGCGGGCCTCTGGTGGGAGGAGTCTAGATCATCATGGGCGGGTCCTAGGTGAGTGGAGGTTGTACTTCTGTTGAACTGACGATGTGGAGAAGTTACGTCAGAAGAAGGAATACATCTCGTAGCAGATCTGCAGATTGAAAAAATGCGAAAATCATAAAATATTTATATTAAAGCATGCGCGAAGCAAATTGATTACTACTAGATCTATAACAAAATCTGACCTCAGGTACTTTAGCTAAAAATAATGTTCTAGTGAAATTCTGATATTACCTACAATATTATGATATTGAGATATTAGAGTATACAAGTCATTTATATGAAAATAGAAGATTTTAACACAAAGAAGCGAACATTTAAAGAATCAAAACTATTTGGATTTGCCATCTGTCGTCGACAGCGATTACATGTTTCACTTTACTGTGCCGCGTCTTCTCGAGTCTTAAGTATAACAAAGTTCAGCATAAAATATAAAACATCAAATCCCACAACAAAAATAGTATCTAGTCTACGTATGGCTGGCTGGTAGCTGAAGGCTGACACTTATTAGTTACTAAATATACAGCTCGGGTCACTGGCTTCAGATCAATGAGAATTCCCACTACCTAACGAAAGACAGAAGATCAGACTTACGTCATGTCCATATAGAAGTTTCCAGACTCGCCATTTCCAACCCTACCACCCAATCTCTTTCTCCCACCTATCCACCTTCCACCGTCATCTGTATCAGACCCAGTAGCCGTATCATCACTGAACTGAACCTGTTTCTTGTTTCTGTGTCCACGGGTTCTACCACCAGGGTGAGCTGGATTACTCCCCCGCCCCATGCTTGTCAGCGCACCATCATCTGTGTCGCTGGTGGCGCTGACCGTCACATCTAGATCTTGGTTTGATTGATGCAGTGCAGAAAGGTCACACGCAGACCGCGATCTACGTCTGTTTAATCGTCCAAACCTAGAGTTCTGCCAGAAATACAGCAATTAACAGCATAATTGAAGTACAGTGCTGCTCTTGTTGTTTCGGTCACTTACTCAAAATTGTGCCACGTCATGCTAGCATGCTGCGATCACGGTGCAATATTATATTATCATATAATTATTATAATTATTATTACTATAAAACTAGTATAAACTGATTCATTGTATAGAACGATATGATTATAATATTATTTATTATATTAGATATTCATTCATATCATTCCATACGAAGAACCAGTTTCTACCAGTAAATATAAGAATGATTATTGTATTAAGAACAAATATGAGAATAAAATGACACACTCGATACATTGAGAGCTATATACACATAGGATTTATTGAAGGCGATCTATGTCAACGATCGTTTAAACCTGCCTCCTGAGCATTTACAGAATATTAGAGCAAATACAAGAAACTATATAAAATTGTATTTGGATGCTTATTTCAGTTTCCATTGAAAGGCCAATGGCAGATGGTAATTTCAACTCGAGCTATTCACTGATCAAATACTTTTCACACGAATACAATACAATTTCAATTAAGTTAATAAATATACATGTAGCTAAAAGACAGATAAATATTCCAATAAATCCTTCAAATATTCTAATCGTTATCTTTAAATATTCAGATAACAAATTATTTAGAAAAGTATATAATTATACACAATATTTAAATAATACTTCAAGTGGTCCATGATATTCAACCTGCAATAGTAATTGGCGATTAGAGTAGTAGCTGCTATGGATATAATGGAAAGAATAATTTTGGGCAAATATAGCCTACATGTGCCTCTGCTCCGTTCATATATTAATGGATTTCCGGTACAAATGCCAGGCTTTTTGAGACCGGATATCATATAACAAGTAGCAATCTACTGTTTATATTTAGCTTTACTGATACATCTCAAAAGTGCATTTTACATTTTCAAATATTGATTTATTGACAACTTACAGTTTCAGACGACGACCTATCTGTGACATCAGACGGTATTATGTCATACGCGTCTTCCTCAAAATCTCCGCTATCATACATCGGCACGTTCCGTTCGATATCACCTCCAATCAGTCCGCCGCTATCTGCCGCTTTAGAGATGTTTTTGCTGCTACTACTAATTTTAGTTTTGCCGATTATTCTGCCTTTACCCCCACTATTGTTAATGTTGTCATTTCTGCTAATAGCGGGATTTTTCCTTCCAGTGTTGTTAACCATTTTTCTTCCACTATCGGTTACCTTCATCGTCAAACTTTCAGGTGTAGAACTCTTACTAGAAATCGACGAACCATCATTCTGCTTCCCTCTATCAACGGCTTGTCTATACGATCCCTTCATGCGTCGAGCAGCCATTTTCTTCTGCGTGACAGATGTATTTCCTACTCTAACAGGAGTTGCATTGTCAGACAGAAACGATTCATCTGTAGAGAAGTCAGAACACGGTGTGTTTCTGGCTGCAGCCAATCTCGCAGTCATTCTGTTAGCAACAGCACTTCCTGGAGTTGTTCGTGTTGCACTTCTGTTCAGGCCGGCAGATTTATTGCTGCTAGCACTATTAGGAGATGGTTGATTAGACGTTGAACTCATTATATTAACTGGAGTAGTGTTTGCATCAGACCTCTGTTTAAGTTGAGAGTTTTTCTTGACAATGCTGTAAAGATTAGCGGTAGTTTTACTGCTGTTGAATGCAGATTTATTCAAAGTTTGTTTTCTCAAAGTAGCTTCATTACTGGACGCTTTATTGGCCAGTTTTGCAGAGTTATTTAATCTCTCTCCAGAAATTGATATAGTGCCCTTTTTAGTCGAATTCGGGGTAACATTATCGGATTTCGAATCATTGCCAACTAATATTTTTGAATTATTCTGCCTCAATATGCCTGACTTGTTTGGTTTTGAAGATTTAATAGTGTTCTTCATTTGCCCGTTAAATTCCTTTTGATAAGATTTAGTGAATGTTGTGGACGTAACACTGCCTCTGATTGGAGTGATTTTACTAGCCAATGAGGAACTTGCAGGAGATTTCCTTAAACCTCTTTGGCTAAACTGACAATTTACAGATTTCTTTTCCACACTAGCTAAATCTATCACAGCAGCATCGCCATCTGAAGACACCCTAAATCCCATCTCTGTCAGATTGTTTTCAAATTCTGCAAATAATTATATTAAATAATTCACTTTTGATATACACACATGTGCACTGTCTGTAGCAGCAGGAGAAACACATGACAATATCTAATAAACACGTCAATCTAATGAAATTATAATTCAAATCATGAGAAAATGTTATATTCTATTTATTATTATCAAACAAGATGAATTCAATGCTTCTTTACTTCCTGTAACATCCTGGAATATATCTCATGCAAAATACAATATATTCAATACATATATTCAAAGTTCAGACATATCTTCAATAATTAATAAACTACAAACGCAGTATGTACCTTCAAAACATCACCACTAAGCTCAAGCCTTAATTTATTGATAATCCACTTTGTTAACTATATAATTATCGAACCAAACAGTTATCCTGCACTAAGCTTTGTTTTGACGTTTTTAATGTTTCTGTTGTAACTTCAAGAACGTAAAGGCTTTGATAATAATATTATAAATATAATCTCAGTTGTTTGTTGTTTAAGTATTTACTACTAATAAATTAAGACAAAAGTTAATCTAAATAATAATAAAAAATATAATTTAAAAATAAATACGAAATAATCAGCATAAATTTACCCTCCGCAATTCTCTCGGCCACTGAGTCGCACACAGAGTCATCCTCACTATCTGAACTGCTTCGATCGGTCGATTGAACCATCTCCTGGGCTGATTGTTGATTGAATGATTGTTGCTGATAGTTCTGATTAACTGAAGCGAGATATCGCGCTGTCTCCGCATTGATTCTTCGGGCGGCAGACAGAATATCAGAGGCAAGGTTGCCATCTCTCCTGTTACTGCTGTTGTTATGGTTTCCACTTGATAAATTGTTTTTGTTAGTCATGGAAGTTGCATGGCTTAGGTTTCCTCTGCTGGCCGTTTTACTGGTAGCTCTGACGATGTCAATCACAGTACTGGGTTGACGCCCACCAGAAGGAGGTTTTCCAACAGACTCCTCCGTATTTCTGCTCCAAACAGGAAGTGGAGGTGGTGGGGGAGGCGGGATTAGGGGAGCCGAATCTCCAGTATTTGCCGAAATATTTTTCTGCTGCTCTTCGACATTCACCAGACCATCTTCCACAATACTCCATCTATTCTCCAACTGATACAAAAACCAGTCAAACTGCAAAATTTGTTACAATTATACTAGCATAAATTTACTTGTTATACCACAAGCTCCAAGCATCTTTATATAATACACGCTCAACAAGAAAGAAAGTCAACAAAAGATACACATACCGGCATCATAAGGCATCAAGCAGGTTTGAATGCATAAAAATTATAACAGCCTAAGAACAAGCAAAAATGATACATTAATATTGAAAGATATAATTACAATGTCAGTAGTCCACCAAAAGTGACATAGTCATTACAATAACTAAGTGTTAGCTATCAATCTACCGTAATTACTAAATAGTTATTAAAGTCTTCATCATTCCGTTCCTAGCAATGACATAATCATGGAATAACAAAATCGACGTTAAACTTCTAGTAATCTATACTATCTACCATAATTGCTAAATAGTTATTAAAGTCTTTGTCATTCCATTCCTAGCACTGCATCATCATGGAATAAGAAAATCGACGTTAAACCTCTAGTAATCTATACTATACTATGCTCATTCTGAATACAGCACAGACCTGTTCCAATTCTGCAGCTCTCTCAGTCTTGGACTTGACGACGGTATCTTTACTTTTCCACGACTCGCATATCTCAGCCAATCTCTGCTGCACGGCAGACGTCCCTGGAGCCAAACGTTTCGATGGACTTATCTTCCTTGAATCTGTTTGGCTAGCTGATTTACCAGACTGACCGATATTTGACAGGCTTCCAGCCGATAGGGATTTATTCATAGTGGATTCTCTGGTGCTGGATAAGGATGTGACTGGTCGCGAACCTACACCAACGGCAGCAGCAGCATTCTTGTTACCCACTGAGCCAACCCTTTCTCTACTTAATTCTGTTACAATCGTCGCCTTTTTTCTACTATTAGACTTAATATTAACGGACGGATTACGTGCTGTAATAGATGACTTAAAACTATCAGAATTATTAACTAGATCTACGTTACGACCATATGTATTACCAGATTGATTTCTCTGCGTTAGACTCTTGTCCTTCCCGCTACTCACTGCTTTCAAATTACTAGTATTCTGACTGGAGAAATTTTTCGCACTACCTAACTTGGTATTAGCACCGACAACATCTACTGACTGAAGCTTAGTCTGAAACATGGCTCTTCTCTCTGCAATTGACAGCATTGTAGGCTCTGCATCACTATCATCACAAGAGACATCTTCTCTTGACAGGCTACTCTGATTGGTCAAAACTGATCTAGTACCAGCATTTACCAAACCTGTATCACTGATTGAGCGCCTCAGTTTGGCAGATCTTATATGACCTGAATTGGTCTTTTGGCTCCCGTTATTGTTGTTGACAACTGGCATAGAAGGACCATTATATATATTAACATGAAGAGTCGTAACTACAGTGCCATCTGATCTTTTCTCGACCTTTCTTTGAACATCTTTCACTTCGTTGGTTGTTAATCTTCTGAAAGCCTTCAACACAGCTTCATCTTCAGCACAAACAATCATTCCACGTAAGTTCTCATCATCAATAGGTTCATCCTCTTCTACATATGTATCAAGAGATCTACTGCTTGAATGGCCATTGTCATTATGATTTTTATTTTCGTTACTTTTTAAATTCTCCCGCACATCCTGCTGTTTATTTGAGAAATCAGAATTTAAAACCTCTTGCTTCTGGAAGCCCATTGTTCCCAACTGATTGCTCAACTTAGCAGCACTGGGAGGCTCAACGTGGCGCCATTTTGATGCAGACGGTCTTGCTAAAGTTGTCATTTTATGATTTGTTTCTCTCACATTATTTCCAGCAGATGATTTATTTTCTGAAGTTATCCCTGAGACCTGATCAGGATTGTGAGCAACAGCTGATTTGTTGTTTGTCAATGAACTGTTATTCGCAGACGAGTTATTACTAGCCTTGGAGTTGTTATCCGCTGAAGACTTGTAATTCACTCCTTCACTGTTATTTGTAGTAAAGTTATTTCTAACTCTTGAATTGCTGTCTACTGCAGTATTACTGTTAGCATTTAATCCACTCGAGCTGTTAGACGGTGAAAGGAAACAATGTGGGTCCAGTGTAACTGAGGAAGAGGATGGAGGGACAGCTGATCTCTGATTAACAGGATTCGTTTTCTGAGTGGAACTCAACTGGCGGGTCTTTGACGATAACTCGCCAGATCTTTGTTGTAAACAAAGCAAACCAAATTTACTTAATAATTCTCTAAACAAAATATAACAAAACAACAAGCAAGATAAAATGTGCTAAAAGATACAGAAAGACAAAATACTACTTGATGCTAAAATACTGAATTATATAAATATAGTGTCAGTACAAGACACTGGATGAAATAGCACAATAATGATTTCTTTATATTAACGTAAGGTATTAAGCAACTTTTAACGTAAGATAATAAAGACAATATTATATAATAAAGGCATCAAAAAACACACAAAACATTATGTATTGGTAAAATGTATACAAATTTTAAGAATAAGACATATGACATAAACATTTATAATGAACAATTTTCTAGAAATATCATCATCCTACATAAATGCTTACTAGCAAATTAGCCACAACTTTACAGTAAATTTAACAACGAAATTTTAATAGAACAGTTCATTACTTGCTGCTATAGCTGTGACTGCTGCTGGAGCTGCTGGAACCAGCAGCAGCAGCTGTCTGGTTCCTCAATGACTCATCCTCCCAGTTGTTGATATCAGCTGCTAGAGCAGCCAGCCTCTGTCTCCTAGCTCTAACTGGTGTAGCATCAGTACTTCTGTCAACTGAAGAATGATCTCAATAAGCATAGGTAATAGAAAGGCTATTTAAGAGAATAGAATAGAACGAATAATATATTTCTTTTCAGCAAAGACACAAAATGCATAAACGACATACAATGCCTCAACAGCTATTTCTACATCTAATGCAAGACAAATCAGTCGTCAGTGAAGAAACAGAGTAGTTAATCTAGCTGACTACCATGATAATCATTTACAATTATTATAATTATTATAATGATTATTATAGTGTAGTTATAAAAGTAAGTTCAATTAGGTCATCCAAACTCTATGCCAATATGTCAGCAATAGTTGAGATTTTACAATAATTTATCATTGGCAGCTGATACCTGGAGGACCATCATATAGTGAATGAATGAAATAATCTCTAAAGGCATTTAAAGGTGGAGGAAAAATATTATTTAAACCAATATTAGAAAGTTGTCATACAGGCGCAACTTTGAGGGCTGTAAGGCATAGCCAAATAAAATTATTTAAAATGAAACTGATGACATGAAATTGTTAAATGAATTTATTGCCTCAGAAATGTTCTTAAAAAGTTCAGCTTCATTCATAAACAATTACATAAAATTAAATTTCTAATTCTTCTAAATTTCTAAAGGCACTACAAACATAGTAACAAAAAATATCAAATCTGTATTCAAACATTGGCTAATTATAATGCTTTTATAAACAAAGCCAACGTCAAGTCTAACGTCAGTTTCCTGTCTCGAAGGCATGTCAGAGACAGAATGAGCCCTAAATTTAAACCCCACACCTACTAATCATCATTCGATAAATTGCCGACATACAACCGGTTAATTTAACAATAACAAACATCTTGTAGGAAACTTTTCAGATACTGCTTCTGTACTGAGACAAGAATCGTTAATGTCATATGTCTGGATCGTTATTCTCACTCAGAATATTAAGCACAAAATATATCAGCAGCGATGTTACTCATTAAAAATATCAACAAGATATCTGAAACACTACATTCAAATTGATGGCTCTAAATATAGAAATATCTATACCTGTGGCCACATTAACACTTTTCAATTCCTTTCTACTGTCTGTTTGAATAGGTGATTTGTCAACCGCAATGTTTTCTGTATCATCAGCACTGTAGGACCTGAGCTTGTCTACTAGGGCCTTGCGTCTCTCTCGCGCTTGTTGCAGCAGGATCTAGATCAACATTTTAAATATACACATTTTATATTTATTTATATACTTTATGTAGTAGCATAATTTAATAAAAGCTAAATTTAATGTTATCATCAGTTTCCTCACTTGAAAGCGATGTCAGCGATGGGTGAGACATCGCCACTAGCTCCAGCCAATACTACTACTACTACTATATCTATTACTAATAATAATAATAAAAGTTCAATGCCAGTTTCCTAATACTGGTATGATGTCAGGGACCTTCCCCCCAATCAAGAGCGACAACAAATTGATTCACCAAAAAGATATTTGGAAAAGATTTTCTGAAGAGAAAGAAAAAAGATCCCTGGTAATTAAAAAACAGTCAGGTAAGATAATAAAAATCTATGGTAGGAATAGATGCGTTTTCAACCTACTACAGAAAATGAAAACGGAAGAACATGAGATAAAATGAGAAGGCCAAAGAGTACGAGCTGAAAAAGATAATGAGAATCTGTCTATTGAGGCCGAAATAATTGGTATTTTGAGCAGGTGGCATCAGACAATTGAAATTTACGAGCAGGTTGCTAGGGGATTACCAGAAAGGTAAGAAGGTTTACCAGAGATAAGTGCTCAGAAAGTTAACAGAGCAAATTTTATGTGCTTATATTTTGCTTTTGATTGATTTTATTATATCATGATTAACTAAAGTTGATTAATATTTTATGTTAAATGACAGCGTATATCCAAAAACTGTCAGCATAGTTTGAATACTAATCACGCAAAATTGCAGTTATTAATGAAGGTATACTTTAACTTAAACGAATAGATAAGTATATAGGGGATTGACTGATGATATGGTGTGGGACAGAGAGGACTGGAGAAAGTCTATTCGTATTCTGAGCCTGGTTAAACTGGGATTTAAGGGACGATAATGAAGATGAATGAAAATATATCTTAGAATTGAAGATTATAAGACTAACAATGATAAAGTTTTCATAAATTTTAAATTCAACTTTAAATGAAAGAAAAGTGACTAAAAATAATGGAATGAACATTTTAATAAACTTAGTAATATTGAAGCTTAGTAACATTTATATAGAATTAAATATTATCAGTCTATTATTGTTAAAACAAAGCTACATTATATATCGTCATGCAGTCTGCCAAAACTACAGATTTCAAACTAATAATAAAAATACAAAGAACTAACCTCTGTAATATCTGCCATAATTTCTCGTCAAACTTCCAACTAATTTAAAGCATGATTTTACTGCAAAATTATAAAATATTTTCTTTCAACAGGTCAATTTCAATTAAAAAGAAAGAATAATTTGATTCACATTTGTGATTCGCTTTTTTACTCCAGTCCTAGTAATATAGTAGCTTCAATTTGAAGTACATAAGTCTACTAATTACAAACATTTCATTTTTTCCAGAAGAAGACTTCAGCACAGAAAAATTGAAAAGTTGCACAAAGCCTACAATTATCTATTCACATCCACACTATAAACAGCAAATACAACTAAAAAAGCAAAAGTTGAACATTATCAAACTTAAATAAATTATGTGTTAAAATAATCTATTTGCCATCTCTGCTTTTGAGTTGCAGTGAATATTCCACAAAACGTATTATTTGAGCCTTGATAGACACCGAAGATAAGTTGAGGAAGCGTATGTTGTTACAGCTTAAGTTGTGACATACCTCTAAATTCTATACTATCCTGGGTTGTATGAATGGTACAACTAAAATACACAAAAATTAACAAATATGAGCTAGCTTAAATAGCTGTTGCTTTCATGAAGAGCAATTCCAAGTTATTAAGTTCACTAGCGTTTGAGCACCTTTTGGTGTAGCCCCTCAATTGCTGATCTACCTTGTAGATAGCTGCTCCAATGCTAAAAGCTTGTAGATATTAAATGCCAGATTGCACATAGGAACAACACATCCTTTTACGCTCGCCATACAAAAGTCATACGAATGAAGTTATGTTTGGACTAGACTGCACTGACAGCTAAGAAATACATTCTAAACCAAAGAAATCTAAGAAATAAATTACTATACAGATGTCATCCAAGCATTTCCTTACGGAGAACCAATATTCGAGACATTATTTGATTGGCTATTGCGTTATCTTAACTCTAAACTGTTGAATGAGTTGCATTTTAAAAATAATTTTTGAGTTAGAAAAGAATTATAGTGCGAATTCATTTCTTGAGTTTTAGTTAACTAAATTTTAACATTACTTTTAACTTTTCCCATTTAAATTAAATTCATTTTAGTTACTAACTCAAAAGTTTAACTAAAAAAATTGAGTTGGTGCCGATCAATTTCTCGATTACAAATTACAAACATAGATAAATCAAAGTAAATGTAACATTACTAACTTAGAAACGATAAAATAAAACTACAAAATTTGTTACATAATCTTTGTTTACAAACGCAATTTGAATCGAGCACCTGTGCAGTGTTACCACCTCTCTACAATTTTAAAAACAGAGGGACCCAATTCTATGGACGGACTCAAAAATATTAACAATGGGCGCCATAAGATCCATCGCTTCTTATAGGAATGATCTAAGTTGCACACTTAACAAATACTCTTAGTACTTTGTCATCAATGTACATTTGGCCGGCTCGACTAACATATACAATAGTAGAATACAAAGAGACCCAAATTTTATATACCCCTAGAAGAAAATTTTTTTACGTGGCAATCCCTGTAAAAGTGTGACGATTCATTGTAAAGGTTGAACGATATAGCCAATATGAAATAAGTAAACAGACAATAAGAGGTGAAGATCGGACGAAGTTGGTAGATATACAAAAAATGTGTGGCTTTCCTAACAGGCTGTTTTAAAATGCTCAAAATAATCGTTCTCAAAGTGCTTATTTCTTATTAGAAGATAGGAAAAGATAAAATGATATGCAGCCATATGTCATAGTCAGCTTCTACGGGATAAATGCCAATATAAATGTCAATTTAAGGAACGTTATATATTTTTTCTTCTATTAATCATTATGTTCAGTACGTTGCTTTGAAACAAAATGCGTCTGTCAGCTGTGGCGTCGTCACGTGAACGGTGACTTAATGACTTTTACGCAGAATAATCGTTACCATCTATAAATTATAGAGTAGGTCTACTAACAGATACTTTAAAAATTATAACCTTTCCAACTATGCACACACCTCAAAAGAGATTTTTAAGTTTAGCACGTGTATTTTAAAAGCATTTACCGATTCTGTTTCAACCACTTGGTTTGCCCATTTGGCGAAGAATCAACAATTAACTCAGCTTCAGTTCTTGTCAACGTCTTTTTTCATGTTATTTTCTAGGTAATAGATGTTTAGTGCTAACATTACTGATAGAGTGATTATATTGACAAAAATATCGTCAATATTCTATTTCAAAAAGTATCTTGAAAAAGTGTCTTGAGTACTCCAATGAACTATCGTTTTGTCTTAATTAAAAACTGTTAAATGAGTTGCATTGGATAAAAATAATATCTAAGCCAATACAATTTTTGAGCTAGGCATGATAATAGAAAATGTTTTTTGTCTGAGTTAATTCAAATGTAAAATGCGTCAACTCATAAGAGTTAAACTCATTTTTTTAGTTGCTAATTCAAAAGACATTTGCTAAAAATGATTTATTGCCCATCACTACACATGTTGAGATTACCAGATTTCAAAGTATAATAGCTAGAGAGAAAAAGCTGAGGGCGCCAAGAGACGAGACATAATTATGTGGTGGCTGACTGATGTTCGACCGACTCGCGAACGCCGAGCGATAAGAAGATCATCTTAATTAGCACCATGGAAGCATGTAGATTTCCAATCGCAAGAGCTATAGGCATATCTCTCTTGTCGTTTATATCTATGGAAGCAAACACACCGGGAGTGATGCAATAGCTTCAGCTGTTATAACGTTCTCCTCAGCGTATATAAACAGTGATAACAGTTACAGATATCAGAGTGGCGGACTAATTACTGAACTACCTTAATATCTGATACATCAATTAATACCAACGCAGTATCGCTATGCCAATCTACCTAGCAATCAATTGAATGATTTCTCTTGGGGTGAAGTCCCTTGGTACACCAGGACAAGGACTGAATGTCACCGTGCATCAGCTGGCCTATCTAACAGCATCAAGTCTTAGCGATGGACGTGAATTGCACCAAGTGCTTAGATCATCTGAAAATTATCTTACATCTTCTATTTTGGGTGTAGTTTCTCCAGAAATCAAACTTTAAAAAGTTAAAATATGCATAGCTTAGTAGTGCCTTCAAGAAGAACATTAATTACGTTATCATAGTACTTAGGCCCTATACTTAGGCCTAAATTAAATTCTACTATTTATGTCACATTACGGCGACATTAGCAACTAATTTTAAAAAGTTAGTATCACATAGTACCTACGCCGTTTATGATATAATCTCCATACATCATATTTTGGAAATCGACGTTAAAATCCTGAAGGAATATGGAAACCTCTCTAAAAGTAACCGAGTTTCAAGTTTACCGACTGCGATAAAGTTATCGTTGTGCTTAGCTGTTAAAATATGAGTCAACGGAAAACTCGGCTGTGGTTTCAAACATGGGTCTAAGTTCTAGAATTCTTCCGAAACTTTGAGAGAGCGGATCACAGAACCTCGTACAGGTTGAATGGTCGAATAGATAGCAGGCTTTGCCCTGAAAGCAAGAAGCCATCCCTTCAAATCCCAGCCGGATTGTTTGACATAATACCTTGTGACAGAGAAACAGACGTTGAAGTTAACTTTTTATTTTTATTTTTGTACCACCCGAGCAGATCATGGTTCTGATCGACACTTCCATTCGCTACTATTGTGGCGGCCAAGTCTCCGCAGTGATTTCTAATTTTAGATATTAGTATTACTTTTATTAATAATAAACTTACCATAGCTTATGCTACTCTTTATATTGTCCTTATTCATTTTGTAATTAACCAGTGAGCCTTGAATTTGAAACGCGGTATTATCGAACCCAGATCTAAATTCACATGTCAAGGACTCCCTGCCACATCAGTAATATCTTTGTAATAACTACAACATATCGTATTAACGAAACTACTAAGCATTTAATAAGCTTAAAATATGCACTCATATAATACAATACATCTCATTTACTTTTCTATCGTCATAACATTATTTATTATCATTTCAGAAATATCCTATATCATGTACAATTTTACATGTATTATTAACCTTACCGTTTAAAATCGAAATTAACAAACTTTTAAACATCAACAACTTTTCTTTCTTGGTAAAGTTTAATCTTGATTCAGCATATTATTTTATTATTTATTTTTATATTCTACTGAAAATTTTATGAACAGGTGTTCCGTTGCACAGGTGTTCAATTGAAACTAAACTTAAATGCGACCTTTGATCGAAATTTAGGTTTAAACGCTATTCTCCTTTTAAACATTTGAACTGAAGTTCGCATGCAAATTTCATTAGCATATCTTTTCCTCATTATATCATTTCCATTTTTAAGGGTCTATTTTAAAATATATTTACAGTGAGTATCTACTTCTGGATATAGCTAAATTATCGCCCATATTGTCTTTACGCAATTCACTGTGAACCATAAGTACTTGCGGTAAAATAATTATAAATTATTCCTTAACCCGTTAACTAGGTAGGCCTACTATGAGCTATATAATCGTTGTGCCAGTGGAGTAAAAATAAACGTAATAAAATACCAGCACACTTGCTCTTAAACAGGGGTCACAGATTTAAATTCAAACAGAGCCTTCATTACAGTATGGTAAATTGCGGTTAACAAATGTTAAACTACTGGCTGTACCAACTTTAATTCTCTAATATACTAATATTGAAAAATTGGTTAAATAATAATAGAATCACAAATAATAGTTGCATATTTTCTAAATCATTGCTCTATATTTCACAAAATTTAATAATGATTTACATTGAATTGCTTTTGATTCTCAAAAAGTTTATTTAAAATTTTTCTACGAACGCTTTATCTACTTATTATCTGTTCTTATCTACCAAAATATTTTACCTGACTCTCCTCTATCTTTAGTAGCCCTGAAAATTAACGTGACTCTAGAGTAGTAAAAGAGTTTCATAAGTAAAAATCGGATGCTAATTCCAAGTAAATAAATCTACAGTCTTAAGCCCTGCACTCGCTCGGCACTGACATCACTTTCAAGGGATGAAACTAACGTCAACAACGGCTTTAAAGCTTTACCATTGCTATATGTTATCAGATTAGACTTTGAATTAACTCAAGGACAATATTTATATGATCTAGTACCTGACCTGGGTCGTTCCTGACGATGGACAAATTACGTTTAAGGAGAGTGCTGCTGTCAGGAGGTCCGTGAAACGATTGTTAAGGTTGATGGCAGGAGAGGGCGGGGCTTAAGAAAATTGTTCCGTAATGCGGTGGCGGCAGAGAGAGCACTGTATCGAAGTCTTGAATAGCCCACAAAAGGTTCCCTCTATCTTTCGAAAGATTCACTTAGGTAGAGCTTTGAGTCTTAAAAATTTCACGAATTTAATTCGATTACTTACTAAAGAGACGGTTCTATTAGTTGAATAACTTTTATTCTATTATGGATTTAATAGCAAAGTTTAAGGGCCATAGAAGTTAGTGATAAACTTAATAGTAGTTAACTAGGCTTTTTAATTTAAATTTTTTTAATGATTGTAATGGTCAATGATTAATCTAAAATCTTTTTTTGCTTACTTACTGGAAGCAATTTTCTGAAGAGTAAACTAAACGACAATGGCCGACAGCAAGTTAAAAAATACTGGACAATTTAAATATGTGACCGTTTCTGCCGTAAGTCCGATGATTTTGAAATTAAATTGTGTGCTGACGGTACAGTATATTCAGCTCAAAATGTTTTCTGTGTTATTTGCCACAAAGTATTTGCTTTTCAAGGATAGAACAGCTAGCATTGTAATAATTAAAAATGTTACAATAAACTACAATTAACGATTAATTAATCTCTGATTTAAAAAAATTATAAATAAAATATTTGTATTGTTAACAGGCCTATTTTTAATTGTTTAAATGTTATTGCTATTACTGTAAGATATGAACTTTAGTCTGTGGAGCTGATATACAGAAATTGTATTACACAATTTATGTGATAATCATCATCCATTGAATCCAAGTTTAACTAGGTTCGGGATACGAATAGACCTTCTTCTTTCTATTGGTTTTTTGAAAAGTTTGTAGCAATGTTTGGAGCCAATTCGCTCAGCAACCGAATGCCCTTTCTGACGATGGTTTGGTTGTTAGTGTTTTGTCGCCATTTACGACACGTGCAGTACACGGTTGGTCTACTCTTTAGAAACATGGGCACACCATGGGTACATTACAATTTAAAAAAATAAAAAAATTAGCAGTATGATTATTAAGTGTACTTATGTATTCATCCATTTAAGCTATTGAACTATTAATTATTTTATCGATTTAGAGACCAACGATAGACAGTTTGTATTTAGCATCATCTCTGTGTTCATGCAGCAATAAAAATTACCTTTACATCTCAGCACTTTCAATAGTTTCATTATCCTTAAAGTTTATATCTATAGTCAGTAATTCCTTGTCTCCCTCACTCGAGACAAACTTAATGATAAAGTTAAGTCAACTAAACAAGCGTTATAGTGAAATGATCATCTATGTTGATATCTATCACTTTTATCAATTTTCCGTATATCCAGTCCAGTGAATGTCCAAGATTTTTCTCTCAGAACAGCACGACTGGGATTCTGAACTCCCAAGGGTTCAATTCACCTCAGGATCTGTCATTTAAAACTTCATGACGTTACCTCTACGCTAATAACACATTCTAAAAAGTGATAAAAACAGCCTAGAGAACATATAGATCTAGCAAATAGTTGAAATATAGTCTACAAAATAAATTAATTCAAAAACCTTCCTCGTAGGCGTTAACCCGTTGCCATCTGTAGCTTGTTGCAAAGCCTAACAACACAAAAGATTTTAAGGTTAAATCTTCGCTATTTAAATGTCTGATGCGTTATGGTTTCGCCGTCGATACAGCCGAACAAACGATGGATGCCCAGGAGACCTGACCACACTTGATATGAGAGGAAAGCCTGATCCGGATTGACGTAATACAGGGAGGTATATGCGCGATCACGTAATGAGAAAGGGGTAAAATTCTATCCATCTGTCAATCTAGAGCTCTTCCCGTTTACAGGTTCAAAGCGCAAAAGCGTAAACAAGCATCGAAGTTTACGAAGTTATTATATAATATCGAATGTGATACTATTTATAGATATATTAATTACAGCTCTATCTCTCTTCCTCTCTCTCTCTGTCTTTCTCTCTGTCTCTCTCTCTCTCTCTCTCTCTCTATCCATCTCTGTTCTTTCTCTCTATTGTGTTACAACAAGTGCAGACGCAGTGCACATTTTCCTATTCAGATTCTGCTTTAATGCACCATAAAAACCACTCTATGGATTAGCAATTTTATTCCATCACAAAAGGCTTCACCGTACCGACACCTTAATGTAGCATAAAGCTTGCGAATAATGTGATTTCTCAGGTAGTTTTCCTTTGCCTTCTTTAGTTCTTGCTCAGTCGCCCCTTACGACACGCGCAACTTTGGTTGGTCTATTCTTTAATGATCCGATCGCAACATGCGAACCTTTTAGCTCATGAGTTCTTAAATTTAATACCTAGTAGGTATTGACCTTGCCACAAATAATTATCAGTTACTACAATTAGTCATTTAATTTAGGAATTAAATTTAGGCTTCAAATTACCAATGATCTGTCAATGAAAAAAGAGAAGTTGATAAATTTTTTGCAACATAGTAAAATTGGCCAGAGGCAAAATCTATCACGGAATACATCTTCATGAATACTGGTTAATATGGAAATCAAAATATGCTTCAACCAAAAATAATCTTGTATAAATTTTGAGAATGATATTTTTCTAGAAATCTTCGAACTCAATCGGATTCCCGGTAATTCTGATTCGCAGGGATCCGAGAAGATTCTGGAAGCTGCAGTAAACAACTCAGGGTCACTATTTGTGTCGTACGACCGTCTCGCGCAGTTTAACAATTGTGTAATCATCCGCGCGTGAAATTATCACCACACAGGCACTATTTGTGGAAACCTAGGCGGTAAACAAGTAGAAGAGAAGACATAAAACACAATAAAATGGACAAAACGGAAGAATTTAGAGGAATCTAAGAAAAACATATTTTATTAAACAGGTAGTAAGCGGCGACGGATTACCGTAGACATGTCTTCTTACAAAATAATATGACGGTATTAATAGTGTAGCAAAGCATGCAAATATCATAACATGAAGGCAAAAGTCCAACAATCATGGATAAAGAAATCTTTTAAAATTATATTTACATAATTATTAGATTTGTTTCTTTTGAGTCGGAGTAGAAGAAAAATGTCTGACTAGCTATAAATTTTTCCAGAAATTAGACTCGATATCTCTGAATCCACGCCATAGGAATACTTTCGATAATATGTAATAATAAACTGCAGATTTATCGGAAAACTCTTATTATGAATTGTTTCTCTAAAATATTCTACTAGTCTTAAGCTTTCAATCATTGAAATATTTTCTCACCAAAGAAATCTGGCTGAATGTCGCTGCAATTATTGAAATAGTACCGAATAGATATGTTGAATTACAGAATGAAATTAATTTTAATGAATGAATGAATTTAATGAACGAAAAATTCCCGAATAATTGCATGAAATGAATGAATGAAATATTCAGGAAATATTCCGATTCAGAAGCATATATTTGCTCTGAATTCATTGTCGAGAACTTAGTCATTTTGGTCAGACGAACGACTTGAATTGAGAACGTAAAGCATTCTGCTATAGGCATATTGAGCCATACAGGCCTTGTCTACTCGAAGTCCTTTCTTATTTGATCATCGATGGATGAGTTTAACATTTTGTTCAATGGACCTGAACGAATGGCTTCCTACTCGTCTGATCTTTATGACCATTTGATTCTTTCACACTGTTCAGTGCCTAGAGATCAGCGCCCCATAAATGGATGCTTACTTTGTGCTTCGAGTCTTTCGACGCATTGAAGGTTCTAGGTTTTTATTGATAATCTATTTAATTTTCAAAGCAATGTACTTGTAGACAAAAGTTGTGGTTTATTACATATAAGTTCATCATCATCTTCATCATCAATATCATCATCATCATCATCCTCCTCATTATCATTATCATCACCATCATTATCATCATCATCATCATCATCATCATCATCATCGTCGTCGTCGTCTTTACCTTTTCTGGCCTAGTCACTTTATTTCTAATCGGATAAAAAGAAGTTCCAGTCAAGTCAAACATGACGGGTAATGCTTTTAAGATTTACCTTTACCTTTTATTAGACTTTATTCAAAGTAGCATTTGCTCCTTAAGACACGGTGATATTTGTCGCTAGTAAAAAGGATGAAATGAAAACTTCGGCGGATAGATATAATATACATCAGGTACGAAGATTATTGTATTGCTTAATTTTCTTGGTGGTTAGCTCTCTTTAATGTCATACCAAGCTGAGCGATCCTAGATGCAATGCAAAAATCAACTCTAACTCGCTTCGACTTATCACCAAGTTTCTCAATTAATTGGTTTTCCGAGTTTCCATTACAAAATGAAAAATATTAAGAATGATACCGTATTTTGTGAATAAAGTACAAGTATTACGAACACTGTGAGATAACGTCTTATCTTCAACAATATTTATTGTAGTAGATTCCAACGAAATACATGCAGTCTTTTATTGAACTAAACTCGTTTACTGGGAGCCATCATGCAATGAATTGACTTTGGATAATAATCATTAGAACTCTTGCTGCGCCACTCCAGTTGATCCGATGGCATCCGATACTTTGAGGCAACTAGAATAACTCCGGTGAGGAGAGATACGTGTTTACTCTTAAAATACTCTGCAGAAACAGTAGAATAAGAACGCAAATACGATAGTGTTGTAGATCAGAAAGCATAGAAAGCTGAAACTTCGATCAGTAGACAGACAGACAATACTAACCTGAGACTACGATACAACCTACAGTGGAAGTGATAGATGATTTTTTGAAGCTCTGTTAACTAACGTTACGTAGACACAGAGAGTCTTATCTGAATGTTTCTTTTTTCTTTTAAGAGAATGTGATAAATTGAACCTGTCTACTAAATATTTTGATTTCAGGGATTTATGATTATCTTAGATATTTACAGAAAGTTCAATTAGGGCCTAAAGAAAAATTAAAACTTAGAGTTTAAGAAAAATTAAACTTAGTTAACTTCTAATTTAAACGATAAATAACAAATACTCTAAAAATCCATTCAAAGCGGTATCGAAGTCTTTAGACTTTGGCAAAACATATCAAGGTTCTGTTGACCTATTTTCAGGTTCTTGCAATCACACGAAAGATTATAATGACCTAATTCTGCTCCAGGAAAAAAGGCGAAAATGGAAATTTAGGATTTAGAATATGGAATTTGTGACTAGTCAATATCATAGAATGCTGTTTCAATACTTTTATAACTAAAATTGAATAACTCATCAGTAAAGATTGCAATCTAAAGCCAGTTGGACCGTTTTTGGACCTTCTTTTTGCTCACCGGCTTGATTTTGTCTCAATTGTACTCGATGTTGTCATTGATGACTGTAGCACTCTAAGTGTTGTTATGTTATGTGCGAGACAAAACCCCCTCTACATTTGCCTAAAATAGCTGCTGATATCGCTGAAATTTGAATTATTGTTTAAAAATAATAAAAAGTAGGCCTAATAATAATGCCAATGGCAATAGCTATAATAATAACAACTATAATAATAATAATAATAATAATAATAATAATAATGCAGTCTGCTTCAGTGGCACTTTGGCTAAAGCGGCTTCCCAGAGTGCAGAGGAATTATTTTAATCGCTTTTTAAAAAACTTTTAATTAAATATAGTCTCTTTTATCTTATTTTTTTTAGCCCAGGGCCCTTTACAGCCCAGGGCATTAAAAAAATAAATAATAATAATAATAATAATAATAATAATAAGATAAAATTAACACTGGCTTAACGTTAGTTTTCTCATCCAAGGATGATGTTAGGAACGTTGCAGCATTGACATATGGAATGCGGATACATACACGTCAACTTGCGCTAAATTATCATTTGCAGAATAAGCGTAAATCTAAATTTAAATGTGACTTTACGACAGAACATTGCGTAGATAATGTCCTATTGCATAAAGCCGTATTCCGTAGTTGTTCTGCAGTAAATCGAGTTAACCAGTATCCAACCAAACCATTTTTACACCTGCCTCATGACGCAATATGAACTGAGCAGATATAGGCCTAACTGAAATTATTCATTACTTTTTATTAGTTTAGATTTATTTTATTGGTATTTTATGTAGCATTCTGCAAGTATAACTACATTTCCATACAGTTACGAGTATGTAACGCAAAAACTACATTTTATAACTGCTTCGAGCAGAAAACTGACGTTAAATTTGGCTTTGACTCTGACCATAAGGAGCACTCCCAGAGTTTTTCTGGGATTCAAATTAGTGAAATTTTTACTTCTCAGGCAAGCTTACTACCGACGTGATACTTAGAGCAAGGCACACTGAGAAGTTAGGTCCCTCATCCATGCAGAGGGATAAAGACCACGGGATCGAACCCAAGCAGGGCTGCCTCTGGAACATACGCTTGTTTAGGGCATGAAACATGAAAACGCAAGCCAAAGTAGCAGTTTTGATTTACTTCTGCATTTTTTCTTTTATTTATATTTGTTCTGTGTATAATAAAATAACACTTTTCAATAACAATTTTCAAGTTATCTAGACGTTTAGTTCAGAAAGTTAAAATTACCAATCATACGCAAATAATAAAAAAAACCTTAAAGCGAAATTTTATCTCTGTTTAGTAACTTATGCAGTCTCAAATTACTTAATTACTATAAAACTTACTATTCTCATGTTCTTTAGTAGACAATTATAATTAAATCCAAAGAAAATTTAAACCTAGTTCCCTGTCTAAAAATCACGTTTGTGACCTAGTACGCACTGTATTTGAGCTACTGATCTCCTGTGAGAAACCTAACCATTTACGCTTGTGGAGCAGCTAAATTTAAGATAGAATTCTATTATTACTTTTTAATTTAATTGTTATTTTGAATGCGACAAAATGGATGCACAACTTCTGCCAGTGCTCCGCTGCAGACAGGAGCAGACAACTGAGTCCTGAAGCGAATCCTGAATCCAGTCTTACTGCTCGGTAACGATTAGAAGACTCACTGACTCTGTGGAGTCATTTATAGGATTTACTGTTGTCTTACATATTCCACTTAATGTAGCTTTCATTAGTGTCCTTTGACAACTCTGAGCATCTTAACTTCATAATTGGATAATTCGAGTATTTAAATATCGATGTAAGGGTAATCCTAATGATTTTATCTGAAACGAAAATATTTTGAATGCCTACTGCTTTGTAGATGCAATTCTTGGACTTAACAGACCTAAATCAGTTTTGGCTTATTGATGCTAAATCTCATGGAATAAATCTCATGGATTTTGTTTCTTCACTAATAATTAATAATTGAATGATAAGTAGTATTTTTTGTGTTAATATAAGTCGCTTGAGAATTACAGTTTAATTAGGCGTATTGCAGGATTACTTAGTATAGTATGAGATGAGACATTTTAAAGGACTATGAAATTCCAAGAAATTCAGCCAGTGTCTTTTAACGCTATGCTTAAAAATCTAATACTGATAATTATCTACCTTTTAAGCTTAGTAATTAAAACAGTAATAGTTAAAATTTTAGAAAATAAATTGATTTTAAAAGTAGCCCTATATCACAATGAAATCCAGTTTCATTTCTAATTAGAAAATAAAATGAAAATTTCATTGCGAAATTACTGAGTCGAGCAGTTGAATATTTTAGTTCCAAAACCGACTGGTTGTGGAACTAAAAAAATAAATAGTGGTAGTTGAATTATTGAATTTTACTGTATTGGCAGTGCATGGTTCTGAATGGAAATTGTTGAGATCTCTACCACATTCATCGAGTGTGGAATAGATCTCATTTTATAGCTTCACGATTGTTAAATAAAATACATGTAATTTTAAACTTAAGAATTGAGCAGCCGTAAACTGCTGCGTCTTAAGAGCTATTGAGCAAGAACTGAGAAGTCATAGGGAAAATATCGAAAAAGTCATATTTTTTGCAATCTACATGTATAGGTTATAGTTAGTTATTGGTATGTCATACTCTTTCATGAAAAGATTAACTCTTTAATCAATGAAATGCTCGCTATAGAACGTGAAAGCAGAATGAATAGGAATATGCGTCCTGGGCCTATCACTTGATAGAAGAGGCCCTCCTTCCAGCATACTATTCCACAGATCTGAACTTAAATTCTTCCACTTTGCATACCCCGTCACTTCCCCCATCAACTGTTCTTTATGCATAGGTGGTAAAACTTTTCTCTTCGATCTCTCATGTCATATCTCATTTTAATTAGTTTAATTTCGATTAACAAAATTAATTTAATTTTGTTATTGAATTCTTCTTCAAAGCAGTCCCGAAGACCGAGTTTAGTCAAGACACTGCTATATAAGTTTTCGTCTTTAATACTAATATTCACCCAATGTACATGAACTGAGTCCAACACGTAGCCTAAATCTCCTTTCAGCTATTATCCTTCCTTGGATTGAATTCCCAGAGCTAATTGCGCCGTTGATTAACGAAAGCACCTCAGTTTTAGTGTCATTGATAACTGAATTGTATATTGGCCGTACTTTATATATAATATTATAGTGCAGCATATATTATATTATATTCCCCGTGTTGTGTCAGGGTTGTTTGAAGAATTGACAAACCGGTGACTGAACGTGTCGTAGAAGGCGACTAAAGCACTAAGATCTACACCAACATCAGAAACGGCATTCGGTTGGTGAGCGCCCAGGCTCCAGAAAGTGCTTCAAAAGTTTACCTGAAATTAAAATTGTTAAATAATGAGAAATTTACTTTCTGTTCGGTGTTACCCAAACATCCGAGTAAGTATCCGTTGTAGTACTTTGAGGCTGCATTCTTTAAAAGATCCAAAGTTGAAGGCTAAAGTGCATTTTCTTATCTCGTTAGCATATCAGTGATGGACCTGGACTAGAACACTGCTCCTACTGATCATGCTATTGGCTCAATCAGTATATTGATCCGTTTCAATTAAATTGTTAAGCAAAGATCAATATATCCATAACTTATGGTAATTAGAATTAGACTGATTGTTCGCAAGAGGGATTATCAAGTTAGTCACCGCTACAATATTCATATTAAGTTGGTGTATAAGTGAGCTAGTCCTAAAGCACCAGGAAATGTAATTCATACATTTATTTAGTAAAGTTCATAATTATTATTTAACTCAATATCTGAGCAATTATTCCTAAATCAAACAGCCGATATTATTGACGATTTGAACGTGAAGAATTAAGCAGACACTTTCTTAGATTAAAAAATCAGACTCAATTTTTCATATAAAAATCAACCGATGGATTAATACGAAAGAAGGCAATTTCGATATATCTTAGAGGATAAATCATAATGCGATGGCCGGGAGATATTCAATCAATCATCCACCCTCACCCTTAAGTCCCTCACAGTTAATGTTGCTGTTTTTCCTCCGATCATCGTTAACTCTTGCTTTTCAGACCGTCTCTGGAGTCGAATCCATCCCTTTTGGGTCAGCGGACTCCTACACAAGTAACGTGACCGCCTATTCCGGAAGTAATGGATTTATTTCCGGTCCCGTTCAGTATAACTATTACACGAAGGATTTCAGATCAGGCGTGCAGACGAGTAGAGTATGGCAGAGGGACGTGACTCGGCGAGGTCTGATATCGAATAGCAATGAGCGGTTAGGCAGAGGCTCCCAGGATGTAAACAGTCGTGAAAGAATTGAAGAGCACCGGCAAATGTTCGGCGATGATACGAACAGAGGCAATGAGATTCTAAATAGGAGTCAAGAATTAGAAAGACATGTAAGCGTATTAGACAACGATCGAGGTGAGGTATTTGAAAGATCGAAAAATGATCAGGAAAAGAGAGCTAAGCTAGGTTCGATTAATCAAGATGAATTACGAGAAAATGCAGGAAAGGTTGGACAAATATTTTACGCGTTGATTATCAACAATTACTCAAATTACAGTGATAGTTCAATATATATCGACAAAGTACGGCAAGAAAATGAGAAACATGGAATTTCGTCGAATAACGGAGAAATATTAAATATTTATGAGTTAGCTGCCAGGTACAACCAGAACCTCAATTCATCTGAAAATAATTCATATTGGGCAAATAATCGCTTTCTATTGAAACGGAAAGCCCGAGCGCAAAATATGTTTTTGCACGGATCAGCGATTTCTGATTCGGAATTTGATTCTCTTGGACTGAACAAGAAGGCGATTTATAGAACTAAATCGGATGGAATTACAACTGAAAGTGATTTTGTGCAGCAAAATACAACTACCACGACAAACGAAATTCAAAACGCTGAAGGCAGAGCAGCAACACAAGACAAAATACAGTCAACTGTCACTCAGCAGGTTACTGCTACAGATGAATTTTATTCGACTAAATCAATCAGTGAGATTGGTAAAGCCTATAATGAGACTTGGGGAGCAGATGATAATTTCTGGTCAAGCAAGCTGCCTGTTAATATTAGTTCTAGTGTTTCAGGTACACCGCTACCTGTGTTAGAATTTGCTGATGTCAGCAATAAACCGGTCTATTTAAATGATTCAATAAGTAAAATAAGGGTCGTCACTGGAGATTTGAAGATGAAATTTGGAGATGAAATAAGTCAGGACAACGCATTTGAAAGCAACTTGACTTCCGAGATAACAACGAACGGTGATATTTTAAGTGTAAACTCTTCCAGTGCTACCTCTGCTCTAGAAGATAATTTCTTTCAAAAAACTCAAGTGACAACTTCTAAACTTATTAAAGTGGAGCGGGAAGACATATTGGAAGCAAAGCAATTACTTTTGGACAAAAATAACCGTATTGGTAACACGTTTGAACTGCATGACAATTTTCAATCGGTTGTAAAGTTTGAAAATGAAAATTCAGCTGAGAGTACGTTCTTCTTTATGGATGATCTGCTAGTTAACAAGACAAGTGATGAAAAATTGCTGCCACAGGACGTCGAGGAGGATAAGTTTTTAAAGATAAATAACGATGATGAAGAGAAGAAAAACAGACTTTCTATGTCTCAATCCTCTACGGGCGTTAGCCCTTTAGGCCAAACCACACATCAAGCTGCGTACCTCTACGCGTTGCAATATGGTGATGACTTGCACTTTTTAGCTTCTTCTGAAATCGTCAATATTTCGCAAGGCGATCTTCAAAGTCCGGCAGCATTTAACGATTTTCCATCTAATGGAGACGCGACAGTAAATAAAAGTCGGATTGCGGATGTCGGAAATTGGGACTCTAAAGATAGTCTTTCAAGGAAAATTAATGGCAAAAATGATACATTTATCGAGTTTCCACTTTTGATTGTTTCCAGTTGGGCTCCAGCGGATGGTTTAAACATTACATCGACAAATTTTAGGTATTTAATGGTATTTATTTTATGTATTTTAGGTATTTGATACTTACTGTCAATCTAAGTAAAGTTATTTTCAAATTTAGCTTCGTTATTAGCATCAATTGAAAGCAATTCTTTACTAACTTCACTATGATATTAAAGTAAAAAGAAATTAAACGTAAAGGTTATTAAACTAATGTTAGAAAGTAGAATTTAACAAGTATACCAGATTACATTTCTTTGGGAAAATTTATCTTTTGCAAGCGTGCTCGGATAAAATCATAGTTAGCTGCATAATTAGAAGAGTACAATGGCGATGGAATACTAATTTTTAAAGCTCTAAAGCTACGTGTAAAGTTACTTTTAACGTCTGTTTCTATATCACAAGGGATACTATCAGACACCATCCGGAGTGAATAAAACAGATGATCTCCTGCTTTTAAAGCAAGCGTGCCATCCATTAGTCATCCAATCAGCATAGATTATGCAAATTGAATTTTATTTAGGTAGCAAAATTAAATTATAAGTTATATAAATTTGTTTTATACAACTATTTAAATAGTTTTGATAAATATATCAATAAAACTTTAGCAATTATTCGGTAATAACGGTGCGCGTTTCTTAGAAGAATTATATTTTTTGTCCAAATATTTTAAAAGTATTACACAAGCAAGAAATACGAACATATTCAGTTGCAGTTTTCGCATTGAAGGACCTGCCAAGATTAGAGAATTCAAATGTCGCGAAAGTATGCCAATTTTGATGTCATGAAACAAAATGCCCTGTAAAGAGTATATAACCCATTTTTGTACTCAACAATTACGATAACCCATTCCGGTGCCAGACATCCATAAAGCTATAGAAAATGATTGCTAATCCTACTGCCTCAAGTACTAGTCTATGCACTAGTCTATGCCCTAGTCTATGCACTAGTCTATGCACTAGTCTATTCGCTAGTCTATGCTCTAGTCTATGCAGTAGTCTATGCACTAGTCTATGCACTAGTCTATGCACTAGTCTATTCGCTAGTCTATGCACTAGTCTATACACTAGTCTATATACTAGTCTATGCACTAGTCTATACACTAGTCTATGCACTAGTCTAAGCATTAGTCTATGCACTAGTCTATGCACTAGTATATGAATTACTCACCCTGTACATATTATGCTTGCTTGTCTTGCAGTAATTCGAGTTCGTTTAACATCACTGAAGGTCACCTTGCTCTGCCTGCCATGATACTGACCGGCCTAGCGCTTGGAATGATCTGCCTCATCACCGCTGCTGGCAACCTCCTTGTTCTTCTTGCCGTCTCCTTTAACTCCCACCTCAGAGGCACTACGCACTACTTCATCGCAAACCTTGCCGTGGCGGACCTGCTACTTGGCACAATGGTTCTGCCTCTCTCAGCCAGTCTGGAGGTCATTGACTATTGGTTGTTTGGACCGATCTTGTGCGACCTCTGGGCTGCCACAGACGTTCTCTGCTGTACAGCTTCTATACTCAGTCTCTGCGTGATTAGCGTCGACAGGTGAGGCATTCTTATAGCGTATATTTTGCAAGTGCAATAGTACGATGCTGAGTGCAATATTTATGGCGATATGTACATTATTATAAAAAATAAGTACATTATGTTGATAATATGTATAATAGTGTGATTATAGGGCAATAGTATGATAATATGTTGTTGTCAGTATGTATAAAATAGTATGAGAATATCTAGAAAATTATAAAAATAAGAGCAATATCATGATATTACATATACATGTAAGTGCAATATTACGATTATGTGCACAATATAATCATAATAGTGTTATATTAGGATAATGTGTATAGCATTATGTTACTATTTAAGTACAATATTATGACAATGTACATATTACGATTATAAGTATAATACATGTATTAACATTAGTTACATAAATAGTATAATATTATACAGCTTCAGTTACACGGTTAGGAAAATCTTATCCTTATATATTTTACCAGTAACTTCTCTAAATCCATCCTGGTAGCGTAAATTACCCATTGAAGTTACAAAATCAATTTTGTTTGAATTACCCTTTCTCACTCATTCATTTTCCCTCTCCAACTCTTTCTCTCCCTCTCATTCTCCCTCTTCCTCCTTCCCTCTCCCTCTCTATCTTTCTCTCTTTCTCTCTCTCTTCTCTCTCTCTCTGCCTGTGCTAGTCTTACAATTGGGACGTGTCTGATAAACTCAAATTTGTCCTTTAGTCTGGAAAAATATGAGTTCTGTGGAATCGTTCTCGTCTTCTGTTAACTTAATCACTAATTGCACATACGCAGTTAGCGATTTCTCTATTTTTAGTGACCTCTACACAGAATGAGAAATAGATTACGATCAAGCATAAATGCCTACCTAATCATCTCTTAAATCATCTGATCTAATCAGAATAACTTAGGTGCCAGATTTAATAAAATTCTTAGCTCAACGTTAGAATTAGTCATATCAGTTATAAAATAAACTGATTTTAAAGTAACTAGATAATCTAGAAAAATGAAAATTAGATAAGCTAGAAATACTATAAAATATAATAGTCATAAAAACCATAATATAGTCTAGTTAGATAAATTAGCGAGATAAATGATAACATGAAATGTGTAACCTGTTAAACCAAGATAAATCGGTTAAAAAAGAAAAGAAAGACAAGTCGGATAAACCATAAGACAAACTACCTGGACTTTGAAGTAGTTTGGATGCTAATCCTTCACGACTATGTAGTTAGTGTAATTAATATCATCAGTATCAAATACTCTTATTTTTCCATACTTCACATTAATATTGATAGAATTGACTAGACATTTTCGGTCTTAAATATATTACAATCGAATGTCTCTATCTCTTGTGTTCTGCTAAGTGGCAGGTCCAATATACATATCCCTACTCACAAGCTGCCTTTGACGCTCCATAACGAACACTCCCGATTAACGAGTTAATCCCTTTACAAAAGGCTAACCTTATCCAAACCTCAATGTAGCCTATAGCTTGGTGAAAATATGGCTTCTGAAGTATTTTCCGTTGCTTTCCACAATTTTTGCTAGTCCCCTCTTATGACACGTGCACTTTGCGGTAGGTTTATTATTCAGTGTTCCGGACGCAACACGAGATACAATCGAATGTAGCCAAATAATTTGGCCGAATTGAGTTTTACAAAACTTTCTTACTCTCACTCAAAATATTAATGCATTTTAATTAGTTTATAAAGGCAGCTGTTGAAGTATGTAGTGCTCGATGTTGTCATGGGCATCAGCTTCACTCCAATCGTATTGTTGTTGTATGTTTTTGTTTTTTGTTGAAAAAATTACTGTAGCATCCGATAGCCGCTATATGTATATTCATTGTTCATTTGCATTAGCACTGTGCAAAGTAGCGTGCTGGTATATTTTCGATTTCACCTATATTCAGTACTGCAAAACTATATACCAAAGAATCGCTAATATAATCTAGTGAATGAAATTAGGAATTCTGGGAATATAGGAATTCTGAATGAGTAATGAGGAATTCGATCATTCATACTGGAGATTGAATTAGAGACGATTGATTTGAGAAGCTGTAGCATGAAATTCAAAGGGACTTACCGATCTAAGCTGCATAATGAGTCTCTATGGATTATACTTAGGCTAGAGATTTTCTTTGATTGACTTCTTCGTTTAATTAGTAATTAATTTCATTATATTTTTCGATTAAATATTTATTTTATATACATGTGTTTGTAATGTATTGTTTCGTTTTATTTCACTTTCCTGTTTCGGTCTCTAATATTTTAAATCTTTAATTAATTATTCATACGCAGTTCTCAGTATGAAAGACGAAACGGTAGCAAAAGCACTGGTACTAAAGCGTCAATGTCCTATTGAACGTTGTATTGCGGGAAGAGTTCTAACATATATTTACTAATTGGAATTACAATAGCAAAAATATAAATATTCAAATCTATATGCAATTATAAAATGTATCAATGTGTAATTAATACAAAATATAATTATTGCCATAAGCCTCAATAATTCACGCTCATTTACTAAACCATAAGCAATAGTTCTATTCTCTACGATACAACTATTCCATTCTACTATTTTATTGTTATTATTAGTATTATTATCGATGTTTGATGTTCTAAGCAACATTTTTCCAACTGTCGAAATATCAGGTTCATGATACTGACTAGTGATCATAGGAATTTGCCTTCATAGTGATATTCTAGCTTTATTCTGATATTTTATTCTATATCATAATATATTTGGGCATGACTTCTATATTTATAAAAATGCATAATTTCATTATGATACATTCTTCTGATCACTAGAGTTCCTTTTGATCAAGACGTATATATATTTTATTTATTATCTTCAATTTAAAATCATTTTCTTTAGAGACATTCTGAAAAAGGAAACAGCTCTAACCGAAAGATATTAAGAAAAACTACAAAGATTAAGTTTGTAAGAGTTTTTTGCACGACACTGCTATACTGACGTGAAACATGGATGTTAAGAAGAGAAGATATCAAGAAGTTAGAGGGGTAAAAATGTAGTTATGATGTCGAAATATTTCAAATAGTCAGAATATCTGCCTAAGTATACTTAGACAGACATTCTGAAATTCACGCAGAACCTGACATTTTCATTTAATAAGAATAACTAAAATGAAGCCTTCACATTATAACATTAAAGTTAATATTTATTGCCATTGATCCAAAATAATTTACATAAGTACATCAAATATACTACTCCTACATTTTAATTACAAATTGACTACCAAAGTAATTCAAGTAGGTTTTGGTGGAACTACATTGATTTTATTATTCTTACTTGCTCGAAATTATGCCGACATACTGTATTATGACTCTTTTTTTTATAAATTTAACAACTGTAGATTTGTCTAATTTAACCTTTATCTAGGACATTTATACTGACTATCCTGTTACCAATATTACGGCGAGGACTTATCTATGTTTACGAAAAATGAGCTCAATGTTTGTCAGCACTGTAGCAGAATTCTTCCAGATTAATTTATTATTCTGATCGTAAATATTCCATGTTGCCTCACCATGTGTGTGCTAAATAACCACAAGCTGTGCCATGTAGCTTGATCTGCTGAATCTTCTTTCTTGATCTAATGAATCTTCTCTCTTGATCTAATGAATGTTTTTGCTGGATCTGCTGAACCTTCTTGCTTGATTTCATGAATCTTCCTGCTTGATCTACTGAATATCGAGGCAGATAATCTAATACAAATGAGTATTTTAATTTGTTACTTTATTAATTCTATAATCTAGAATAATAATAAAGGTTTAACGTCCGTTTCCTCATCCAGAGATGATGTCAGGGACGTCCCGAACAGCACACATCACTACAGATCAATTCACCCAGACCACTCTGCGAAAGAAATGCGCTGAGGAGAAGTAAGGTCCTAAACGGTGTAGACATATAATATCTAGAATTTATCTATTGTTTTTTATGCATTTAAAAAATGTTTAGAATATTAAGACTTCTTAAAAGAAATATTTTAAATTTAGTAAAAGTATCAATTTTTCGATGTTTATTAAAGTCTGAAATATTCTCATCATTTTTTATAAATTCCTATTAGTTAAAAGTTCCCATATTCAGACGTTCTTTTCAATTATTTTCAATTGTATGCATTTCTATAATTTATGTTTATTAGGGTGCGTAGTTAAAGTTAAGTAGGCCTACTTGTTAAATACGGTCTTAAATAAGCATCCTGCGCTCTTTAACCCTTATGTTATTTACGCTCTTTAACCCTCTATGCTAATTTGACAGAGAAATTAATCTCAACACAGTAGGTCCTACATCGCTCTGGGGCTTCAAATATGCATGTAAATTCATATCTGTATAAGTTTAAATATTCGATAAACAGATTGTACGACATTATTCAAAACGACGTGCATGGACTAATGATAAGTAAAATTAGGATTTTGATTGCATATTTCAACACCACTGCTCAATTTAATAACAAAATCGGTAAAAATACTTTTTGTTGAACACCGTCCGGTTCGTTACATTGTATTGCGCTACTCAAAAAATTAACTTTAATATTATTTGATATAAAAATTATTTAGCTATAATATGAGACAAATAAAAATATATGAATGTATTAAAAATATATGAATATAAAAATATATGAAATTTATTATTGAATACTCGAGTGATATTGTTTCTAAAAAAATTTGGTCTTCATGTAGTCTAAAGCCATTCAGTTATCCTGCACTCTGCAGTTAGACATTGAAGCTCTTTTGACAGAACAACCTGATCTAATTAGCAATTTATAATTTTGTTTTTACCGTTATGAGTTCCCCTTACACTTCAGGTATTCCGTAAGGAGTGATATTTGCATCAGAGTGCTTCATTATGATCTTTATGATTGGCAGGACCTTACTTAATTTTTTACTTGATTACGTTTCTCTCTTTGTGCAAAAGTTTTAAAATTTCTCGCTTTCTACTTTACAATTGCTAAAAATGCTAATCAAAATAATAAAATTAGTTTTGTTACTTAAATCAAAGTGATAATTTTTATTGGCATTTTTGATAATTTATACAGTCATTTATATTGTTTTGGATTGCGTTGATTTCGATTGATGGTGTGAACGTTTTAAAATTACAGCAGCAAAAACATTATAGTTTTACTGACTTCAACAACATCGAGCATTTTGTATCTTATACAGTATAGACCGTATACATGTATACATGTATATATATATATATGTGTGCATTATATATATATATATATATATATATATATATACATGTATATATATATAACTATATATAAATTCGCGGATCAGTATGAGCGGGGTTCAACTGCGTCACACACATAGCTTTCAAGTGAGGAAACTGACGTTAACCTTAGCTTTATCTTAGCTTTATATATAAATTATCTATTAAATATTACAATGAAATGCATAATAAAATTACTCCTAACTTTAGAGATTATACGAAAATCTTCTAAGTATTAGAAGCAAGACGCTATAAAACTATACTGTTTCGACCACTTTGGCATTTAGTGAGATCTTTGAATGATGATTCCAAGGTTGAAAGGAATTGAATCTCACGGATTTCATGGAGGCAAGAAGCAAGAGTCCCCCGGGAATGAAAACTAGATGGAAGGGAAAGGGTAAATGGAAGCGCATACCAAACCTATGGTGAAAACATCTGATAATGAAAGTTGCAAGAATATGTGACTTGTGATCATTTAGTTTATCGTAGAATAGATGGAAGTATTTGCAGTATTTCCGTAATGTCGCTTAATTATGTTCAGCGATTGATCATATATATATATATATATATATATATATATACTGTATTTTATATAGAATATATATATATATTGTATATATAAAGTATATATATATATATGTATATATATATATATATATATATATATATATATATCTTCATCATCTTCATGTTTCCTTGAATCTCAGTTTAATTAGGGGCTGGATTAAAATTTCTGTAGCAATTTCTGGAGCCTTAGCGCTCACGAACCGAATCCTTTTCTGACGTTGTTTGTATATTTACATATATGAAAATATGAAAATGTAATCAATAATACAAAAATAACTGAACACTTCAAAGATATATTTTATAACCACAATACAGAAATATTAGCAGAAATTAAACCTGAAAAAATGTAGACACCTTTCTCTACAGATGAAATAAAAAATGCTGTTACAAAATTAAAAACATATAAAAGCCCAGGATCTGATAAAATCACAGCAGAAGAACTAAAAAACTGTCCTGAAATAATTTACAATGAAATTGCAAAAATATTCAATGGCTGAAACAGGAAAATATCCAGAAGAGATTAAACTAGGAATACTAATACCCCTACAAAAACCAGGAAAAGTAAAAGGCACATGCAGCAACTTAAGACCCATAATCTTATTAAATCTTATTAGAAAGATACTGTCAATTGTAATGATCAATAGAATATATAATAAAATAGACAAAATAATACCAGTTACTCAAGCCGCCTACAGACCAGGCACACGTACCACTGAACACGTCCCAACATTAAAAAAGCAATAACAAACAAAAACTCAGAAATAGAAATCATGCTTCTAGACATGAGTAAGGCGTTTGATACTGTCAAGAAATAAATTATTAGAGGATTTAAGTAAAATAATTGATCAGGACGAAATGCATATAATAAAACTTATTATTGATTATGTAATTTTAAGAGTAAAAAATGGAGATGTAACTGGAAATGAGTTTGAAACTAATATTGGAATACCATAAGGAGACTGCTTAAGCCCGGTACTTTTCACATTTTACCTTGCAAATATCTTAAACAAACATGACAATCAAATTCAAATAGCAAACCAAAATGAAGAACACTCATACTCCAAGAAATAAACCATATGAAGAATTAATTCCTAATCATATTATAGTACATAACTATAGCATAAAACGAGAAGTGGGTATAAATATTGATCAGCAGTTTGCAGATGATATTGCATATGTAAGCACATGCAAAAATATAACAGACAAAATTAAAAAGGAAGTCAATGATAAACTAAAGAGAGATTTAAAACTAAACACAGATAAAACAGAAAAATATACCATTGGAAACAGAAATGATCAGGAATGGAAGAAATGCAAATATTTAGGTTCTTACTTGGATACTGAAAGAGACATGATCCATAGAAAGCAATTGTGTATGGCTATTTTTAATAAATACAAGATGAAACTAACAAATAGCAAAATAACAATGAAAACAAGAATAAATATATTCAATGCTTATATTACGCCAGTTTACTTATATAATAGTGAGCTATGGACATTAATTTCAAAACAAGAACATGAAATTGACATATTTCATAGAAGTCTATTAAGAAAAATACTTAAAATATATTGCCCTCACATTATAGCAACGATAACTTATACATCAGAACAAATGAAAAAATGGAGTCTTGCAATTAAAACACGAAGACTAAAGTGGATAGGTCACTTACTTAGGTTATCTACTTAAGTTTTGTGTCTGCAATGAACAATGCACCTGTAAAAGTTGCTTTGAATGAGAATAAAAAAATTCAGACAAAACAAAGAGGTTGTCAAAATAAACAAACATGAATCAAATTAGTAAATAAAGATCTCGAAGATATAAATCAGAATTTGAACATATTAGGTACTGGCTGAGGCTAGAGCAAGGTTGAGTCAATTAACCTTGAAACCTATTGCAGGGTCCAAATAGGACGTAGCGCAGTCTCAGTAGTAGTAGTAGTAGTAGTAGTAGTAGTAGTATATATACATACATATTTATAATTAATTATATATATATATATAATATTATATATAATGTACATATATACATGTATATTATATATAGAATTTATATATATATATATATATATATATATAATAAAACTGGAATAAAACTGGAATTCAAGGGAAGATAACGACGACGAAAATATCGAATATAGGCCTATATATATATATATAGATATATATATATAGGCCTATAAAACTGGAATAAAACTGGAATTCAAGGGAAGATAACGACGACGAAAATATCGAATATAGGCCTATATATATATATATATATATATATATATATATATATATAGGCCTATATATATATATATATATATATATAGGCCTATATTCGATATTTTCGTCGTCGTTATCTTCCCTTGAATTCCAGTTTTATTAGCGTCGGGATAGAAAATTTTGCAGAAATGTCTTAAACCTAAGAGTAAGAGCTCAACAACTGAATGCCCTCTCTGCCGTTCAAGCCTATCTATCGATAATGAAACGAAAAGTAAATCATAGATTGAATAAAATACATATTCTAAGATAGAAGGTTTCGCAAAATCATATCTAAAACAAAACATAATTAAAACCCTACAATCTTTGCTACATAATGCACTTTCTTTGTTCCATATATCATCTATTCATAAATCTCTGGAACCCCCTGAAAGCAATGCTAAATATCAAATGTGAAATGACAAAAAGTTGAAGTTGTTCTATGCTGAGTTACGAAGCGGTGGAATGTGTGAGGGAGAGAGTGGGCGAAGGGCCCATGCGGTCAGAATGACCATAAAGAAAGTCATGTAGCGGATTATAGTGGACATTCTCGCTAGCTATTCGTTTATAACGGTCGTCAAGACGTTGACAGTAAATTTATATTCGCTGACGACGACTGGTTATGATGGATTGACCGAACGAACATCGCGGAAAGCCGACAAATAATAAACTCTATTCGCATATAATGGTAAAATAGCGTCATCGTCTTTGCGCTGCATTACTTGAAGGCTGGGCCGGTCCTGTTAGAGCATTAAAGTGGCGTCCTTACTGCAAAGATGTCCCGTGTCCTGAGTTAAGGTTAATGCCTGAAGATTCCGAGAGTTCAGTTCCCTATATTAGTATCTGTGGAGATTGTTGACTGTTGTCTAAAAAGCTCTAAGTTTTTTCTCTAAAGTAGAATTGATAACAGCTAATTTTTTATCTCTCCAATCTCACTATTCTCTCTCTCTCTCTCTCTATCTCTCTCTATGATTCTCCTTGTCTATATTTCTATCCATTTATCTCTATCCATTTATCTCTATATTTCTATCTTTATCTCTATCTATCTCTATCTATCATCATCTCTCTGCGCGTAATTCATTCTCTAGAGAAAAATGCCGTTTAATTGATATTATAAGTATTTTTCTACTGAAGTCTGAACTTAACTCAATCACGCTTACTCAACCCCATCGATTAGCAAATTGATCTCGTCACACAATCTGCATCTTTATAGCCCCTTAAAGATGATCTCTAAGAAATATAAGATTTCTGATTTTTGTTTCTTTGGTTTTAACAACAACAACAACAACAATTAGAAGGCTGCTTTCGTTAATGACAATATGGAGCAATATTGAGCCAAATCCAAGCCGATTAAAACAGTCCAAGATTTTCTGTTTTGAATGTGTATTTAGGAAAATGTGTATATGAATTAGATGAACGTTAGCCTCTACTGAAAGAAAATTATTAAAACTTTTTCCTATGCTTTTTAGACACTCACTAACGCTTAAGATTTTAACAATATTTCTGGTTAAATCGAACCCATTGTAGTAAAATAATCATAAAAACATGTTATACTTTCCTATCGCAATCCTTAAAAGCCGTAACTTCACTATAATCAAACCACAACCATAACAAAGTGTAATAAAAACCAAACCCTATCCTACGTACTATTTTGAATAAATTAACTAATTATGATGCCAGATGAATAAGGAGCCTGCAAAACTTCTTTGTTGATGCCCCGCGCGAAACTTAATCATGAAGAGAATGTTTGATTTAAAATATTTATGCTATATTTGCTGCTGCTTAGTGTAATTTTGCTTAGCCTACATTGGAACAGTTTAGAACATGATTGATCCTCTTCTTAACTATCCAGAAAAAGAATTGATACTACTGAGTATACTTATTGGTAGTACTGGTCAACGGTGAATTTTCATACAAGTAGTTAGTTATTTCAACTTATTTGGTTGTTAAGGATTTTTGGATATATAAGGCTGGTTCCAAATATGGACCCCTACAACCAATATTTCTCTGTCAAGTTTAGTTGTTGCCATGAAGCAGAGTATATTTTGCATTATTCGCCTTTTATTCGGACCGCGGATAACAATTTTCTTAATATTTTCTTAATTAGGAAATTTCACATTACTTGAATAACCTCGTCGGGTAGGCCTACTTGGCACACTATCGAAAGAAAGAGCAGCCCTTCTTGATTTGCAGTTCTTTTGTCACAGTAGGCGGCCTTCTATTTTTGCATTGGTTTTTAATGACCTTTTCACAAGTTGAATGCAGTATTTTGTACGGTGCATATTTATCGGCTAACCATTGGTACCAGTCACATGGGCAATGATCTACATCCTTTTTCTCTTAATACATCAATGAGTAATGAAACGAACTGTAATGCAGTTGTGAACAAATAAAGGCTAAACAATGTGACTATTGGAAAAAAGAATGCATTAGGAAAATGTTACTGAAAACATTGCAAATAGACCAATATGTGTATATATTTATTGACTTAATACAGATCCTACGTAATGGTATGAGTAACTGACTCGCTATTTACATGTATACCCTTTGCTTCGACCTTGAAATGATGGGTCATTATTTATGAATATATTATAACACTACATAATCAGTAGGACTACTTAATTTCTAATTCAAAACACTCAAGGTCTGAGTATGGGATAAGAGAAAAAGTCCCAGATTATAAGAGAAATTGATTGTTCAATAAATTTTAATTTGTCTGCAGCAATTTCTAGAAGAGACAATAAAACGTACGTTTGGAGTCGAAATGGGTGGCGCAAGTTAATGCATTTCTGGAGAAACTGGAAAAGTGAGAAGATATTTGCGAGGATATCAAGGGGCTTAGATTTATGAAGAGAAATATTGTAAACTGTGAGAACCGATTCCGTCTGCGCCTCTTTGTTTATCGATTTTGTATTTGTTTACCTAGAAAAGTATGCTATTGTTAAAGAATAGCAATCTACACGCGTAGATAGAATAGCTGGCAACCGATCGGCATAATCTAAATAATAAATTTTCGCGCTTTGTACATTTAAATGCCATTCTTCTGCTTTGAAAAGTAATGAAAAAACCTGTGGAAAATTTTATAGATTTAACTTATCGAATCCTTCATAAATAGCTTTTAACTATTTCGGAATTTGAAGTCCATTTCTTCTCTTTCTGTGGGTTCTGATAATGATAAAGGTGCATATTCCTACGGTCAATAAGATGCATAGCTAACGAAAGAGCACGCTTTAGTTAACTAACAATTTCTTAAATTTGATAAAATTGAAAATATTTTAATCGAAGATTTTAATAAAAATTATATAATATCAAATAGGAGAGGCCAGGACAAAATACTGGTAATACAAATTCTATCCGTATTGTCATCTAACTGTAAAATCTTAAAATAATATATACAGCACCATTATAGGTCCGCTCCGTGTACCCACCAGTGACATTCTCAGATCACTTTCCGTCACTTTTACTCCTGATTACTTCCGGTGCCAAACTGGAAGCATGAAATATATGATGAGCTGGCAGGCGGAATCTGTTCCCTCGTTCCGGAGTGTTCAATCAATTCCACATCCCGTCCGAGCATTTCAATTATGATCCAGTTCAATGCGTCATTGATAATTGAATGCACCGCTGCACCCTATATTAGCCGCAAAGGTTATAATAAAGTTAATGATGTTTTGTAATAAGCGGAAATAATTGTTATAAATAAATAATATTTCTATGGCGTCTATGTAACGTTCTCCATGCAGAGACCAGAAGCATTATTATTTGCATCATTTATTTATGGTTTAAAATATGTATCTTTGGAAATAAATAATCTTAAATGTAAACACTCTAAATTAATTTTATCGACTATATGTCATAGAATTTACAAGGTTATCAATTTATCAGAATACCCCAAGAATAATAGTATACTAAAAGAAATGTTATAAACGATTAAAAGATTCACTCTTATGTGGACATAGAGAGAAAAAACGGAAGATAGAGATGAGTGGACGCGTTATACACCATGGATCTGCCAGTAGACAGTGCAATAAGAGAGAGATTAATTTATAGGCATTCAATCAATTAAGCAATCAATCAAGCAGTTAATGCGAATTTAAATATTCTTCACTGGATGATGTTAAAGATTGGAGTGACTTTTAATTAAACTGTAATCTTTTAAAGTTAAATCAGTTGCATCGATTTCATGGCATATCTTTGGAGAAGTACTGGTATTTCCTGAAACAACAAAAGATTTATTCACTTAGCTTTAGATAATCAATATCGATTAAATAAATCAGTTAATAATAATAATAAAGGTTTAACTTCCGTTTCCTCATACAAGGATGATGTCAGGGACGTCCCCCCATCACATGTCACTACAAATCGATTCACCCCAAATTATCTGAAAAAACTTGTGCTGAAGAGAAATAAAAGATCCTAAACAGTGCCGGTCCAGTGATCAAAAAACAGTCAGGCATGATGAAGTAAAATCTATGGTGGGAAGAGATGTGTTTTCAACTTACAACGGAAAGTGGAAGTAGTAGAACATGAGCGAAGATCAGGAGGCAGAGAGTTCTACACTAGTTGTAAAACATAGAAGTCTATATATGAGCAGTTTCATCTATCAGACGTGAAGTATTCAACAAAGATTCGTTGAGGCCACTGATATGAAGTAGAATCAGTTAGATAATGCGAAGACGATGGGACAGAGGTGAATCAATGAATATTCTAGCATGTGCAAGAAGCCAGTAAAATCTTAGAAACAAAATTCATTCGAATACTATCTTATAATTGTCATTCAGTATTCTAGATAAATGACTATTAGTGCACCTATGCACTAATAAACCTATAGAGAAGCTACGAGTTCGATTTTTGTCGAATGGTCAAATAGCTGTTGAACACCTTCATAGTTTACTTCAGTGTGTAGAGGTGCTGATCATAAATTTCCAAAGATATTTAAATATTCCCATGTTCTTAAAACTCCATATTAAGAAATTTTAATGTAAGCACGCGACGGTTTAGTGAAAATATGATATTCTTGAAATTAACAGATCTTGAGTTAATTTAAAATCTAACATAGGCCTATAAGTGTTGTTAAAGCCAAGTTTTGTGTTTAGAACAGCAGCGCCTGTAATACTGTATCTACATGTTCATTAACGGTATTAGACTGTATATATCAATAAACAGCAAGTAGGCATAGTAAGAACAGCTATAAGTAAGGTATGCATAGTAGAGATTTAGTATCTTACGGAAGCGTTAATAGATTTGTTTAAAAAATACTTTGCATCGAACCATAGCTAAGTTAACCATTGTAGCGTTGTAACTGACTTTAGGCTCAGTGTTTCCTATACAGTTTTCAACGCAATCTGTTCTTATTCCCTCTATGGCTCAAGTAGAAAACTTCAAAATAATAATAGTGCTTATTTGACGGAAACTTAAGTTTATCATTTATGTTGTATCCCAATTTCAATACTAAATTATTAACTAAAGCAGATTGCTGAAGGCTGCAACTTTGAGACCAGTAATAGTAGTCTTGTGCGCCCTTTCGCACTGCATGTTCACTATAAAAATAAATCATGCTGTAACCGGAAGTAGTTTTTAAGAAGGAAGGAGTCCGAGTCCCGTCAGATTTTATCCAGACGGTTAAGCTTACATTATACGGATCGATAGACGGTAAACAGTATGTATCGATACATTTAACCCAGACTTGATCCCTCGATCAAAAAGATAGCAGCCGTAGGAATTGTTAAAGGGGAGGAAATGGGATTCGGCATGAAATATAAAGATGAGCTGACGAAGATGAGACTGCCTATCATAAAATGTATTATAATAAAAAATATTTGTGAAAATTTTAATATTCCAAATTTATAAGTGGTAAAATTTAATATTTGAAAAATATTTGTAGAACATTACTGAATGTTTTCATGACATGACAGATAGTCTTTTAATAAGCAAAGCTTCGTAAGATTCACAGTTTATATATTTCGAAAGTGGGTCCTATAATTTGAGGAAACGTAATTCAGCAACCACTCATAAGCGTCCAATCTTAATGGAGTTGATTGCATTCCTGAGGGACGTCATCCGCTTATAGATCTGGTTATTTGCCGAATACTAGCCCCTAACGAATCGATGAAAAAAGGCTGTTTGTTTTACGCGCTTCTGTACATCATATCACGTTGAAGAAACAGGCGTTAGTGAGGTTGCATCTTCCTTCCTACACTCTAAGGTGACATATTATGTCAAATGGAAGCAGCTTGACTAAGAAGTAGGAGGACATTGGTTCAAATCCCAGCCGGTCCGTATCTGATAGTTTTGCTTGTGATACGAAAACATACCTAGTTTACGATTTCGTTTTAAGACTTCATACTTTATAAGCACGAATCTGAAACTCCCTGTTGCTAATGAAAATAAGTAGACTCTTTTAAGACGCTTTATTATTTAAAATGTTGAAGATAAATATAATTCATGATGCATATTATTTAGTAATAATGAATAATATATAATTAAATAAAATTATAGAAGCCAAGTTAAAAAATTATCAAAATGTTAATAAATTGATTGTAAAAGTCAAAGGTAAAATGTAGGACTAATTAAAAATGACTTCCTTAAAATTATTAAGCTTAATACAAATATGTAAAAATGTACACGTGCACTGTTAAAACATTTCGCACAGGCCTACTTAATTTTCGTTGGTATTATTAGTTTTTGATAAATTGCTTCTGTACGAAATTTACGACATAGGCAATCAGAGTAAGTCTCTTTAAGTGAAATCTTTACGATCTAATCCAGGTCAGGCTTTGGTTCCATCGTCCTTCGTTAGATTTAAAATTAATTGCTGTCCAGTTCCAGTGGTCGTTGCTATCTGTAAGCCTCTCTGTCTACCTTTGCTTGTATCTCTTAATATCTTCTCGTCTTTCTCGTATTCTACGTGCATCTAATTCTGACGTTCGTCGCCTCAATTTCTTCCTATTCTGGTGTAATTAAGTTCCTACTAACGGACAAGCAATAAAGTTCGAGGAGAGCGGGAAATTTTTGAAGACGAAATCGAAAGTGTAATTTAATATTTGTGTGTTCGTTATTGCAGCGCTTGAAGAATTTGTTTATTAATTAATTGTTCCCCTGAGTAGTCTTCTTCGTTGCGTATATTACACTCGTGCAATCTTCCTTTAGATATCACTTACCTGTTGACTGTGTTACTAGTTGCAGCTAAAACGAGTATGACCGATATTATTTAAATTAGTTGTGAAATTCGGCCGACTGGTAGGTTCTATTCTGCCGACAATATTCATGTTTGTGAAGTGAAATATTTTAGCTCGTCCTGTGTTATGTACGTTGAACCTATGTCAACGCATAGCCCACCCATAACGGGGGTGGCTTATGCGTTGACTCACATGGGCTTTGAACCCAAGCCACATGCATCCTTTAGTTGTAATTGAGTAGCACTGATTGCATGTGCATAGTCCCAGTGATAAATACGGCGTCCAATTTCTCTTCCATTGATGCTAAAGGAAACAAATTGCTGTTGCCAGCATAGTATTCGTTGTTGCTTGAACTGAATAATAACTTTGTGAGTAAAAAATGTTTCCTAGCAATTAACCATGATGGCGTAGTAAATATTATTTACTAATGACGTAGTTAAACCAATATGTTCCAATTAACGACGGTATATGAATATTATATGTCGTTCATGTTTTTTCCAGATTCGTCAAATCAGACAGATATGGTCATCTCTTGATAAAAATTCATCCAGTGTTGTCTGTCGATCCTCGAGGCTTCAGGCCACCTCTAGTTCCTTGCTTAAAAACCTTCATTGGATTCCTGTAGTTCAAAGAATTAAGTACAAAATTGCTCTTTTAACTTTCAAAACACTCCCTTTTGGTAAATCTTCTTACCATTCTGATCTCCTAATCCAATATCAACCTTCTCGTAAGCTTCGTTCTTCCAATACCAAACTGCTCAAATTTCTAATATTCTCACTTCGTTAGGTAGACGTTCATTTTCTTTTTCCGCTCCTACTGCTTGGAACTCTCTGCCTCCTGATCTTCGCTCATGTTCTACTACTTCCACTTTCCGTTGTAAGTTGAAAACACATCTCTTCCCACCATATATTTTATTTCATCTTGCCTGACTGTGTTTTTGATCACCGGACCGGCATTGTTTAGGATCTTTTATTTCTCTTCAGCACGTGTTTTTTCAGATCGTTTGGGGTGAATCGATTTGTAGTGTCATGTGATGGGGACGTCCCTGACATCATCCTTGTATGAGGAAACGGACGTTAAACCTTTATTATTATTATTATTATTATTATCATAGAGGAGCTCATTAAAGAAATGTGATCCTCACTGTGCAATTTATTTGGAATACTAGCATCATAAAGCCACTCTGACTATGCTTTCTTTATAAACTTCATCATTTATTTCTTTTGCTCTATAATAGAGAGAAACTGTTAAAAGATTATAAGAGGTATGGTCAAAAAATTCAATGTCTCGCTGTTAGAACCTTAGATGACGTAATGTAGTGTTAGAGGGCTGCTAATGAGATGGTTGGTTAGCTACGCAAACGAGTACATCAGAGAGCAAAACTTCGATCAATTAGACTGGGAGCGAGATTAATTGACAAAACTGCGCATTGGTTTAACAATCAGCATGAAACATAATTTGTGTCGTCATGCAAGATCCTTTTATCGCGATGTGTGTTTGGATTTAATCCTAAAGATATAAATAATGATTGATTGATTAATCTTAAAGATACATCGGTGTAACACGTCCTCTCCAGCATGGGCTGATACTCACTGGCAGGAGAGCCATTTGGGTGATCATTGCTGTTTGGACGCTGTCCTTCATCATTTCTGTGGCTCCTCTGTTTGGCTGGAAAGACAAGCAATCAACTGATCTTCATGTGTGCGAGGTAAATAAATTATCGGGATATCCCTTGGTTTTCAATTAAGTAAATCATAACCCAATAGACTGATGTATAACTCTTGTTAACATTAAAAGTACAGCTAAAGCTAAGGTTAACGTCCGTTTCCTCACTCGAAAGCGATGTCAGTGACGGGCGAGTCCAGGATTTGAACCCCGCACATACTCAGCACATACTTCGTGTTATCCCGCAGTCGGGTATCTTACGGACTTCGCCACTAGATCCAGCCAACAATTAGTGGATGTTTTAGCTAATTTACATGTAAATGAAGGTGTAATATTTGAAGAACATTTTAATGTGAATGAGAAGTCTTGGCAGCATTTTAAACTTTGTAAAAAAGAAAGATTTGAATTTTTTTTAAATTTTGAGCCCGATTTTTAAACACTAATACTTTAAATATGTCGGTACTAGTGAGTGAGAAATGTTTATACTTTAGAATATTGGTGCCCGTCACTGACATCGCTTTCGAGGGAGGAAATTGACGTTAACCTGAGGAAACCGTTGAATTTACACAAACCTTACACAAATACTAACTATGGAAAAAGAACTATCAATTACATATGTTCCCATTTGTGGAATATGCTCCCTGAAAACATACAGGCAATCAGTTTCATCAATAATTATTTAAGGAAAATTAAGGAATACGTTGAGAACATGAAATAGCTAATTTCCTTTCTTTCGCTTTATCTCACAAGTTTATGTTTTTATGTTAGTATTCTTTTGAATTGCACTAGTTTTTAAATTAATATGCTAGTTTGCAATTGTACTTTTGAGGTAACCAACTAGATGGCGCTAGTCGCTGTTTTGTTAGCCTCTATTTCTGATCAAATACATAGAACTACTACTACTGAAAGAATAAACACATTATTAATTATGTGCTAGCTATGTTTTAAACTGAAATATTTATTCTGATCTGAATTCCTGCTGTATATTATTTTGGACTTTTTTTAACTTGTATGTAATAAAATGTTAGCAGTACTTCATGTTTAGTTATCAATAACTTATTATACATAGTGTCAATGTGTATATAGTAACGGTGGACAATATATCTAAGACAGATAATTCCAAAATTGTCAATTTTTAGACCAAGCATCTGACTAGTTTACTAATGTATGTATGAATTACTTGACTGATTTATATAAAGGATATAATTATGCATTAATTTAACGGACAGGGTGTTTACACTGAGTGAATGATTTTAATTGATTGGTCAATTAAATTCATTCATTCAGGTCGTAATTTTTTCCTTTGCTGCTTTGATAATAATCAAAGCAGCAAAGGAGAAATTGCAAGTACTTTACGTTTATTACGTTAAGTTTATTCTTTACGTTTATTCATATATTGGTTAATGAAATGAAAGCTAAACAGACGAATTTACTATATTATCTATGTTAACAATGCCATCAATGCCATAACGTAACACACACCTTCATAAACTTACGTAAAGGTGGAAATTTTGCAACAAATGTCTATTAGCATCATTCAAAGTTAGATTCTTCTTCTACATGTGTATAGAGTGAACGGTAATCCAGCCACATCAGGGATTTCTTGGTGATTGTTCAACCATCCATTTATTATACTTACTGCTCGATCATTTAATTCGTTTTCTCAATCGGTAGCAAACTCGTTAACGCAATAACAATTACTTATTTTTTCATACTTAGTCTACATTCATCTTGCCTAGACTCGAGAAATTCATTATTTTACCGAATTCATAATTTAGCTTTCATTTATTTCAATTCATATTTAGCTTTATCGCACTAATCACTTATTCATCCTCACTTATTAATTGATTCACTCATTCACTGTCTCACGGGCAGGTAACGAAGCAGCTTGGCTACGTGCTGTTCTCGGTGGCGGGCTCTTTCTACATACCCCTCACGGTCATACTGATCGTGTACTACAGAGTGTACAGGGAGGCCACTCATCAGTCTCGCTTTCTCACCACCGGGCTAAAGACCTCCAGGTCGAATCCTGGGGCAACCATGATCTCCGAGGAGTCCTCGGGCACGGCTACAGCTGAGGTTCAACAACAACAACAATAACACACACAATCAGAGTAGTCCATGTAAGGTCGAGCGCTAGAAAACGAAGTCGATTAGCAAAAATAAAATATAGTTTGTTAAAATGATCAAGTCGAAAACGGTAATATTAGTTCAATGAGGAGGTAAAAAATAATTTATGTCTTACGCGTCGTTCGTGTCAAACTTTCAACATCATCCTAATCTTTCCTTGAATTCAAATTTAGCTAGGGCTGGGACACTATTAGACATTCATTTTTCCATTCACTTTAGAAAATTGTAGCAATTTCTGGAGCCTAGGCGCTTACCATCCTAATGCCCTTTCTGACGTTAGTTTAGTTCTCAATGCTTTGCCATCTTTTACGACACATGAAGTCTATGGTTGGTCTATTCTTCAGCAATCACGACACAACACGGGTTAATACTTAATATTGCAAGTAAAATACTTAACGCTAGTATCATTAATATCATCGCCATCTTCATCTCCTTTTTATTCTGTTCGCAAAGTAAACTTTCAGAGGTACATGTATATTGTGGCTTATATTTTATATTTCTGAAAATCGTCTTTTTCGTTTTATTTTATATGTAGCAACAACTGAAATATTAATAAACCCTGCGAAATTAATAAATCTAGAAATAAGCATAAACCCAGAATGTACAGTGAACGTGTATATAGAAATCACATGACTTCATCTATTAAATCGGTGAAATTAGCTAACATGTGAAAAATATTCTGTATCTAATGGTATCTGGTAACACTTTATTACTAATACCTTAACATAACGATTCTTAAAAACACCAGTGCGTAGTAAATTGCATTTTTTCAGCCAGTATTATTGAAAATATTTATCTATTTACAGTTGCAATATTGTCATATTTCAATAAATTATAGTATCTTCACACAATATATAAAATCAAAACACACCTATTGCAGACCAAGGCAAAATCCTCCTTTACACAATATGCGTTAAACTTAAATCTGAGTTATTGTGCCAGCAAGGTGGCCAGTAAGATATGATCATGTTCTCACTGGTGGCTGTTATACAGGATAAATATTTAAATAATTCAAGGTTATATTCACCTTTTGTATTCTGTACATGATGTGTGCTTGTATAATGTTTCTGCTATCTGATATTATTTTTATTAATAAGCATGGCTCTCTCTATCTCTCTTTCTCTCTGTCTCTCTCTCTCTCTGACTCTCTTTCTATCTCTCTCTCTCTCTCTCGTAACTAGTCGCCAACTTATCAGTTACACATATAATTCAAACTTATTACATGAAATCCTAGCTCTTGATAATTTCATCTATTTGGTTTTAATTAAACCTGGTGTCTGTACTTTACCCCTAGGTGACTCTGAGGGTGCACACAGGGGGCGGCTATCGCCCGGCCGCTCAGGCAGACTTCAAGACCCTCACGCCTTCCCGGTCCCTCAGCGCTCAGCAGGGAGGTCCGGGGGGTAGCGCGGCCCGGCGTGAGCCCTCAATCAGCGCATCGATGTACGGGGGGAGCGACAGGGACGTGTCCTCCTGCGATGGAGGACAATCAGGTGGACCCCTGAAGTTTCACGGGGGGAGTGGGCACGTAAAGCCATCGGTGGCAGGAAAATTGGCAAAGTTCAATAGAGAGAAGAAAGCGGCAAAGACGCTGGGAATAGTTGTGGGGGTGTTTGTTCTCTGCTGGTTCCCTTTCTTCTTCATTTTACCCCTTGGTAAGTCTGCGTTAACACTACGGCCTGGTATCATCTAAAATGATGATGCTCCGGTATAATTCTTAGGATGCTTTAAGAGTGGATCGTATTGTTTTTCACTTTCTTACTTGGATATCAAAGAAGAGCAAACGAAGCTTAAAACATAAAATGACTGTAAGAAGTATCATTCTCTACACCCCCTCACTCTCTCTCTCTCTCTTTATCACGCTCTCTCTAATATCGATATACTTGAAACATTAGGCTTGTCAATATACAACGTAATCTAATAGAAGCGACGAAGAACGGGTCTTCAATTGTGCACTATTTTACTTTCAGGAACGGTCTGGTGGAGTTTCGAATACCTAAATTATTACTTGTAAAGCAAGCTTGCTTCAGATCCTTCTTTGCGCCGGCATAAAATTATTAGCTAGTTTCACCCTTTCCGAGATAATCGGACGTTTACAGACGATTTCTTCTTTAAAGTATTTCCGCCAGACAAGCTCCTAAGCATGCTGGAGATCACGTGACGTCTAATCTCAACACCGATCACGTTCGATCTGCTTTCCGTACAGTAATCACGTGATTTATGATCATCAACTTCCGTTACGATAGCGAGGATTGACATCGGTGTGATATTCTTACTTCTACAAGATCTATGGTCTTCTCTCGGCCCATCTTAATCCCCTCTCCCCCTCCCGCGCTCCTAGAAAACTCCTCCCCCGCCTTTGTTATAGTCAGAAATAGATGCTCGTAAAGAAAATAGCAGCTGACATTGAACTGGTTAGTGAGCAATTGTACTCTTAAATGGCAATATTATTTGCTACTTTGGAGCTGTGGCTGGTTGATAAATTGTCCTACGGCTGGTTTGAAGGTACATGGTTCAAATCCAGTGGTCGATTCCTTCACAAATGAAAGAAGTAAATGCTAAAATGAAGTATACATGCAGACTATTACAAATGTAGACATTAGATATGGAAGTTAATATGTTAGATATGCATGCGGAGACGTAAGCATAAAGTAAGCATCATTTTCCATTGAATCCCAGTTTAGCTACGGACGGATAAAAACATTGAACTAAACTTACTATATATGAAATATTACAGATCTATATGCAATGAAACTAGTACTTTTAAATTTAACATGGCTCTATATCAAACGGACCGGCTTCGTTTAGGACTTCACATATTAACATACACGTTGACGTTAGTTGTCGAAAATCGGTTTGGATAAATCTGTTTCAAGAGATACATGAGGCACTGGCACTTCTTTATTTCTTTTTATTCTGCATAGGGCACATTTTAGCGTCTTTTCACCTTTGTGACTTTCTTTTCGTAACAATAATTAGCACTCTTTTATTTGAATAAATGAATTAAAATTAAAAGAAAATTAAATTATTAATGTTTGGATATGGAAATGAGCTCGAAATTAAAACTTTATAAATATATTATCATGAATATTAAACCCCGAAGTTTTAGTTGAAACGATTTGTTTGAAACTACGTGTTAAAACGTAACCCGGTTTCTGGAAAGTTCTTCCAGAGTAAAAGTACCGAATAACTTGCAGCCTTTGAAAATTTCTCGCCCCATCCGCTTATATTTATCAATAATTTCAGCAAAATAAGTAATATATCTCAAACTCAAGTCAATTTTTTAACAAATTGCTAGTAAGATAAACATTTAGCATTACCGTTAACAAATTAGCTCTTCAGCGTTGACTTGCACTCCTTTAGAACAAAATCTTCGCATCCAGTTTGCTGCAGGCATCTGCTAGAAAAACAACCGGTTCTGACATGGCCGCAGCTCTAAGGAATTGACTGAATAATTGTTTCACTCACTCGTTCAGTCAATGCTGTGTAGTCGACTCAATCAATCAATCCTAACACCAGTCATCGTTCTTGATATCATTTCTCTCAGAATCTTTCCTCTATCTATCTGTCTATCTATTTATCTATTTATCTATCTATCTATCTGTCTATCTGTCTATCTGTCTATCTGTCTGTCTGTCTATCTGTCTATCTGTCGATCTATCTATCTATCTATCTATCTATCTATCTATCTATCTATCTATCTATCTATCTATCTATCTATCTATCTATCTATCTATCTATCTATCTATCTATCTATCTATCTATCTATCTATCTATCTATCTATCTATCTATCTATCTATCTATCTATCTATCTATCTATCTATCTATCTATCTATCTATCTATCTATCTATCTATCTATCTATCTATCTATCTATCTATCTATCTATCTATCTATCTATCTATCTATCTATCTATCTATCTATCTATCTATCTATCTATCTATCTATCTATCTATCTATCTATCTATCTATCTATCTATCTATCTATCTATCTATCTATCTGAGCGCCATCCATCCATCCATCCATCCATCCATCCATCGATCGAGCTATCCATCTATCTATCCCATCTATCCATCCATCCATCCATCCATCCATCCATCCATCCATCCATCCATCTATCTATCTATCTATCTATCTATCTTATCTGTCTGTCTGTCTGTCTGTCAGTCAGTCAGTCAGTCAGTCTATCTGTCTGTCTGTCTGTCTGTCTCTCTTTATCTCGCTGATTCTCACCCGACTCTATTTATTCAGCTCAGTTTAATCTCTCTCTTGATTACTGCTTTCATAATGTCGATAGATGAGACACATGGCACATATTCTACTAAGAGTCTGCCTTCAATCATGGAAGCTCTCCAATTAACAAGGTTTATCTCATCGCAATTTCTATATACTATATTTTTAAATCCTAAATTCAGTCTTTAGCATTAGCATTTATTAAATGTACATGTACATATTTTCTGATCCAATAGCTTCGCCACAAAACCTGAGAGATTCACAATTTAGTGGTCCTACAATTTCGAAAATGAATTTGTGATAAACACCTTCAGGTGACCAACGAAAACTAACTGCTGTTTCAACAATAGGTAGTCGGAAATAAAGTAATTTCAGGAACATAAATGGTTTAAATATGTGGATTTCTTGTATATTTTGTATAGCTGACTGGATACCGCATAGTGCTCGGGTTATTGAAGAAAGTGTCGCTAGAGACGACTAAGCAAGAACTGAGGAGAGTAAGGGAACCGCCTTAGTAACCTTATCTTTCAGATATCTTTTAGAAAGTTATATAGTAGGCTACATAGTTTCTTATTATTCCAGAATGACTGTTGACGGTATTAGTAGCAACCTTGGTTAGTAAGCAAAGGATCAAATGTTCTAATATCAGTCGTGATTTTCTGAGATTGTCCTCGTAAAGAGTACATGAAGACCCTCATGAGGTACATGAAGACCCTCATGAGGTACATGAAGACCCCAATGAGGTACATGAAGACCCCAATGAGGTACATGAAGACCCCATGAGGTACATGAAGACCCCAATGAGGTACATGAAGACCCCAATGAGGTACATGAAGACCCCATGAGGTACATGAAGACCCCAATGAGGTACATGAAGACCCCAATGAGGTACATGAAGATTCCATGAGGTACATGAAGACCCCATGAGGTACATGAAGACCTCAATGAGGTACATGAAGACCCCATGAGGTACATGAAGACCTCAATGAGGTACATGAAGACCCCAATGAGGTACATGAAGACCATGATGAAGTTGTGCTCATTTAAAGTTTTTATTTGTTATAAACGGAACTATTGCGCAATTTAGCATTTTAGATGACTTAGTGTTTGACAAGCAACCAGCAATTTCTCCAGTAGAAAATTGAAGAAGTAAAGTTGGTAGCACTGTTTAAGCCTCTTAAAGGCATACTAGCGACGAGCGGTCTCGACATATGAAATTCTAACCGATGCTTCGTCTATGTCTTTAACCGATTTTCGGACCGTTCGTATATTGCATTATTTGTAGCAATGGTTCTGTCAACAGTTCGTTGACGAGCCAAGCAATTTGTCAAATCAAATTACACGCATTTCTTCTCTCTCTATCCTTCTCAATTTCTATTAATCTATCCTCTCTCTCTCTCTCTCTCTCTCTCTCTCTCTCTCTCTCTCTCTATATATATATATATATATATATATATATATATACGGCTTCCATAATATAAAACCTATTTCTTTGTTAATTTTTCTACCGTTCTATTAATTACACTTACCCCGGCAGACTTGGAACATTCCTTTTCCAAAAATAACTGAACAAAATCTCCTCTGGCCCCTTCTTGATCACTTCTAGAACCTCATTTCTCTTTAATCCTTATTTCTGATTTTATAAATCTTTTTTGAGTGAATTGGATTGACGTGATGCGCGTTTTGGGTAAATCCGTTACGTCATCGTTAAGTAAGTAACTGTCCTGTGCTATAAAGAACCATGGATTAAAAGAAAATGCTTTTCACTCTGATCGCCTCTAATTGCGCAAATCCTCCGACCTACTTCATTCATGAATTCTGATGCAACAGAGTTGATGGGGCCCAGGGCTCAAAAGAAACGGGCGTAATGGTTATGACATTGCTATTCCATTTGTAACTTTTAACACGGGTGTAAAGAATACCCGTGTTGTTTTATAAAAAGACTCGAGCAATACTTGCTGAATGGTGGCCCGGCTACTCGAAGTCATCTAGCTGCTTATAAGTATGGCTGAAGCAAACTCCACTAAATCTTGCAAAGTTATGGAAAGCCTTTGCCAAAGAAAAGAGGTCTCTCTCATATTATTATTATTATTTTTAAATGCCCAAGGCTGTATAGGGCCCTGGGCTAAAAATAAGATAAAAGAAAGACTTTATTTAATTAAAAGAAAGATGATTGAAAGAAAAATATTTATTATTATTATTATTATTATTATTATTATTATTATTATTTTGAGAAATCTATCTACGTAAATGCGTTTGACATATTTTATGATCACGAACAGTTAAGGTAAGGTTAAATTCTTAATTTTATTTTTGGAATCAATGCTAAGTGGTCCACCATTGTTCCTCATCCAGTCACCTGCTAAAAGTCCTTTTAGTCTCAAAATCTCTCTCGAGAGCTTGCTCAAGTGTTGGTACACAAAATCAATGTTTATACTTCGTTCACTCATCGTTTTAGATTTTACTCCTTATGTCTTTGTGTTGCCTTCGAGATATTTCTATTTTGAGATGACGACGTACTTACATATCAAATTTTATCAAATACAAATTTGAACCGTCAATAATGGCATAGGTATTCTAATAAGAATAATGATATTTGAGGTGAGGGTGGGGAAAATATGCATAATTCCTTTAAATAGTCAAAATGTCATTTTAAAATAGCATTGAAATGTATTTGCCGTTATCAATATATTCAATAATTCAACACATTTTTCATTCTTAACAAAAAATATTAAATATTAAATGCAAAATAACATTTGAATTAGTCGATATTGGATGAACGATCTCATAACTGGAAGGAGCCAATTTGCGAAGGCAAAATTTGCAGTTAGAACATCTAGGACAATTGCAAAATTACTCTAGCTTTGCATAAATATCGGGACAGGATAAGTTTTGTTGCTTGATTATATTTTATATTTTCCAAATATCGTCGAAGATCTACATCTGCTGTTGATATTATTATTCTTTTTTGTAAGCTGGTATTATAATGTTTTGTTGAAGGTTCTCTCGAGTGTCTTTTTAAAAGGTCGATGCGGGCTTTAAGTTTACTATTATGTTTTGATGAGCACAAATTGAATTGTATCCAGAAACTTGATTGAATAATTATAAATTGCACCATTCTGTGAAGCTCAACATCTCAACAGTACTGCTCTTGCAAGCTTTTCATATTCAATTGAACTTTCTTGCCTATAGGATTATTTTCCTACACCCCTGCAGAAGTGTAGGCTTCCTCTAGACTCTAGAGTGACCAGTGATTGACTTTGATCGATCAGTTTTTTAGTGATAGCACTTGCATCCTTCCCCCGACGCCATTTCTCTCTCTCTTTCCACTACTATCACTTTCTTTTTCATTTTCTGTTCTTGCTCTATCCACTCGATGTATTTATTTATCTTTATAATCTTCTCCACTATCCTTTAAAACCTATTGCTCTAAATGTATGTTTGCTTCAACTTTATTCGACTTGTAGTACCTTTCCTCGTTTTATATTTCTTAGACTGGGACTATTACTTGATTACTTATACACTTATGTTCCATTTTTAAGTAATAAGTAGTTTATTAAGTAATAATAATAATGCAAGTAACAGTAATGGTGCAAGTAATTGTAATAATAATGCAAGTAATAGTAATAGTGCAAGCAATAGTAATAATGCAAGTAATAGTAATAGTGCAAGTAGTTGAAATTACTCAAGTAATAGTAATGCTGTACAAGCATTATTATTTGACTATTAATGTTTATGTATATTTTTTTGCTTCTCTGCTTCAGATTCTGCCCAATTCCTGTCATTCGATACAATTTTTCGCTTGCATTTCCTTTGCCCTTATTATATATATTCTCTTGTCACATTTCTTTCTGCATTTTAGTAATTTATTCTACTTTTAATTTCTATTTTGCTGCTTTACTACTCCTAATTCTCTTTCTTTCTTAATTTATCTTTTACTCTAGTTCAAAATATTGTTTCATATCTTCAGTTGCTCCATTTCTTTCCGCTAATCTATTTCCTTAGCCTTCTGTTCAATAGGAGTCAATTTATTAATATCGAAAGATCTATTTCTTATTCTGCCGTTCTATTAACCATATAGAAAATGTAGAAAATGTAAATATAACACAATCAAGTATATCATTTAAAAGCTTCGCTCCCACGCTCATATTTAAGACATATTACTTGCATAATACGCACTTTTCTTGTGTAAGTACGTAGCAGGATTGTACGAATATCATCTTCATCTGCATTGGTATGAGAGCTGCACCTTCGAACAGGGTGTCAGTTTCTAGAAATTAGTTTACGTTATTACAGTGATTAGATTAGGTCAGCATGTCTTTTGTAAATATGCACAATTGACTCTATTTGTAGAGGATACTCCGTCTTTGCAGGTGATATAATGAAAATATAGAATATGACTCATTATTTTATATTTAATAGTGCATTATACTTTTCGGAAGATGTGCAAGGAAATTGGCTAAATTGCCCTATTCAGAAACACTGCTTCACTCAATTCATGTAGTTGTTGTTGTCTACTTACCTGCTTCAAGCTCAGCCAAATTATTGTAGGTCTCAATTTTGAAACCCAGTTTGTTCAACAAAAACTCAAGTTCTGTTAATAACTTCGCTTTATTTAAGAATTGATTCAATTAGGAAGATAATGCTAATGGTACAAGTGACTCGTTTAAGTGACAATTTATTGTTCCACATGCATATTTGGTAGCTCGATATAATTCTGATATTATTTTTATTATTGGTATTATTTTATTTTTTATATTACTTTTCGTCACTGGAATCGCTTAAGAGTGAGGAAACTGACGTTAACTTTAGCTTTGTAAGCTTTTTATTTGCTAGTGAGCGTATGATAAGCCAACACTTGAAGCCATTTTTGCATCTTCAGATAAAGAAATTAAGTAAAAGAGCATAAACTGAATTACTGATTAATTGCTTACTATTTTTGATGAATTTACTGCTGACTTTATTGCTGCTGCTGCTGCTACATTGACCCTCCTGATCCTGGAGTTGACGTTTTGATGAGTTTATGAAAGGAAATAAAGGATCGTGCGTAAGAATTTGACTCAGCTCAGATTAATATGTCATAGTTATTATGATTGCTAGGAGGTTCCTATATTAAGTAGTCTTTTAACTGAAATGATAATCATCTATTGTAAATCAGTCAATCACTTTGATAAGAGATCTTTCGATAATCGATTCATAACTATTTAGAAATTAGTTGAGATTTGATTTGTCGAATTCAAAAATTGTGATGTTGCAGATAACATCCAAACAGGAATTTTCTGAGGTTTTTCACAACGTCATTCAAAGATATTGTGTAGAGATAAGTAGACAAATGTGGGACTTAGTAACACGTGAGCTTCATTTACGTGTCGGCTTAACTAACATGCATAATTTTACTTTTAATGTCAACCCTCTACAAATGTCCTCAACAAATGTCCTCCACGAATTAATCTTTCTTATACAAATTGCTTCTTTCTGAAACCTTGAACTTAAACTTTCTTCTGAGGCAACAGCATGCCGCTGTAGATAATGCACTGATGCTTATCATCAGTTTTTTATTATATTTGTATCGTTTACGCATTGCATTATATTAAATAATAAGGTGGTGCATTACAGCGCATCTAATTTTATTGCTTTTAATTCCTTGCATATCTTTGCATGGCATTGCATACAGCTTTAGAAAATATATTACGAAAATTAAATGTATTTTAGATGCAATGTATTATAAATAAATGCGCATTGTAATGCAATGCATATTGGTATTATGTTTAATTAAAATTACTACTTTTATTCTGGATTTGAAGGCTGACGACAACCGACAGTTACTGTAGCTGTCATTATATCCCTATACTACATCTATACTGCACAGTGCACAGGCCCACAAGTAGGTTTCAATGCCACTCACGTTTCGTAGAAATAAGATGTTGATGTTTATTTGAGCGATAATACAGATGTTTATGGAGTTAACGAAGTTTTCTCTTGTTTTATCGCTCAGGAGGATTACATCACCAAAACGTGCTGTGTACATAGTTGTATGTCTTTGACCCCAAGTGAAGACATTATTGCGGCCTAGTTACATATGAATTACCCCGATGCAGTGGCGGTCCTAATCTATAAAAATGATTAACTAGGAAGGGGTAAATTGCAAAGGGGTAACTTTCATAGCCTACTCATAGGAGAAGTTGTAAAGGGATAAGTTGTAAAAGGGGTAAGTTGAAAGTGGGTAAGTTGTAAAGGGATACGTTTTTTAAGGGGTGAAAATGGGTAAGAAGCTGAAAAGTTGTAAAGGGATAAGTTGTAAAGGGGTAAGATGTAAAGGGGTGTAAAGGCCCTAAAGGGGTAAGAAAGGGGTAAGCTCATAGGCTACTATTGAAAGTTGAGCGACAGCAAATGAAGATTACTGTGATTAAAAATGTTTTAAAAAGTCCGATTCTCATTTTAGGCCTACTATTTTTCTTAAATTTTGATTTTTTTAAATCACCGATGAAAAAGAGTTTCTAAAGCTTGTTAAAAATGAGGGCGTTGCTAAATTCTCAATCTTAGGCCTATTTAGCTCTTCTCTTAGGCCTATATATTTCTTCAATTACCTATGAGGCTGGAAGATCCAACACCTTTAAATTTTCTTCCACACGCTAAAACACTTAAAACGAATGAATAGGTCTAAACTACACCTGCTCCTCCCACTACCTTACAGTCATGAAGATTCCAACGCTGTCTAATATTCATGTCTTGCGATCGTAAAGGAAGACTTATTATTGACCTACATGTACTGATGACATATCTGTACACTTTTGTTTTGGTCTATCTTCTTTCGAACAACATCAGGACAGAACTCTTTATCATCTTTGCCGTAGTTCTAACGATGATTTATCAGATTTCACAGCTTCTTCTGCGCACTCAAGCGGCGCATGAGGCATGAGAATAACATATTCTCACTTAATAAAACACCTCATATTGAAGCTTTAAGTAAATTCTGATGTCAATTTAAAAGTCAATTTGAATTTAGGATCGAACTCCTTGTCCATTAATTTGCCATAATAACAACAACGTGTAGTGTCGAGAGACTACCCCCTCAAACCCCTCCCCGTATAAATTTTAATTTCAGATGCCAAATAATGCTAGAATCAATATGAATAAATGTAGAGTCTATGCAAGGTTAACACTGAAGAAATTTAGGAATGTAGAATAATTCTGATATTCTGAAAATCTAAAATTAAAATAATTCTAAAATAAAACTTGACAAAATAAATATTATTTCTAAAATATAAATAATAACTAAAAACGTAAAATAATATAAAATAAATAATGTAATAATATAATTAAATAAAAATAATAAATACTAAATAACTCTAAATATAATTTTGAAAGTCTAATTACAACAATTCTGAAGTAATTTGGAATCTAAAATGGGAAATCAAGTCGAAAAAGAGATACCGAGAAATAGATGAAAGTTATTGTCGATGACCACACATCCAATTATGATATACCAGATATTTCCAGAAGTTACTACTTCGTTCTACAGTGAATTGACTTTAAAACATTTAAAAATTCTCGATTTTGCCCACAAGTGAAATCAATTCCATCTGTAACCTGCATGCACTCGTGAGGATGAAGGCCGCCTCAATTAATTACAACAATTTAGATTCAGAAAGCTCTTCTCTGCGGCCGATCCTTAAAGATTTTATTTGCTACTCAACTCAATGATTTTCGTTTCACACATTAGCAATCATTATCTGAAGTATTTGTATGTTATGCGACAGGTCCAAAGTATTTAGTTCTACTCAGTCAATCACGAGAAATAGCATTCCAAAGAGTTTATTCCTACCAAAACATTATCTATGCCTTATACACAATTGTACACACCTTGAATAGTCCATAGCCTGGTAAAAGTATGACTTTTTATTTATTTATTTATTTAGATCACCAAAAAGGGTTATTCAACCCTGTACAGTTCACAAGCAATGCAAACAATCAAGTAAATGCAATGTGAACACAATTTAAATGTGAACCATGGTGAACTTAAAACGGAAAATAAAAATTAGAAATTAAAGAATCGAAATAAAGAAATTCAAAATAAAGAAAATTAATGATAATAGGTATGCATAATTATACATTTAAGTTCATTATCATTAATAATTATTTAATAAGTACTGACGAAGATTAATATTGAAACAGTTAACGGAGCGAGATGATCGTAAATTGGATGGAAGGGATAACCAGTATCTAGGGCCTTGCACAGCGATATACTTTTCGCGACAGAAAGTTCTGAACGATGGTATAGTAAATTCCGAAAATTGTCGAAATTTCTAAACAGAATTTACAACATTATTTAATAGCAACGAATAGTTGTAACATAAAGGCATACCATTATGAATAAATTTATATAGAAATTCGCAACAGCAATGTTTATGAATATCACTTAACTTTAACATTTTAAGTTCTTTAAATATATTGTTCGTATGACTACGATACTCTGCATGATGAATTATTCTAATTGCTCGTTTTTGGAGTACTATTAATTCGTTGAGCAGGGTTTTAGAAGCGTTCCCCCAAACAATAGTACAGTAAATTAGATGCGGATATATTAGACTGTAGTATAAATTTAACATACAATGTTTAGGTAATTTAGTTTTAACCCGATGGAGTAATCCAATGGATTTTTCTATTTTTTGTGCAGTATAAGAAATATGTATTGCCATGATAATTTTTCATCAAGAATCACTCCCAAAAATTTAGTGTTATCTATTCTAGAAATGTTGATATCATCTATGTATATATGAAAATTTTCAGAATTATTGTTATAATTGTATTTATACCCAAATAGCATGTGATTGGTTTTTTGTATATTTAGGGATAATCTATTCGCTTTAAACCAGTCAGAGTGTTAGGAGTTCAGTATTAATTGAATTCACTAGTTTCAAAATATCAGGGTTTGTGCAGATAATATTTGTATCATCTGCAAATAATATGAAGGAAAGAATTTTACTAATCTCAGATATGTCATTGATATAAATCAGAAACAACAAAGGTCCCAATATTGAACCTTGTGGGACACCACATTGAATAGTTCTATAATCTGATTCTGAATTATTATATACCACATATTGCTGTCTATTGGTTAAGTAACTTTTTAAAAGTGTATTAAATACTCCCCTAAAACCATACATTTCTAGTTTTCTAAGTAATATTTCATGGTTTAAAGTGTCAAAAGCTTTTGAGAGATCTATGAAAATATCCAAACAAAATTCTTTATTGTCAATAGCTTTAGACACCCTATCATGCATGTTTAATAGGCCATATATGTAGAGCGCTTTTTCTTGAATCCATATTGGGCTGAAGTAATGATTTTGTGATGGTCAATAAAAGAGAGCATTCTAATGGCAATAATTTTCTCAAATATTTTAGAGAAGCAAGTTAAAAGACTGATTGGTCTATAATTTGAAATTTCGTTACTAGGACCTGACTTCTGAATCGGACATACTTTGGCAATTTTCATTTTACTCGGAAATGTAGCATACATAATACATAGATTTAGTGCAATTGCTAAAGGTTTGGCTAGATAATAGATTATATTTTTTAGAAGAATGGACGATACCTCATCGAAACCTGCACTCAAGGTATTTTTTATAGATTGGACTATGTTAATGATTTCATATTGATCGGTTAGATAGAGAGCACATGTGTTGGAGATTTTACTTTTGTCTGAAATTAAATCATAAAAAGACTTTTTTGATTTAGGGATTTTATCAGCTAGGGATTTTCCTAATCCAATAAAATAGTCATTAAAACTCTCAGATATAATTTTTTTTATCAGATACCATTTCACTATTTAAATTAAAACATTCCTGAATAGCTTTAGACTTATTTGATTTTAAAATGCTATTAATGCACTGCCATGTTTTCCTAGGGTCATGTTTATATTTAAGCAATTGATCTGAATAAAATTTCCTTTGCGCAATTGTTAAGAGTGAGTTCAATTTATCTCTATAAGCAATAAACTTAAGTTTGATTTTCATATGTATTTGACTGCTTATAGACTTTATAAAGTTTAGATTTCGAAAGCGGTTCCCATTGCCTTTCAAAATTATGGCTTAGTCGACTCATACGAAATTGGAAATTAAGGGATGGTCTATTATTTAGTGACCCGGACACAACACATGAATTTAATAAATCCAATAAAGAATAGAAACTTGCGAATTCTGAAAGAGTGTACTTGTTGGAGGCTATCTTGATCTTGTTTTGTTCGTGTAGTTACGCACATGATAAACCGCATGCACTACATACTGTTTCCTTTCTTGCTTGCTGTTATTTAAATTTTCTTCACTTCATCCTTTCTTTTTCATGTTTATTGCTAATCGTTGCCTTGTGATGGAGCATCAATTGCAGCCGGCGTGGATTTTAGAATAACCTTTCAACACCTCCTTCGGGATTATTTAATTTAAGGGTGTTAACACTAGGCCTTCCAAAGTAGTCACCCATAAAGTACTAACGGGGCGCCTCATAGCTTAAATTCGTTCAATTGACGCGCAGCCAAACCGAGTGTGCTAAATTCCACTCCGCCTCTTATATTAAATCTTTAGTATCGGAAGCTTTAGATAAATATTTGATATCTTTAATATTATACATGTATATTTAATATCTTTAATATTAAATATTTACTATATAATAATAATAAAGGTTTAACGTCCGTCCTCATCCAAGGATGATGTCAGGGACGTCCCAAACAGCACACATCACTACAGATCAATTCACCCAGACCAATCTGCAAAAGAAATGTGCTGAGGAGAAGTAAGGTCCTAAACGAAAGCCAGTCCTGTGATCAAAAAATGGCTAAGGTATATAGATTATGTCTATGGCGTTAAAAGGTAAGTTTTAAGCTTGCTAGAGAATGTTGAAAGAGAAAACGAAGAGTGAAGAGTAGCAGGTAAAGAGTTCCAGATTGTGGGTGCTGCGTAAGAAAATGAACGTCTGCCCAATGACGTGAGAATATTTGGAACTGAGAGAAGATTGGCATCGGTGGAGCGAAGTGCACGTGAAGGACGATAGGGAAGAAGAATTTCAGATAAGTAAGAAGACTTACTTATCTGAAAGAAGCGAAATTGAAGTCGTGAGGACTTACAAACAACACGTGCAAGAGAATTTTTGACGTGCTGCAAACGATTGACAGAAAAAGTAGGCAACCCATGTAATAATGAATTACAGTAGTCGAGCTTTGAGTGAACTATAGAATTAGCAAGGATAGCGGCTGAATTTCTAGTAAGGGATGGACGTATTTACCTAATCTGACGAATCTGAAAGAAAGAAGCGCGACAAACAGAAGAGATATGGGATTTAAAGTCAAGGTTTTCATCAAATATGACTCCAAGGTTTTTGGTGGATCGAGAAGGTGAAAGAGCAAGATTCTGAAACTTAACAGAATTATTAGTAATTTTATTTCTTTGCAAAGGAGTGCCAATTAAAAGGTATTCTGTTTTGGAGGGATTAACAGAAAGACGGTTAGCACAAAACCAGGAATAAACCTTGAATGGATGACAGATGAGCAGTTTCTGATCGGAATCATGATTAGAAAAGGAAATATACAGTTGAGTGTCGTTTGCATAGAAATGAAAATTTATGGAAGACTGAGCAAGCAGGTAGCTAAGAGGCGTGATATATAAAGAGAAGAGCAATGAACCTAACACTGAACCTTGAGGAACACCGCATAGGAGGGGTAGTTCAGAAGAGCGATTTTGACCAATAACAACCGATTGTTTGCGACATGAGAGATATGATGAGATAAGGGAAAAAGCAGAATCAGAAATGCCAAAACAAGATTTAAGCCTATTTATTAGGATGCCATGGTCAATTGTATCAAAGGCAGCAGAGAGATCTAGAAGACAAAGGCAGAAACTGTGTACTATCATGGCCAGCTAAGATCATTATGTATACCAAGAAGACGGTTTCGAGTAGAATGGAGTTTTCTATAGGCAGATTGATAATGTGAGAGAGAACGGAAAGAATCAAGATGAGTGCATAAACGGGTATAAATTACCTTTTCAAGAAGTTTAGAAATGAAGTTAAGATTGGAAATATGACGGTACTGGAAAGATCATCTTTTGGTAGAGAAGGCTTTTCAAAAAAGGGAGATACAACTGCTTGTTTGAAGGAGTTCGGGAAGATATGTTCTGAGAGTGAGAGGTTGATTAAGTCTGTAATAGGAGCAACTAGAACATCAATACAGGATGTCAGTAGTCGTGTAGGAAAAACATCAAGGCAGTGTAACATAATAACATTAAGCAATATATTTAATATTAAATCTTTAATAACAGAGGCGAACCCGTTACGACAAACGTATTTGAATCGGCTAGGTATATTCACAGATCAATTGTGAAATTGATTTAATTATTCGTCAAGGAATAAATAACTCACGCACTATCAGATCAGCAACAATCTGGTCTTTCTCTCCATTACTGCAATAAATGTCAACACCGAATTCATAAAGTTGATCCTTGCAACCAAAACTGCTTGTCAATTCGTCAATTCTACATGCTGACGGTAGCCAACTCAATCTATAAAAGTAGGGGCCTGACTTTCCAACATCTGGTACTATAAAATTCCATTGCAGTTAATAAATTGTTAGAGGAAGCCTTCGTTGGAAAAAATTTTGCGCGTGACGTATCAGCCCTTATGCAAATGTGGGTCACGTGGTCAAGGTGAAACGTCATAGATCAATCTATAGATCCGCCCATAGAGCAATCATTAATCTCTGTTGTCAATTTCGCTTTCCCAATTATGGTCATTTGCCTACAAAATCGCTCATACTGCCTAGTATAATTAATTTTTACTTCTGAAACGTTTAAGTTAGCACGTTTACACGTTTGTCTACATGTAGTTACTCTGTTGCTACTGGCACAAAATTCATTTTTCATCACATTTCTGATATGATATTAATAAAGACTACGAAAACAGCTGTTGAAGTAGAACATTCTTAGTTTTATCAATAAGTCTCATGTAACTGAATAATGGTTACATGAGACTTATGACTGAAGCTACTCGTATTTATAAATCTATAATTCGTTTAGCGAATGCCAAATTTGGTTTTTAATTATAAATAAAATAATATTAAAATTGCATCAGTCATTTCTGAAGAACTTATTGATTCAATTGAATAAAGACTAGTTTATCTTATTGAATCAAAACAAATTTAATAATGTGTCGTTTATTGACCCAAAAATTGATGAATTCAAATATACTTACGAAAAAGTGACTGAGACACATACTTCGGTCAATTGATTATTTCGCAATGCAACAGACAGTCGTTCCTAGAGATTTGTGTATGGCAGTGTTTCGAACATAGAAGCCAATGTGTCATTGGACGCCAATTGGAAGCCAATGTGTCATTCATATCCTGAAAATTTTAATTAACGTAAAAGTTAACTTGAAAAACATGGCTGAAAAAATGAATCAGTTCAAAAGAATCAAATAATTAATATACCGTATTGATCTTTCACATCGATACACTGTTGACCAAATAACTCGATCCTTTCATTAGCTAGACCAAGCAACCATCACATTTTAATGAATATCAAATATATTATCATAGAAAAATGAAAATATCTGTATTTCTGAATTACATTCTTTAGTTTACTTGATTCATCACGCATAAATGTTTGATTCCGGTAGCGTAAAAAACTTACTAACTGTGAAAACTAAAATATTACGTTTTATATTCTAATAAATAAATTTGAAATCTAGAATTAACAGCGTGTATTTTCTACTCCTTGCTCTTCCTTCTCTCAATCAGCTTTTCGATGTAATTCCTGTTCTGTATATCGGATATAAATGTCAGTGTTAAGCCTTAGATGTGTAGGTAGATGTCAGTGAAAGTCGTACAGGAGCTTCATTAGCATGAGCATAAAGATTTGACCCAATCTGACCTACCGCATCATTCATTGTCTATGCCGCACTTAGCTATACATCACTCCTTGATAATAGGTTACCGATGTGCGCTGAATTCTCTCACAATGACGCGGGCCGGTACCCCATTCTTCTCCAGTCCGGTCAGATGTGAGTCTGCAATAGAAAAAGTTTGACCATATTCGCCTGGCTACGGTAATAAATCAAGAACGATTGGTTCCAGGGTGAATTCTAAGATAAATGAGTGAAGCTGTTTTATTTTCGTATCCATTGGCGCAATAAAATATAAATTTTTCAGTTATTCATTGATGATTTGAAATTATAGGAAGAGAACTGAAAAATTGAAGACAATTTAATGACCGCGAAGGGAAATTCATTGCTTAACATTTGAAATAAATTATTTGGTAAAGTAGCCAGATTTATGGAAAAACGAAACCTTTTCTTCGTGATTAGTGAATATAAACGGGAAAAAATTCATTCATTTTTCAAATTCATTCATACATTCATTTAGTCTATTCTTTGGTCTTGCTCGCGCTTGCTCGCACTCGATTACTGACATTAGTCCTTCACCTCTCAGAATTTCACTGATTCAGAAGTAATTATGCCTATTGTTATGCTATCCATAAGCTACCATCGGTTTTATTAATGATAATGTTAAATAATTCCATCACTCGACACCTTGTATTATGTACGACTCATAGCCATAGCAAAGAATATGCATAGCAAAGAATATATTTCATGCCTTGATGAGCACTAAGTAACGGTATTAATCATTGATCAGAATGCTAATTCAAGTGTAAAATCACGCATTTTCATAGCATAGAACGGCTAATGAGGATATCTTACTATGAACTAGCTAAGAATTTACGTATGATAACTAGAGCAAAAGTTCTAGTCAGAGATGATAGCTTCACAGTTACATTATAATTTATTATGCTATATTATACTCTATTCTTACTCTCGTCTCTCCCTATCTTTCTCTTTCTCTCTCCCTCTCTTTCTCTCTCTCTCTCTCTCTCTCTCTCTCTTTGTTTCTCCTTGCCTCTCTCTCTCTTTCTCTCTCTTAGTGCACTGCCTAATGGCAGGTCCATGGCATATAACTCTTCCACATATTTCTAAACTCTGTTTTTCTCTTCATTTCAACATGCGAATTAGTTTTAGATCACCGAGCATCCAAAGTCTCGGTCTTCCTCTTGCCTTTTTCTCTTTTCAATATAGTCATAATGTGCAAAAGTTAAAAACGAACGCTAAATTTAGGATTAAAGTTACTTTAAAGAATATCATATCTATAATATGGAGAGAGTGCCAGATTTGAACTTTGCACCTACTAATCCACTGTGGAAAAACTTACTATCATTTAACCGGCTCAGCCCACGGTTAACCTTCAGTGATGTTGTGCTTAAAAGGGGCTTTAAGAATGCAGTTATTTATCATCGTCGTCTTCAGTATCATCATCATAATCATCATCATCAATCTCTTCTTCTACCTTTGAATCCCAGTTTAACTCGGATTGGGAAGAAACTTTTCCATTGGATCTTAAAAATAATTGTAACAATATCTGAAGCCTAGGCGTACAGATGCAGTTAACGAGTTCAATAGATCAGAGACAGACCCAATTGATAATTCTTCATAGCTTATCTAAATCAATGCTTGCTTTCTGCAGAGGCTCTTTGTTCGACGTGTAAAATTCCTCAGTGGCTCTTCAAGATCATGTTCTGGCTGGGCTACTGCAACAGCATGATGAACCCGATCATCTATGCCTGTGCCAGTCGTGACTTCAAGAGAGCTTTTGAGCGGATCCTGAGGTGTCGGTGGCGAGCTAGGGCCAGACATGTCGTATATCAGGAGGCTCTCTACGCCAGGAACAGAGAGGAACTGGAGAGGAGGAGGAAAGAGGTAGTTTCTCTTTGCTTTCTTTCTTACTTTTACTTTCATTTGTACATTTATCAAAACAAGCACTTACGAAGAGGGATTCACACTCTCTCTCTCTCTCTCTCTCTCTCTCTCTCTCTCTCTCTCTCTCTCTCTCTCTCTCTTAGTGCACTGCCTACTGGCAGGTCAGTGGTATATAACGTCTCCACTCTTCTCTGTCTTCCGCGGATTCAAACTAATAGCGCTAATTCTAAACTAAATATATGTTTCCTTGCTACAGTAACAACAATAATTTGAGTGTTACAGTGGTTAATGACAATATCTAACACAATTGAACCAAATCAAAGCCGACGAGCAACAACATATGAGTGCAACAACGGTGCAAAATTCAAAATTCAGATAACCTAGCCTAAAAGTGCTGCATACAAAGTGATTAAGGAAAAAAGAAGATATCGAAAACATACCATATAGCGTAACACTAAGCAAAATCTATCAGTTTCTTCTTTATTGGCGATAAGTAGTAATACCCTGATATGCATGCATTTAGAATACATTTATATGACGTTTAAATTTAAACATTGCTACCAGACTCTAAGCATTAAACATTACTGTTATAAACAGTACTATTATAAACATTACTATTATAAAAATTGCTATTATAAACATTGCTATTATAAACATTACTATTATAAACATTACTATTGCAAACATTGCTATTATAAAAATTGCTATTATAAACATTGCTATTATAAAAATTGCTATTATAAACATTGCTATTATAAAAATTGCTATTATAAACATTACTATTATATTATAAACATTGCTATTATAAAAATTGCTATTATAAACATTGCTATTATAAACATTACTATCATAAACATTACTATTACAAACATTGCTATTATAAAAATTGCTATTATAAACATTGCTATTATAAACATTGCTATTATAAACATTGCTATTATAAACATTGCTATTATAAACATTGCTATTATAAACATTGCTATTATAAACATTGCTATTATAAATATTGCTATTATAAACATTGCTATTATAAACATTGCTATTATATGCACTACTCCTATAAACACCACTATTATAACATTACTATTATAAACATTACTTTTATAAACATGTTGATTTAAACATTGCTATTAAAATCATTACTATTATGAACATTTTTATTATAAGCACTACTACATTTATATTTCTTAAAATATAGTTACGAGAGAAGCAGAAGCGTCACCAGCAGCATGCAGGATTTGAACCTGTGGCTGCGAGCTGCAAAGGCACGCGCACTACTGCAGGGGTCAGGTCTATGAGGGGCACAATTAATAGGGTTCTTGCGGTCAGCTCCATGCGCTCATCTGCTGCTCAGGGGTCATTGAGGCCTGCTCAGGGTTAGCATTTGATCATCAATCAATAACCTTTCAATTCATTTAAACAATCGATCAATAATTTGTTTAATTTATCGATTTAAATACCCCATCTGTCAATCGATTTCCCTATGTTGTGTTCGAGTTGTTTGAAAAATAGACCAACCGATGACTGTATGTGTCGTAAAAGGCGACTAAGGCACTAAGAACTAGACCAATGTCAGAAAGGGCATTTCGTTGGTGAGCGCCCAGGTCCAAGAAATTATTACAAAAACGTTTCTAAAACAAATGGAGGAGATTGAAGGAGATTGATTGATGGGAAAATGAAGTTAAACTGGGATTAAAGGGAAGATGATGGCGATCAAATCAATCGTCTTTGCTTGTATAACAGAACAGAGCCTTCAAAAAGTCAAATAAGTTTAACAGTTTTAAAGGTTTAAAAGTCTCTAACGTTTAAGGAAAATTTAATCACAATCATTCGGTAAAAGACGTATTAAAGTTTGCGCAAATTGTCTGACTTTTGCACAGCACATTAAAGAATTACGACCTTGTTTTATTCACCTTTTTTAGAGTTGAATAAAAATTTAAGAAAGTTTTCTACTCTAGTGAACAACAAATTACCTATTTTACTCACTGACTAATTTTCCTATACCAAGAGCATTAGTGACAAATGAGAATATATTTAACCTTTACAGAAGTGGATGTTGAACTTAACTTTGGATTTACACAATGTATGGATAGATCGTATTGAACGCCAATACCAATAACTCTATTATCGTTCAATTCATAAAGAATTATAGAAAAAACCACACATTTTATGCATTGGAACCGCTGAAATTAGACTTTCAATAAGATATACAAATGTTAACTACGTAATCATTTTTTTTACAAATGTTATGTACTATATTTGAGGTCTGCAACATTTTCATTGAGCCATAATTATATAACTTGTTTCATTTTTTATATTTTGAAGGAAATAGGGAATCAAAAACGAAACCAAGTGACCCGGCTTCACGGATCAGAAGGGATTCTCTTGACTTGATGAGCCCAACCGACTGCAGGATACTCACTGGATACCCCAATGGAATCCTACTGGGAGTAAGTCCTTACGACGACGACGATACTGAAAGCATTTTCATGATGTCTGGAAGAGAACTCTCTCCCAGTCAAGCTAGAGACAGGATCCACAAGGATTTCGTGAATGGGCAATCTGCAGAACAGGAGAAAACTGGATGTGACGATCAGCGGCCCAGCTCTGAAGAAGAAGATGCTAACTCTGTAAGTCATATTCAAACTCTATCTCTCAATGAAAGACTAAAGACAGATTCATCGTCGAAATTCATGGAAGTCCTAAACATGCGCGCTAACAGAGATATATTAACACTTGAAAACAATGAGAGAAGGAACAGTGAGCATTTGAACAAGTATCGAAGACAAATGAGTGACTCAGTTTGTTCGGATGCAGCTGTGAAGATCGGATCAACTAGAAAAGTAACGTGTCAGCGAAATGGCATTCAGAGACATGACAGCTCACTATCAGGCGCTTCATTATCCGCCGCATCTGCTGCTGCTCGAATAATGGGAATACCTTTCATAATATCATCCTGTAGGAAATCTCGCAGTAATTCAGAGTGCAAACCGTGCGAAAATCAAAAGATCCGTTTAAACTACTTCGGCAGCATTCCTACAACTTCCGGAATTTTATCAACTGAAACCGCAGCAGCTACTTTTTCAAGTTTACTTGGGAGCTTGTCGACAAATTTTGGCAAACTGCCAAATGATTTACCTTTAACAACTTCTTCCATTGTCTTGCCTAGTAGAAATGCTGCTCAGGAGTACGTGACTCCTTCGGGTCTACGTATTGAGAGTCGTTCAGCACTTGAGACCTCGATACTGAGAAACACTGATAACGAACAGACTCGACGTCATTCAGATTTCGACGTCAGAAGGATTGCCAAAAACCAAATATTGGAAACAGCTGCCTCTCTAGATTTACCAGAAATCTTATGTGATAAGACATTAGAGCAGTCTCGAGTAGATACGTTAGAACACTGCCGTATTAGCAGATTGGCTGGAGCCTATTCCAATAGCATCTCGGTTTCTGATTCGAATCCTTCTAGCGGCGAAGTCTGGTGCCTATCAAACGCTAAAGATAATTGGTCGTGCGCCACAAACGATGAAATTTGGCTGGAAGATGAAGTATAGTTAAAATGTTTGATTTGTCGCTTATTATTTTGGGGCATTAATTTACATATCTTCTACCGAATTATTACGCATCGAATTGTTCTAAAGTTACTGCAATACAGCGGAAAGATGGCATCTTGACACAATCTTTAAGTAGTACCTTCGATGAGCAGCAGTCACTGAGAATATAACGTCCCGTTCTTCAACTCCGGACAGCATCTGAGAGCACTATGCGCTACAATTAGGCCCTACTACTCTTATTAATTACATACCTACTCTTACTAATTACATACCAACTCTTATTAATTATACATATATATCTACTCTTATTTATTACGTTACTACTCATGACATATCTACTATCACTAATTACATACCGGCTCTTTACATACCTACTCTTCTTAATTGCAAAACTAATATTGTAGAATCCCTTCCATTCACGTTGTTCAACGTCAGTTTCTGATTCTGCTAGATTCACGAATCTAGTAGAATATACAATGTATATGCATATGCACGTGTACCAAAAGTACCGGAGGCATTCAATTGAATTTTGTTCGCCTGTCTTGGACTTGATGCCTACGTTGAGTGCGAATGATTAAACTTTGCACCTAATTTATAATAATAAAAGACATTTGACTTCGTATTTTAAAACAATAAATATTCAGGCTACGGCAATTACACTCTTTTGAAATATGCATATACTTTAATATTAGCCAATAGCATCTTCATTCACCAAAATTCCAAAGAATAACATGAAATACGGATTAACCCTTCAATAAACTAAATTGTAATCAAATACGTCTCTTACCCAAGGATTAGCTATTAATAATAAACAATATTAGGTCAAAATTCATTTTAAAAAGTGTATCTTATTTTACCTTTGGAGTCATCATCCTTAATAGAATTTACATGTATTTTTAATATTAACTTAGTCCATGTAATTAAACTTATCTAAATGTGACTTATCATCTAAGCATTCAGAGACAATTAGCTTATATAATAAGTTATATCTGTGATAATGATATTGAAGGCTAGGCCTAATTTAAATGAAAAAAAAAAAAAAAAGCAACTTCCTAGGCAAAAAAGTTTACCTAAACTTTCAAACCAAAAATTCAACAAAATACGTATAAACCATTCTGTAGTCTTCACATTGTTATTCAAAGAATAAAGAGACGCCGCATTGATCGATTGATTGATTGAAAAGTAGTTTACCGCAACAACTAAAGTCGTTAGCTTTCGTACAGTGCAGAACTTAATTTCTCTTTCCGTCAGTCGCTTTTAGTGTAATTAGATTGTTAGTCGCTATTATACTGATTCGCTTTCAGATACGCTGCCTCAATCTCTGTCTGTCAGTCTGTCTCCCTATCTCTCTCTCTCTTTCTGTATCTCTCTCTTTCTCTCTCTCGTGCTATATAACCTTTTCTGAGCATTATTGATAGTAGGCCTATGCTGTAAAGTGTATATATATATATACACATGTAGACATAGGTGTGTGTGTGTGTGTATATATATATATATATATATATATATACAGTATATATATATATATATATATATATATATATATATATATATATACAAAATAACCTATTTGACCTTATATATTTGACCTGCCGGTAGCCAGTGCACTAAGACATATATATATATATATATATATATATATATATATATATATATATATATATATATCTTCTTCTTCAGTGAGCTGCCAAGTGGCAGGTTTAAGGTACATATTCATACTCAGTGTCTGCTTTCTCGCTCCATAAGAGCACTCCTTAGATCAACAAGTTAATCCCTTCACAAAGTCTATGCCTTATCCATACCTTATGTAGCCTATAGCTTGGGAAAATATGGCTTCTGAGGTGGTTTCCCGTTGCCTTCCTCAGTTAGGTGGATTAATTACCATTTCACCCTGGGGGAAAATAGTTCATGGTGAGGTGGGACCCCACTTGCCATCCTCAGCTCCTGCCTTTAGTCGCCTCTTACGTACACGCGGCAGATTGTTTGCGATTGCCCTATCCTGCAGTGGTCCAACCACACTCGAGCACAACACGGGGCATATATATATATATATATATACAAAATAATAATATACTAACAATATTTAGAGATTTTATCACTTTGGGCAAAATAAAATAAAATTTACAAAATACTTTGAAATTCCTAATTCTTAGGCGCAATTGTGTTTAAGGAGATTTTGGAATTTAGGAGGATTTAAAGTGGGGAATAATTTGGAGTGTAGGATGATTACTTTTGAGTGAGAGATTATTTTACGTGATAGAATAATTTGAGTTTAGTAAATTTTGGATTGGAGGAGGACGGGGAGCTTAAGGCGGATTGAAAGAGAGAGGAGGAATGAAACCAAACGGATTGTCATGTTCCATAGCCAACCGACTTTCTAGTATCAATAAATCTATCGCCAGTGAAGCAGTACACCAGGAACTGTTGCAACATTTCACGCTCTCCTGGTTTCCACCATTTTTGGTTGTCTCACATAAACAATTCTCCTTGGACTGTATGCTGCATGCCTTCGTACAATACATGGATATAATATTATTATAGCTCTTAGGCTACGTGTATTATTAGTCGATGCCGATATTCATCGTGATATCTATATAATTATTAATATCGGTTGTTTAAACCGTTAGGCGTCAGACATAGGCCTATATGCTGTACGTTTAGATTAGGAGATTTTTATGATATTATTTTTATGATATTTTATGATATTTAAGACGGCCTTGACTTTACCTTATTGTGAGAAACAGGACGTTAAATTCTCACTGATAGATCGATTAATTAATTGATTGATTTATTGACTGACTGATTGATTGATTGATCGATGGATGATTGATTGATTGATTGATTAGGAAGTATATATTATAGATAGAAAGCTAATATTATAGAGCAGTTATTTATAAATAATAAGTGACGTAGGGTTTTTCGAAAGATTTATAATAGACGATAGAAGCCGAGGTTATAGGTGTGTATAGATAGATTATTACGAAGGGTATTTCCAAAGTGATGCAGCTGCGTCGTAAATTAGCTAAGCGAAGAAGCGCTGTGATTCGATAGAAGCGTTTGACATCGATCGACAGCGGTGTATATAAGGAGAAGCTAGATACAATAGAAACAAGTTGGGGCCGGGGGCCTACTTGGTTCGTCTGAGTAGGTTCCCAGGAGGGCGGCTCCGATGGATCTATACGGTGTACAACGTGTAGTTCTCATAAAGGATCGAGTCTCAATGATCCTTCCCCTTACTGACTCCCTACGGGATAGGTAAGGGGGCCTCTCAGGTTGGCTAGTGTCCCAAGCCGCGAAAGCTAATTGAGGCGAGAGAGTTCGGTATCCCCCTGGGTAGGCCCAGGTAGGAGGCTGGTAGTCCACGGCAATACTCGGGTCGAGTCCGTCTCTGCGGGTATTTGCTAAGCGCCTGGGTCGAGTGTGTCTCTGCAGGCGGGAGGCTGGTAGTCCACGGCAATACTCGGGTCGAGTCCGTCTCTGCGGGTATTTGCTAAGCGCCTGGGTCGAGTGTGTCTCTGCAGGCGGTAAGCTAGCGACGGCACTACCTGGACGGAGTTCGTCTCTGCAGGTATTTGCTAAGCGTCTTGATGGAGTTCGTCTCTGCAGGCGGGAGCAGGATTACTAATGACCAGTTGACTATCCACGGATTTCATAGTGACTACACGGAAGCCATTGTACCACTTTCAGAAATGATGGACGAGAGAAGGAACTACGGGAAGACCAGTATTAAAAGGATGCAGAAGCGGGATTGCCAATGACCAGCAGACTATCGACGGATTTCATCACATTAAGCGAAAGGCCCATTACACCGCTTCAGCAACGATGGACGAGAACAGGAACTACGGAAAGACAAATATAGGAAAAAAAGGATAGGGAAGAATAAGTCTAAAAAGGGATATAGGGAAGTTTTAATAGGGTAAAGAAGATAAAGGTCGTCGCAGTTAAAACAACCGATCATATAATTATCTACTATACCAGTTTGTAAAACTAGGAAGCATGGTAGAGAATCAAACCGCGATCGACCGAGATAACGCAGACGCTTCCACTACCGGTTCGGGTCACCATATCACTTCGCCCCGAGAACCACAAATATCACGGGATAGAATCTACCAAGGGAGCATGGCAGAAACTCAACCGTCATCGTCTAAATACGTAGAAGACGTGGAGTACGCTTCTACTCCCGACTCGGTCCAGCACGGACGCTGTGTGCCGGGTTCCCGAGAACCCCATAACGAAGTAGGCAAGGGAGGTTGGACCTTGGCCTACTCAGTCGGAAACGAACATGAAAGGCCTATCGAGACGGATGATACCGGGAAAGAAATATCATCTGAAGACGCAGCAATTCGGTTCCTCCTGACAAGCGGTACCCTTAGTAAAACGTTCGACGAAAAAGCTGCCGTCTCGAAGTACTGCTGACCGTCGAGCGGGTCCAGAATAAGACAACCGCTCGAGGACGAACAGGCAGCAAGACTGTTCGCGACATATAGGAAGGCGGAAGACAAGGAAAGAGTGGAGGCGTTATATACCATGGACCTGCCAGTAGGCAGTGAATTAAGAGAAAGCTATCATGGACGACAATATCAGTCTAATCTCAGTTTGATCAGTTTGATCTCAACCGTTCTAACTATAATTATTCTACTAGACTGCTTGACTCCAACTATCTGTTTAAAAAATCCAATGTGTCATTCTATAAATCTTATGTAAATGAGGCGTGTACGGACTGGAATAAAATTCCACCAATATTACGCAACATCAAATTGCTATCAACCTTTTCTAGAGAATTTAAACAGTATTTATTAGAAAATTTGTCACAATAAGAAAAATTGTTTCTTTCTCATTCAACTTCTGCTTTGTTGTAATTTAAAATCTTCTATGATTGACACTTTCACTCTTTTATTTTGATTAAAAGTTTGATTTAGACATGTGGGACGCTTGTTAGCGGGGTGATTGATATCCGGGTGGTCAACTCGATAGGGTGTTATGCTCCCTCATTGATGGCCTGGTTTTTGCTTGTATTAGAGTGCCTGTCTTTGCGTTTTACTTTGTACCTTTATGTTATTCGAAATATGTTGACTGTCGTGCTGTGTGATATGTGAACAAAAAATAATAAACTCTATCCTTCAAAACTCTATCCTTCTAATTGATTTTATTGGTCTTCTGAAAGAAGGGAAAATTCGACGCATAGAACAAGAATCAAAAATAGGATTTTTAGTATTTTCGTTAAAAATTAGTGAAATATACTAGGTGGATTTTTTCTGTTTGGACAACCAAAGCCAACAGTTGTGTTAATTTGTTTGTGATAATAATTTGTCAGATTTTATAATTAAATTCTGGCCATGCCGCGCAACTACGGCAGAACGCAGACAACGTCTCTGTACGTGAAGAATATTCCTGAAAGTTCTAAGTAAGTTCTAAATAAATATTACTGTTTATAATTGTAATAATAATAATAAAGGTTTAACGTCCGTTTCCTCATACAAGGATGATGTGAGGGACGTCCCCCGTCACATGTCACTACAAATCGATTCACCCCAAACGATCTGAAAAAACGTGCTGGAGAGAAATATAAGATCCTAAACAGTGCCGGTCCGGTGATCAAAAAAACAGTCACGCAAGATGGAATAACATCTATGGTAGGAAGAGATTTGTTTTCAACTTACAACGGAAAGTGGAAGTAGTAGAACATGAGCGAAGATCAGGAGGCAGAGAGTTCCAAACAGTAGGAGCGGAGAACGAAAATGAACGTCTACCTAACGAAGTGAGAATATTAGGAATCGGAATCGATAAAACGGTATGGAATCGATAAAATGGTATCGGAAGATCGAAGCTTACGAGAAGGTTGATATTGGAAAGGTAAGAAGGTTTACCAAAAAGGAGTGTTTTGAAAGTTAAAAGAGCAATTTTGTACTTAATTCTTTGAACTTCAGGAAGCCAATGAAGGTTATTAAGCAAGGAACTAGAGGTGGCCTGAAGCCTCGAGGATCGACAGACAACACGTGCTAGAGTATTTTGAACGTGTTGCAAACGCATGAGAGAAGAAGAAGGTAAACCATCTAGCAATAAATTGCAGTACTTAGTCAAGTTTAGAATGAACTATTGAGTTGGCAAGAATTATGGATGAATTTTTATCAAGAGATGACAGTATCTGTCTGATTTAACGAATCTGGAAGAAAGATGAACGACAGACAGATGAGATATGAGATTTAAAATCAAGATTTTCATCAAACATGACACCAAGGTTTTTAGCATTGGGAGTAGGAGTGAGAGCAAGATTTTGAAAATAGATGGAGGAATTGGAAATTTTGGTTCTTTGCTGGGGAGTGCCGATTAAAAGATATTTGGTTTTAGAGGGGTTGACAGAGAGACGATTACGGCAAAACCATGAGTACACTTTGTCAAGAACAGATGAAAGGTGTTGCAATTTCAAGTCAGAATCTGAGCTAGAAAATGACATGTACAGCTGAGTATCATCAGCATAGAAATGAAATTTTATTGAAGCATTGTCTAAAACATAACTGAGTGGGGTAGTGTAGAGGGAAAAAAGCAAAGGTCCAAGTACAGATCCTTGGGGCACACCACGAAGAAGAGGTAATTCAGGGGAGCGTTCATTATCTATAATAACAGATTAAGTGCGACCAGAAATATAGGAGGAGATCAGAGAGACGATAGCTAGAAAGATCATCTTTAGGAAGTGATTGCTTTTTAAGCAGAGGAGAAACAACAGCATTTTTAAAAGTAGATGGAAAAATTCCTTCAGAAAGTGAAAGATTAACCAGATGGGTAATTGGAGGTAGGAGGGCATCAATGCAAGATTTAAGTAGTTTGGTTGGAATGACATCTAGCGAGCAAGATGAGTCCGTAGAGCAGAGTATTAGATGACGGATTTCTTCAACAGAAGCAGGTTTAAAATTTAACAGCAGAGGAGGATTTGGCATAGACGGATATGAAATAGTCTCAGGACAGGAAGGAATAGAACAGAGTCTGGTAATTTTGTCATCAAAGAAATTTAAAAAATTGCTAGCAAGAGTTGACGAAGAATTGAAATTTGGAAGAGACTTAGGGATAGTGCGACCAAGCAGTGAATCAAGGGTTCCCCAAAGTTTTTTGGGGCAGTTTTGATTCTGCAAGATTAAGTTCTTAAAGTAAAAACTCTTGGCGGAGGAGATTGCAGTAATAACAATAACTGCCAGTGAGCTATCGACTTTTAACTCTGTCATGCACCTGATATAAAAATTATGTTGGTTTTTATTTTCATTAAATTAGCTGAATTAAATTTGTTTTTAAATTAAGTTTTTAATTGTTAAAAGCCCAATTGTCTAGAAAACATTTGAAATCTGATTTTAGCCTTCAATATTATTATAGTTAGGCCTAGTAGTGAATTCTAAACGTAGATCTATATCTCTCTAATAAAATAATATTATTTGCAAATTAACCATAGTTCTACCATTTATTTTAAGTGTCTTGTTTGTATATTATCTGACTGCATAGACCAGAGGAGCTCAAGTCGATGTTCAGTAAGTATGGCAGAGTGTCAGATGTTTACATACCGCTGGACTACTACACACGTCGTCCTCGTGGATTTGCCTACGTACAATATCCTTGACTGCTGATGTAAATGCTTCTATATATGTATATATATATAATACACACACATATATATATATATATATATATATATATATATATATATATATATATATATATATATATATATATATATATTTATATAGTCAAAAACGTAAAGTCATTCGAGTAAATAGTTTCAAACCAGTGTACTAGGAAATAATTGCTTTATTGCAATCTTAATGAGAAATATTATGGATTGATTAATTACAATACATAGACCAATCAATCCATATGAAGTATGAAGATACTTGTTATTTAACAATGTTAAATTTATGCTTCCAATTGCTCTGTGAAAATCTTGATCAAATGTTTAAGTTTATATTCAAAATCTATCAACTCTCTCTGTGTAATTAAATTATTTTAATAATAAGTATTAAAATATATATATATATACAGTGCTGCTCTATGCTAAATGCCACAGTAGCACTGAATGGAATGTGAAGGCCAAGTAGCCTTGTTGTCTAATTGTGGAATAATGCCACAATCGGTTTAGCGACTAGAACTCTGCAAGTCTGGTGTATGAGCGACCACTTGGTCTACAACACAGAATATCTGCTACAGTCACCTCTTACGAACATGTGCAGTTATTGGTAGGTTAAATTCTCAATATTTCTGAATCTACTCTGGATCCTTGTAGGTACGGGAAAATCTTTCACCCAATCTGGTAATCACTTGCAGCCATACTTTATTCAAGTTTTATGCTTATCAATCAATCTATCAATAAGAATTTAACGTCCGGTTCCTCGCCATAAGGCAATGTCAGGGATGTCAATATCAATAAAGGGATATCAATAAAGGATATCCTATCATTAATAAATGAAATTTTATGCATAGCCATACATAAGCATTTAAGGCCTTTGGTATATACATTTTTTTACATGTTTTGAAAATATATGTTTTATTTTTTTATTTCTGATTTTACACTGATATCTTTAGTAATAAATTTATGTACTGTCTGGTAAATTTTTCATTAATTATATATAATTAAGTTAAAAGTTTTGCAATTATTTAAAATTTAATTTCTAACAGTTGCGATTTTGGTTTTCAACTGGAACCGGATTTCAAATACTAATTCGACCGGAACCGAAATCGGGTGGTACCTAGCCATAATTGTAAAATGAAATATAGTAAACACTAAATGCAAGTTGTAGTGCTACTTGTTGCGTGTTACTGGCAGGTCCATGGCATTTATACCATGAACCTGCCAGGTAGGCAGTACACTAAGAGAGAGAGAGAGAGAGAGAGAGGGTGCTACGTATATATTGCATAATACTATCTGTTTACAATTAAAATTTTACTCTTTATTTTTTTACTAGCTCAAAGATCCTAAAGTATAAAGTTCCAAAGCAAAGACCATACAAAGCAAAGATTTTACAGTGGGATAAAGTAAAGACTAAAGATTTGTCTAAAGCAGGCTCCAATGAAGGCTTCACAAAGACAAGAAATCTAAAGTTAAAGATTTAAAGTGTATCATTTTATATGGATTAGGATTTGTTGGAATCTGTATTTACGGGTAAGTAAATGGACTGCCATTACAGTTTAATTTATGAAATTAAATTGTAGTGATGCTATAGTTTCACAGTAGTAATAAATTTTTATCTCTACAGATATAATTAACTAATTGATCTAGCAAGTATCTCCTATCATTGACATTAACTAATTGATCAAGCAAGTACCTCCCATCATTGACATTAACTAATTGATCTAGCAAGTGTCTCCTATCATTGACATTAACTAATTGATCAAGCAAGTATCTCCCATCATTGACATTAACTAATTGATCTAGCAAGTGTCTCCTATCATTGACATTAACTAATTGATCTAGCAAGTGTCTCCTATCATTGACAGTAACTAATTGATCTAGCAAGTGTCTCCTATCATTGACATGTGCTTTGTTGTTAAGATTGAGCAGTAGATCTTAAATCTTGCGACTGGGTTATGTATACTGTATAATGCTGGTCCCAACTTTTCTGAAGCGTCCCTAGATTAATGTACTGAATATAATTTATAATTTAAACAGTAATATCTTGATTTAAAGTAGAATCGAAGATCCATTAACTTCATATATTTTGAAGCGAAGTATTATCGTTAATACTTTGCTTATTGCTGTAGTAGCGGCTACTTAATGGTACATTATGAAAAGATATTTCTAGTTTTGAGTACATTTAGTATTGTCTAGTAAATTTTTATGTATAACTTTCTATTGTCATTGACTTTCTGGAGTAAATACTATTTTATGGCTCTTTAATAGCTATAGAACTTCATTGTTTATTGCAATATTTTGAAAATGTTGAATTTAATTGTTAACGTTGTCACTGTTAATATCATTATACACTGTCGTGTGTACCTAACTGTTTAAAGATTATAAATATTTCTCATTATTGCCATATTTTAATGCTGCTTGATTGTGTTGAACTGATTTATAGCTAAATTTACTGTAATGAAATTTAGAAATGGCAATGGTTAGTCTATAAAGTATTAACTGTTAAATTCATGGGAAGATGATGATGACGTTGAATGATTACTCTGCCATACATGGGTCGTGATTGCAATACTTTTGATTTAAATATCTATCCACACCCAAGCAGTAGGTATAATTGGATCTAAACTGATCGGCGGCTAGTTATATAAATAAGCAGGAACTAATGATATGCCCCTGTGCAACATGGCCACTTAAAGTGCTGAATCTCTGTTAATTCTTCATGTTTAACAGATATCACAATCATGTTAACATAATATTGCTCTGCTGCGCAATGACTTCCTAGAATCTATACTATTGACATTATTTGCTCTTAACTGCTGCGCTGAACGTTTGATGACGTGCGGGATGCAGAGGATGCTCTGGATGGCATGAGAGGCGTGAGGTACGGGGGGTGTGAACTCATCGTTGAAATGGCTCGCAGCGATAGAAAGAGTTAGTACAAGTAATCCAGTTCTCATTTAACTTCATCTTGATCTAATTGCTTTTATACCTTTAATTGTATACGAACTTTTGAAAAATATGAAAGTGGTTTGAAATATGAAAACGAAATATAAATATGAAAGTGGTTTAGGATACTACTAAATTTGGTTGCAGCATTTGACAATAGCTTGTAAGAATCGTCATATATTACTAGTTAATAATTATTAATTAATGGAATCTGTAACACATCTGTAAGTTGTGTGACAGTCGATTTGTACACGAGTGGTTGAAATGCAGTGTTTGCCTGGTCTTTGTAATGCTTTGAGGCAGAACACTGATAATTAAACCCGTCATTGGTTTTAGATTTAATTATGCTAAAAAATTGATTTAAAAGGGCTACAAGAAAGTGCTAGCAAGAAAAAGCAAACAGCATAACAAGGTACCAGTGGTCAGGAAATGCCCTAACATGACAGCTTCTGCCAGAGTCTGTGATATGTCTATTTGTATGAGAATGTGCATTCGTTATACAGTGTGTTGTGTATGTCTTGTGTATGCTTTGGAGAACCAGAATATTTAGGCACATAGAGTTTAGGATCGATATGCTTCCTTATGCAATGTTCTATGTATTTAACCTTGTGTGTGAATGTTTTGTAGATCAGGGTGTAATACAGCTATGGAGTCAAGATGCTTCATTAAGATATCAGTTGTAAAAGTAACATATGTATGTTTTTATAGGTAAGAGAACTATGTAAAAAAGATGCTTCATTAAGATATTAGTTGTAAAAATAATGTACGTATGATTTTGTAGATCCAGGGTATAAGAGAGCCATATAAGGACCTTATATCATCCCTGGATGAGGAAACGGACGCTAAACCTTCTTATTATTATAAACAAGATGCTTCATTAAGACATCAGTTGTAAAAATAACGTATCTATGGTTTTATATGTCCAGGCTGTAAGAGAACTATATGATCAAGATGCTTAAAATATCAGTTGTAAGAATAACGTATATATGGTTTTATAGGTCCAGGGTGTAAGAGAACTATATAATCAAGATGCTTAAGATATCAGTTGTAAGAATAACATATTTATGGTTTTGTAGATCCAGGGTGTAAGAGAACTATATGATCAAGAAGCTTCGTTAAGATATCAGTTGTGTAAGGATAACATATTTATGGTTTTGTAGGTCCAGCATCGATGAGAGCCCGTGAGCGAGATTCCAGACGCTCATACAGTCGTTCACCCAGGCGATCCTCTAGAAGGTCAAGATCTCCACGGAGATCACCCGGGTATTCACCAAGAAGATCTCCCAGAAGATCTCGCAGATACTCGAGAGATCGAGACGATAACTACGATGACTACGATACCAAACGACGTTACAAATCTCCCTCTCGCAGTCCTCCTCGCAGGTTGTTCAATTAACATTATGATCAATGAGTCATCATGATCATTGAGTCATCATGATCAGTGAGTCATCATGATCATTGAGTCATCATGGTCAATTAGTCATCATGGTCATTGAGTCATCATGGTCAATTAGTCATCATGATCAATGAGTCATCATGATCAATGAGTCATCATGATCAGTCATTAATCCTGATCTGTCAGTCGTCTTGATCCTCTTATCTTAATAATTAATCTGTTGTCATGATCAGTTTTTCATCATAATCAATCAGTCATATTGATTACTCAGCTATCATGATCAATCAGTCATGATTACTCAGCTCTCATGATCAATCAATCATGATTACTCAGCTATCATGGTCAGTCAGTCATGATTACTCAGCTATCATGATCAATCAATCATGATTACTCAGCTATCATGATCAGTCAGTCATGATTACTCAGCTATCATGATCAATCAATCATGATTACTCAGCTATCATGATCAGTCAATCATGATTACTCAGCTATCGTGATCAATCAGCTATCATGATCAATCAGCTATCATGATCAATCAATCATGATTACTCAGCTCTCATGATCAATCAATCATGATTACTCAGCTATCATGATCAGTCAGTCATGATTACTCAGCTATCGTGATCAATCAATCATGATTACTCAGCTATCATGATCAGTCAGTCATGATTACTCAGCTATCATGATCAATCAATCATGATTACTCAGCTATTATGATCAATCAATCATGATTACTCAGCTATCATTATCAATCAATCATGATTACTTAGCTATCATTGTCAATCAATCATGATTACTCAGCTATCATGATCAATCAATCATGATTGCTCAGCTATCATGATTAAGCAATCATGATTACTCAGCTATCACGATCAAGCAATCATGATTACTCAGCTGTCATTATCAATCAATCATGATTACTCAGCTATCATGATTAAGCAGTCTTGATTACTCAGCTATCATGATCAAGCAGTCATGTATGAAGTATACATGTATTATTTCTTGAATATATTAAAAGTAATATTAAAAGTCTTGTAGCCTGTAAGTCATATGCTAAATGTTACATCCGTAGATATTTATTTAGAAACATTGTTGCTTTAAGTAGCATTTGAAAGATGAAAGAATTTAGTTATTTTTAATACACTATTGTCCCAGCCACTTTCATCTTCGTATCTTTGCTTCATTGTGAATATAGTGTGTAATGAAGATGTTCGCTATGACACATTGTTCCTGTGGATAAATTTTACAACTATATTTATTTATTGCATTGTAATTTTTAGTTGCAATTTGCTCCCTGTGCCATTCGTTCCTTTTGGATCGGATATGGTCTATGACAATAGTTTCAAAAGAGTGGTCAAAGTAGTCAGATATTCAGCCTATGATATTAGATAAATGTAATCTGTTAGTAACTAATGGCAAAAGTGGAGATCACAATTCAAAGTAGAGGAAGTCCAAGATATAAACTTTAAGTGATATGTTAGAACATTCTAATCTTCTAAGATGTAAGTTAAACAAAATGATAGACAACAACTTGTTATCTGCTACTTCGAATTACGTGTTGGAGAGATATTGAGGGAGAAAGAGCTAAAGAAAAAAGACTTATAACAAAGCCTTAACTTTTACTTAATTTAATAATACTGATGCATTTTACAATGCTATATGTATATGTAATGTATTTCTGTATTTTAGATATGGTCGTAGCTCTAGTCCTTACAGGTACTACTAGATTTCTCTATTTTGCTACTATTGTAGTACACAAAATACTATAATACTGTTTTTTAAAATTGTTTTCTATAATACTGTTTTTGCGATACTGTAGTATCGCAAAAACATGAGGCACTTAATTATCATTTTTCTAATTCGTTGATTTTTTCGTTTAGAAATCTTTTTTGCTGTGAAAGTATCAGTTATTTTAAAAGAAATAGTATTAGATCTAGTGAGCTATGATCTATCATTGACTATCTATAATACTCTGGCTTATATATTTAATCAGCGCTTAAACTAAGCATTTCTTGTTATTTTTGTTAAGATACTCGGTCAATGCTATTATCAAAAGTTCTTAGTTTTCATGTTAGAATTTGCAGACTATACATTGTTTCTACTTTGTTTCATGGGTGTCTAAAGTAGGTTGTTAGGTATGCCTAAAAGCCTGAAAATTAGGTTTGGTAGGTTTTTAAAAAGCTTAATTTAGAAAATTTTAAATTTGAAAATTTGGATTAACATTTGATAAATGCAACAAATTAATAGTTAAACTATTAGTTAAGTCTTAGTCAGGCCAATAAGACAACATTACAGTTCTCATTTCTGGTTATGCTCTAGGAGATTTCTAGATTTCTTGCCTTCAAAGTAAACATGGCTAAAACTTTAAAACCTAATTTTTTAGAGTAGGTTTTTCTAACTTTGCTTTATTTTGTTGCATGGAGTATCAAGTTTCTATGTGTATACTTGCAGTCGAAGATCTCGCTCAGGGTCTGAAGGAAGAAGTGGTTACCGGCACAAGTCAAGGAGGTTTGATTTTTCAATTATCTCGTAGCAAAGATATTGACAGAGACGCTGTCTTTAATTTATTTGTATCAAATTATGTGTATGAATTAAAAGTTTAGATTAAAAGTTTTTATCTTCCTCTTCAACACTTATTTTTTCAGGTCGTTTGGGTAAATCGATTTGCAGTGAAATGTGATGGAGGGACGTCCCTGATATCATCCTTGTATGAAGAAACAGTCATTAAAACCTTTATTATTATTATTATTATTAGTAGTAGTATTGATGCTTAAGTCGCTTATTGTCATATTTAACATTCTCGCAGTATAATTTTTAACATATCTACACATGTGCATTAAGACTTAGCTTTGTGTTAGATTTGGTAACAATTGATACTAGGCCTCACACTGTTCATAACCGACAGTTCACTCTCACAGTTTATTGTCCATTGTAATTTTGTACAGTGTGTGGTTTGAAATAAATCAATAAAGAAATGTCACATGGCTTTGTGTGTGAAGTTATATAAATTCTCTAGTATCGCAACGGAATTAATCATAGTGACGTATATTTTTTCTAGAATAGTTAATTTTTCTAAGAATGTATTGATTTTCTTAAGCTTATTTAAAATTTTATTTTATGTATTTATACTATTTTACAGAGAACGTTCAGACTCCAGTGAATGATCAGCCAATGCTCGAGTGATGGAAGAGACTTATAGACTGACTTTTGATTGAACTATTGCCACCGAATTGATTGACTGATGATTGCCAATACTTTCAAGACAAGCAGAAAGTCAAGGGTTCTGAGTATAAACTAGATAGTGACTGAAGTCATGATCAATGAGTCATCGTGATCAGTGAGTCATCATGATCAATGAGTCATCATGATCAATGAGTCATCATGATCAATGAGTCATCACAATCAGTGAGTCGTCATGATCAGTGATCAATGAGTAATCATGATCAGTGAGTCATCATGATCAGTGAGTCATCATGACCAGTGAGTTATCATGATAGTGAGGTATCATCACCAGTGATTCATCATGACCAGTGAGTCATCATGATCAATGTGTCATCATGATCAGTGATCAGTGACTGATTATTAGTCATCATGATCAATGTGTCATCATGATCAGTGATCAGTGACTGATTATTAGTCATCATGATCAATGTGTCATCATGATCAGTGACCAGTGACTGATTATTAGTAATCATGATCAGTGAATTATCGTGATAAGTGAGTCATCGTGATCAATGAGTTACCATGATCAATGAGCAATCATGATCAGTGAGTCATCATGATCAGTGAGTCATGATCAGTGATCAATGAGTCATCATGATCAGTGATCAGAGACTGATAATTATAAGTCATCATGGTCAGTGAATCATCATGATCAATGAGTCATCCTAATCAATGAGGCATCATGATCTGTGATCAATGGGTCATCCTGATCAATGAGGCATCATGATCAGTGAGTCATTTTGATAAATATGAGATAGTGACTTACAGTATTCCTCTGATTTACAAGCTGGTGTTTACCATTTCTTTAGTTTTAGATTTTTCCACAAATTCTACACGGCCGTTTTGTTGCAACTGTTTTTATTCAGGTACAGTTATACACTGTTATGGTTCGTTTAGCTTTTCAATGTATTAACTAAGCTTTAGGCTTGTACTGATTGATGGAAGAGTTAATAGTATGCTTACCTAATAAGCAAGAGTCTTTTTCGAAGTTCGAATCCCAGGCGTGCTGTCTCTGACAGTACACATGTGTACAGAAACAAACGTTAAACTTAGAGTTAAAATAATTCATTACCAATGATACGATTTGGCATAGAACAGTGACAGAGGCGGATCCAAGAATGTTTTAGGGGGGGCCGTAATTTTTTTTGAGGGTATACATTTTTCGCTTACGTCACCCCTTCTTCGGGACAGGTGACTCAACTAGAAAAAATGCTGTGAGGCGGGGGGGCTCAAAATTTGTCACTTCTGTGCTCGGCTCATAGAGTGAGTATATCTCCGTATCTTACCCCCGCCCCCACCCACTGTTACCGTACTAAAGTGAGAGGAAAACCTAAAATGCCTAAATTCCTACATGTGTTTTTGAAAAAAGTAAGTTAATTGTTTCACCTCTGATGAAACCCAGCTGATCTGGACGAATTGCAAAAGTGACCTAATTTTGGCGGTGGGGGGGGCTTAAGCCCTCTCAGCCAAGGCTGTTTGCACCACTACTCCGGGACAGAGTTCATGTTTTTAATTACACCCTCCTTTCCTCTTATACAGTGGGTAAAGTGAAAATTTCAAACTATTGAAACGATCACCTATTTTCGGGCCCCCTTCCATTGTACAGGGTTCCTAGTATACCAAATATGGCCCCTAATCACAGATTTGAACTAGTGGAACTGAGTTCCCTCTCGTACCCACCCCACCTCCCCCTAACCACTACCCTTACAAACATGGACACATAGAAATTGCCATAGCAACCATGAAAATATAGTTTAAAATTTTTTTTGCCAGGCCTAAGGGAGGGGCCCAGGCCCCCCCCTGGATCCGCCACTGAACACTGAAGTTATATTTCGTTAAAAAATAGACATTAGATTCATATTGATGTCTGCAATTAATTATAGGTAGGCCTAGTTATTAATGGATAAGAAACTAAATGTCTAAATTTTACAAAATTGCTTATTTTTATTATAAACACCTTATGGATTTGCTAAAATAAATAGATAGTTATTTGTTAAAGTACTTTTATGATAATTGTTATAAGAGTAGTTATGGTCCAACGATCAATAAGCGTGTTTCAATCACGATGTATTTACAACAAGTGAAATGTTGCGCTTATCTTGAAAGTACGCTCATTAAAGTTACTTTTCATTGTTTTCTCAATAGCTGTGTTTATCAGCTGATACGAAGCGTCGTCTTTTACAAAATGTGCAGTTTGTGCATCTACGAGCAACCAATTAATAATTAATTTTTAATCTATTAATAATTGAAATTAAATAAATTTCATGAAACTTATCAGCAAATGGACCTATTTACAACTCTAGTTATCATTTACTGCCTCTCGGCCTCAGACGTCAGTTATCGTTCTTTCATGTTCGTGATCATCGTCGGTGCTGAAGCTTTTCGTATTCACGACGAACGATGGATAGTTTATGTCCACTGAAGTCGCGTCACTGTCCTGTAAGAGCAAATGCACATTCATTAATTGAAAAATTAATTTAATATTAGCGTATTAATCAGTTGTAATAATAATAATTTCTCTACTAGTGTTCTGTCAAGTGGCAGGTCCAATGTACAAATACTTTCTGCTTTCAGGCGCAATAAAATGTTGTTCCAGAGAGCAACAAGTTAACCCCTTCATGACTGGTATGCATTTTCCGCACGTTTTTATCTTAATACAGTCTATTGAGTAGGAAAATATTTAAAATATGGTATCTGAGATGGTTTCTCAGTCTTCCTTTGTTCTCGCTTGTCGCAGATATTGCTTCCAATTTACAGCTGGTCAACAACTCAGTGGCTAGGACACAAGCAGAAAATAATAATATAGTAGAAAAATATGCATTAAGCGTACTATTATTTCATCATAAAACGGGATTTTATAATAATATATTAGCTTGTTTATTGAAAATTTACTTAGAGTTTTTAAAAATTACAGTTAGGCCTAATATTTGTTCAGTTTCTTTCTCATTTACAGAACGTATTGCTAACAGGCGTATTGAATTGTTGCAATGTAGGGGCCTATCATTCTTAATATACTGATACGCAACTTATTTATTCGTCGAATAAAGAATCGACAATGCCATTCAATAACGCCTCTGTTCGATTTCCAAGCTTCGTCCATCACTGGCAGTGCTTTGATTTAAGATTTGAAGAAGATCTGGATAGGATAATATGAGATGTATCGTTCGCTAAAGTTAATAAAGCAAGAATGAAAAAGAGAGGCTTGAGAAATAGGATGCAGATGATTTGATAAAGCGAAATTAATAATGAATCCAGTGTAGAAGTATGCAACAAGAGTTATACGCCGTGTACCAGGCACAATCTTGTGGAGAAAGCGTGAGCTAGAGAAAGAGAGAGAGAGAGAGAGAGAGAGACTGTGCGAGTAAATATGTAGAAAAGGGCAGAGGAGAAACACAAGTCAGTAATGAAAGCTCTGAACTCCACCAGGATAACAATATGTGGGACAGTTCTATATTGCATGGACCTGAAAATTGGCAGTAAGCCTGCATTGAAAGAGAAAAGTATGCTCATAATTATAGTTCTTACAGTAGAGCAACTAGAAATCTTGAACTGAGACAAGATGAACTGTTACCCTCTCATACAGTTCTTTAGATTCTTGAGGGGGCCTAAGAGAGCAGCCATTAGCATCATTATTCGACTCCTGGCAGACCTTCACTCCCTGTCCCTCTGGTACCTCCTGATCGTGATCGATCTGCTCGGGAGCCACGATGGGCGCCTGCAGCTCCTGAGCCTCTCCCAGGCTGGCGACCACGGACAGCCGCCCCTGCTCGGCCCTAATGGAGCTGAGACGCTTCCTTTTGTCATCAGGAACAGAGCTGCACCGACACCCAGGCCTCTCTCCCCTGAAGGACCCTGAGAGACGCTTAGAGCGGTCAGAAGACGACTGGTAGGTGCTTGCTCTGCGGCTGGGCCCTTCCTCCTGTAACCATAACATGCTTGTATAGTTTATAGTCTGCAATAATTATATGAAAGAAATATCATGTATACAGAAAATAGTTTGTTACTGTCAATCAAACGTTAACATTTCGGTATAGTACCCTAATGGCAACTCCTGAGGTTAAACAGCTACTCAGTTTAAACAGCTACTCAGTTTAAACAGCTGCTCAGTTTAAACAGCTACTCAGTTTAAACAGCTACTCAGTCTAAACAGCTACTCAGTCTAAACAGCTACTCAATTTAAACAGCTGAGCAGTTTAAGCAGCTGCACAATTTAAACAGCTATACTCAGTTTGGACTGGCGAGTTGATAACAATTAAGCTTGAAAAGGTCATCGTTTCGATTTCCAAATTAGACCGTCTCCAGTAGCACCCTGTGGGCTATACAATATGAAAACTCACGTTAAACTCTTAAGCAAGCTGTATATTTATTAGTTTATAGTTTTATAACCTGCGGTGACTGCAGCGGATCATTGGCCATTAGAGAAGAGAGCTGAAGCCTCAGGATAACCTTTTCATTTAAGCTCTGTAGTCGTCGCCTCCTAAAGTTAAAATACATTGTAACTTCAGTATAAAAACAGTCATTACACACTGTATAGAAGCAGATTTAAACCAATCTAGGCCAAACTCGTTTCAGGTTTCAACAACAAAACAAAAAAACAATCAGGTGATGTCCAAACGATGGTTGAACTCTAAGAAAAAAAGGCCTAAGCTAAGAAAAAGTCAGAAAGGAATTATTGAAATTATAATTATGAAACCATTAAACAAAAATACGGTCTGCTGTTGCTTCGGGCATATTCTTAAATATATGAAAGAGCTAGTATTTTAATAACTGTTAGAAATATTAGTTAATACCCCCAAATAAATCAGCGTAATTTGTAATTTCATACTTTTGTATGCCGATTGTTTGCATTTTAAGAAGTTAGGAAGAAGCATCGCTTATTATTAATTAATTAGAAGGGACCTTACGGTCATTTCATCCTTAATATTGATTTGCCAAAACGAGTATAAAAGACCTATGGAATTACTGGGCATACGAATCCATCCTATCAATATCGGTTAAGCAGCAGTAATGATATCAATACTATGGAAATTTTAGGTTCTAATCTCTGCTCAAATGTAACGTTAGGCATGTATCATGCTTTGCAGTATATTCACATATAGCAACATGCTTAGAAGCAGTATGGTGCACCTACTATAAAGATCCGTTTCACCATTCCTTAATCTATCAAAGAATTTGTTTCAGTCTTGTTTCCGTCTATCTAAATTATAAATTTTTATCAAATAATCGTCAGAGCCCCTCCCTTTTATTTATGTAAGTACATTATATGCATAATGATAATTTACATAATATATGCATAATTTAATAAATTTCAATAAATTACAACAATGTATCACACTCTGATTAAACGCACACTATAGTTCACAGCCCAAATGACAGATAAATCTGCCTAATTATTAATTATTATGAATGCTAACACACTGACTTTTGACTGCACAATCATTCATTAATGCATCAGTCCTTATTGGTAATTCGTACTCTCTCTCTCTCTCTCTCTCTCTCTCTCTCTCTCTCTCTCTCTCTCTCTCTCTCGCTCTCTCTTTCACTGGTGTTCCGCCAAGTGCCAGATCCAAGGTCCGTACAAGGTTCATGCTTAAAGTCTGCTATCACGCTCAATAAAGAGCACTGTATATCAATCGTAAAATTACAAATTTCACAAAGGTTATGCCTTCTCCATACTTTACGTAGCCTATATACGTATAGCTTGAACAGAATTTAATCTGATTGAATAATTCGGTTGCCTCGTTCAGCTCTAGCTTAGTCGTCTCTTACGACAATTGCTTTCGGAAGAGGGAGTTTAAGTTTATTTCAGAATCACACGCCACTACAATATTGCAGACAAGTTATAAAAGTCCAAAATAATATACAGCATGAAATCATATCAGAATAAATATTTCAGTTAAAAACATAGCTAGCACATAATTAATAATTTGTCTTTTCTATCAGTAGTAGTAGTTCAATGTATTTGATCAGAAATAGAGGCTACCAAAACAGCGACTAGCGCCATCTAGTTGGTTACCTCCAAAGTACAATTGCAAACTAACATATTAATTGTAAAACTAGTGCAATTCAACAGAAAACTAACATTAAAACATAAACTTGTGAGATAAAGCGAAAGAAAGGAAATTAACTATTTCATGTTCTCAACGTATTCCTTAATTTTCCTTAAATAAATATTGGTGGAACTGATTGCCTGTATGTTTTCAGGGAGCATATTCCACAAATGGGAACATATGTAATTGATAGTTCTTTTTCCATAGTTAGTATTTGTGTAAGGTTTGTGTAAACTCAACGGTTTCCTCATATTATAATGGGAGAGAGAATTGGCGAATCTAATCTTTTCTATGAACATTTTTGGTATTTTTTCTGGGCTATGAATACATAGATGAGCAAGTTCTAATAGCTTAAAAGTACATAATTGGTGTAGAGGAAGTGAATTTACTAATTCATATAATTCTGAAGTTTTAGTTGTTAATTTTTTCTTAAATAGAATTTTTATTATAGAATTGTTCATTATTATCAAATTACTCAAGTGAGTGGAGTAGGTATTTCCATAGATTTCAATGCAATACTGAATCTGACTATGAATAAAAGAGTAGTAAATTTTTTTGAGGCAGTGTTTTGGTAAGAAATCACGAACATTATATGAAATACTGATTACATTACATAAAATACATTACATAAAATACATTATATAAAATACTCGGAACTGTCTGTCCATTCTTCATGCAGGGCCACGGACATAACAGGAGTAATTTTATTTGTAGGATAATCGTTTATACTGTCGAACCAGATATCCCCAAGTACATGTAGATCAATTATTCCAATAGATTTAGGTTTACACGTTAAGTGTTAAGTGTTAGTGTTTAAAGGCGCCTTCAGGGGAGAAAGGTGACTTTCGCCAGTTTCTTTGGAAGATTCTAGCGTTGTTTTATTGTTCCATAGGGTCGGTGGTTCAAAACCAGAGTAATCAATCAGTTAAGATAAAAGTAGTGAATTAGTTACTGACTGCTCGTACCTGACTCTGCACTGTTTGATCCTCTGCACTGTGTAGAAGGAAAGAAGAACCAGACAGGCGACTAGAATGAGAGAGAGGGCGGAGCCTACACCTATCCAGGCAGCCAATGTGATGGAAGCACCATGGTCTTGTGACGTCAGATCTACAATTAACACATCGTCTTAGCTGGCCATTTAAGTCCCGTGTGTGTTCACTACAAAGGTGAATATTCTTAAAATCCACCTGTCGTAGCCGACTAAATAGAAGCAGGCAATGGATAAACCACCTTAGAAATAATATGTTTTTAAAGCTAAGGGCTACATAAAAGTGTGATTAGGGTTTAGACTTGGTGACTTGATCAGATTGTCGATCATTGCTGTGCTCTTACTGGCCTTGAAATGTGCATACTCAGGGAAAGACATACGCAAAATGAATCCGCCTCCTGCCAAAATCATTTTTGTTCAGCTGGTACCACTGTGCCGGAAAATCTGATCTACTCAAAAGCAGGTTGCAAATTAGAAGTTAACATAGTAGAGATGAAAAGTGATTTCTATTTTTAAAGTTTCGAAAAGCAGCGCATTAACTTAAGCAAAGCATGTGAAATGTATTAAGATTCTGCAATGTAATAAATTGAATATTAAATACTAAAAGATCAATAGCCGATATGATCACTGGGTTGAACAGAACGCAGACGCTACCAGTCAATTCAGGTTGATCAGTGATTCACAGACCAAACAAAGCAATGAAACAGACTACACCAATTGATTTTATTCCGTATGCGCAGAAAATCAATAATTCAGTTCACAATTCATAATATTATAGGTAACTGAACATAAAATTCTAAACTTTAAACCTCATTACCTTCTGGACTAGCAAATGATGACGTTCGGTTGAATAGAGGTGACGCAATATTATCAGTTTGCCAAGATGTAATGTTGACGTTGACGCTTTCCTGAAAAGAAGTTTCTGTTTTTATCTGTTCTACTCCTGGCGTGATACTGAATGAGAAATCTGCACCTGATATGTCGTTATCATCATTCAAATTATGAGTCCAACTAGATAGCAAATCTAGAGATGATGTGAGTGTTGTTGTGGTTCCTATTTCTGTTATGCTTGCATTTGTTGTGTCGAACGCTGTCCTTTCGGCAACGTTTAGTGTTGTCGATGTCACAATTCCACTCGTTGCTGTTGCTTCTCTTTGAATCAACTCTTGTTGCATTTCAGATGTCATAGTTTCACTGTTTCCGCAAGAATAGGATGTTAATATAATTCCAGTTTAATACCAGGTTACAAGTTAATATTGCCTTAAAGTTGTACAATTTTAAGTGTACTGTAACAAACTCTTGAGTGATTCCTTATAACTACTTAACATTTACGAATTATAATTTTTTTCACTCCGTAACCTAAAAAAGAAATGCGAGACTTACTATATGAAAGAATAATTCCCTATGGCATCATTCATAATTTCAATCCTCTCTGTTATCATACCTTATAAAGTATAATAATATTGTTATAATTTAAATCACAAGTGTACGGCTCTGTATTCTCTCTATATTTCGTATCTTGTCAATTCATGATATGTTATTCTATTTTTTATCATTTTATTTTTTCATGCAATATCTTATGGATTTATGTCTGAAATAAACAAGCGATGATGATGATAGGCGGTTTTTCATCTTTGATAAATATATTCAATATGAAAAATAAAGTATGCTTTAAGCCTTTTACAGAAATTTATATCAGACGACCTGGAGAGAAAATCAGAAGGCTTAGAAAGCTATTAGTTTTAGACTAGAAACTGCGAATAAAAAAGAGCAGCTAAATGAGTAGCTAAAATATCAGCGAAAGAGTGGCTATAAAAGCAATTAAATTATATTACACTAAAATACTTAAAAACGTATTGCAGCGTCTGGCTGCAAAATGTTAATTTTCCTGTGTAATTTTTGGGGTTATAGTCCCACGACTCTTTCACATAGTCCCTGTAAAATATCTTCAATTATCAATTGCCCAATTCTACTTTACTTGATCCTAAAAAAGGAAATTTCTGTAGCTATCAGTTTTAATAACTATCAGTCAGAAGATCTGAACTCTAAAAGTACTGAACTCTAAAAAGTATTGAATTCTAAATGTATTGAACTCTAAATGTACTGAACTCTAAAGGTACTAAACTCTAAAGGTACTGAACTCTAAAGGTACTGAACTCTAAAGTTACTGAACTCTAAGGGTACTGAACTCTTAAGGGTATTGAACACTAAAGGTACTGAACTCTAAAGGTACTCATACATGGACGACGTCCCTCACGTCATCCTTGTATGAGGAAACCTGCGCTAAACCTTTATTAGATATATTATTATTATTATTATTTAAATTAACTACAAAAAACATTGACTTTTGTCTCGTTTTCCTAATTTTGGATTCTGCACCATTTTAGACATTTTGCGTTTTGCTCGTCGTCTTGCATTTGATTCAATACTTAGCGAGGTTATCATAGATGGCAGTATCACTCCAACTTGTTGCTTCTGTTGTTGTTTTACAGCCATTTTCAAACCGATAAATATTTATTAACTACAAATTGCTAAATAATATTAAATCGCTAACACCACGTAATATATTACTATGCTTTAATCTATTACAGCCTTAGCTAAAATTCATCGCATAAGTGCTAGAACTTCTTCACTAATGAGTGATAAAACTTCATCACTAATGAGTGATAAAATTTCCTCACTCACAAGTGCCAGAACTTCCTCACTCACAAGTGCTACAACTTCCTCACTCACAAGTGCTACAACTTCCTCAGCGCAAGAGTTTATGTTAACTCTCAGCCAGTTTTATAAGTAGTAGCCTATATTTTGGCGCCAAGACGAGACTATAGTTATGAAATAGAGCGAACTAATTGGGGGGGATTGATTCCAGTCCCTATATATAGGGGGGGCTGAGCTCCGATTTTAGGGGGTTTTAGCCGCCTTTAGCCCCCTCCAGTCTCGTCCTTGTTTAAAATTGGCTCTCGATCTGATCGATGATCTAGTATTAAAAGACTGCTAGTGGTTATAGTTTAGCACATTTCTAGATTCTTTCTGATTCAAGTTTCGTTTTTGAGAGTGGCACTTTTCAACTGTATCATTACACTAATACAACCATTAAAATACAGTTATTAGCCTTTTCTTAAAATATCACAATTTACACCTCGTTTCGAAAATATGATGCTATTTTAGCCTATTTATCATTGATAATTAATACATTTGCAGAAGAATATCTGGAGACACTGATACTGAAAGTATCATAAGCCTTTTATAGAAATTTTTGTTTTCTATACTAAATATAGGTCTAAGAGAATTAAATAAAAATGATTCTCGTTTACGGTGAAAACTAATTACACAAAATCACGTTAGGAGGTGTTCGCGAATTATGGGACTAATTGAAAAGCATTTAATCCTGTACGTTAATTTTGCGCCTACATATAACCCTATTACACTGTCTATTACACTGTCGCAATGTATAAGTTCTACAATGAATGACCAACGAAGCAGTCAAAACGGGCAAATCCGCCGCTAACTAATAAACGCACAACGTTTAGTCGTTTAGTAATTTAATTAGTGTTTGCAGAAACTGATATCTAGTAAAATTCTGACGGTATTCAGAAATTTCCCACACAAAATTTTGAGCAAATTACTGCCGTCTTCTTCCTAGAATATGTACTGAAATTAGAATTCTCTTTGATACCTAAACTTAGTATTTTACGAACGGAAGCAGATGGGGGGGGGGGGGGGGGGGGGGGGGGAAGGAGTAAAAAGCACTGGTCAGTCCATTTAGGCTTAGTAATACCATAATACGCATTGTTTTTCTTTTTTTATGCAACAGACAACTAACAAGCAAAGAACTGCTAGAGTTTTACTGTTGTTCATGACAGCATCGAACACTATGAAGCCTAAGTGAAAGTGATATTCGACGTTATCCAAATAATGGTTGAGTGGTAAACCACAGTGCTGGATGCTGTCGTATTACACAGTAACACTCTAATTGTTTGTTATTTGTTTGTTTGATGTTGTTTATACTAAAAAATAATCAAACGCTTTATTTACATTTTCCTTTATCCGCACAGTTTTTAATGTCGTAGAGAGGGGAGCAGGAGGGCAAATGCCCCCTCAAAATGTTACGTAAATTTTTTATTCAGACCAAAATATAAGCCCACAAATTGTTGTAATTTTATGCTTTCTCCAAAATTCCCCCAAGACTAAAGTGCCCTCCAAATATTAAAGCGTCTCCCCAAGATTGAATCCTGGCTACGCCTCTGCAGATTCTATTTTGGATAGCAAACGAACGGCTCTGGATTATTCAATAGCAACTTTAGTGAGGTCAAGGTCAAATGTGGCCCTTTTTGAGATCAAATATTTTCTATAAATATTTTCTAATTTCCATATACTTTGTAATAAAAATAATGTCTTCTTGAACTAGAATGAAATTGAATAAATGACTACAATATTCCAACTAATACCTAATATCAAGTGAATTAAGCACGCTAAATTTAATGGGTCTTTAGCTTAGTTATTATTTTTTGACTGAGTAATAGTACTGAAAACCCATGAAAGTCAATTTACAGCCTGTAGCCACCCTCCCACCCCCCCCCCCCGTAGTGACAGTATTTTACAGGAAGCACCATTAGATTAAAATCGATCGTGTATTCTACTGCAAACACGACGTTAAATAGAGATCTAAGAATATGAAATCCCAGCACATTATTAACACACTCATTTCCGTATAGAATTGACCGATATATCACTAGTGAAATTATAATTTAAGTATTAACTCTCATAATTAAGTACTGTAAGTGTTATTATTAAGTAGGTATTTATTTAAGTAATTTCCCCACAAATTGTTATGCTATGCTAATTAATTTCTTCAAAGTTGTACATTTTGAACAGCTACAAGTATCTGTCTATGCAAACTTCCGACTTTTATCGACTGCAGGTCTAAATTTGAACTGAATGTATAGTGTTTGTTCTGATCTCATGTTCAAAGTAGTACGACACGCCCATTGCTTAGGCCTACGCGAGGCTGTAGGCCTACATGAGGCTGTAGGCCTACACTAGGTAGCAGGAGGATATGTCATGAGTAACTTTGAGACATCAGCCTGCCTCTGTGGTTGATGTACCCTGGCCATAGGGCTTCTGATAACCTAATGCGAACTTTCTCTTGAAGTCAATTAAAGCTACAAGAGACCATTCCTCCTTAAGTTCAAGTAAGTCAAATACTAAAGAAGGTCACTAAAATATCTATAAATGAAACTTCTATCACCGGGTAGATCATGGGCGGAATTGGTTGAAACCCCACGTCATTCTTATCAAAGTGGAGGTGAAAGAACTTCTGTGACTGCGGAGATGGACACTGATGGTATGGACTCAGAGGGATATCAGCGTGTTCTAGGAAAGAAAAGAAAACGCAGTCCTACCGTTGCAGCCAAACCTAAGGATAACTTGTCAGTGAAAGCTAAAATCAAACCCAAAACTATTGTAGGTTCTAATACCCAGTGTGCTATTAAAGCGGCTCGTGAAATTAGGAAAAGTAAAATATTCTATGTTTCTAACATTGATAAGGAAACTGGATGTGAAGAATTTGAAAGCTGGCTAAAAAACTGTAATATTAAGGTTCACAATGTATTTGCAGCTAAGACACGATTCGAAAATTCGAATGCATTCAGGGTCAATATTGATGCTGATGATGTTAATAAATTCATCTCTGAATGCGGCCCACATCTGATTATAAGAGAATGGGTATTTAAACCACAGCCGAAACTTTTAGTTGTATAGGATGTCTACACATGCTATTCAATTAGATGATAATATCGTAAAGTTAGTAAGTTACAATATGCATGGTTTTAATCAAGGCATAACTATGTTAAAATCAATGTGCAATAATTATAAGACTGATATTATATTCCTGCAGGAACACTGGTTGACTCCTGATCAGTTAAATAATTTTAATTATTTCAATGATAAATATGTGGTGTACAGTTCTTCTTCAATGGAAAACACTTTGAAGAATAGTATTTTACGTGGTCGTCCTTTTAAAGGTTTGGCCGTTCTGTTAGACATTAAATTATGTAGCTTATTTAATTCAGTATCTGTTGTTGCATGTGAGGATCGTTATATGATTGTGGCATTGGATAAGTTATTATTAGTTAATATGTATCTTCCTCCTTGTAAAACGGCAGTGGAGCGTGACGAGTTGGAGTTAACGTTCAGTAGGTTAGAGTCCGATATAGCAGGAATTAACTATAGCTATGCAATAATAGGGGGTGACATGAATTGCAATTTGTTGAAGACGAATACTCAATCCACAATTATTAATGCTAGATTTAATAGCCTAGGTTTTGAGTTGTGTAATGCACATCTTGAGATTCCTAGCGAAGTTATGTATACTTTCGCCGTGGAGAAGCGCAATGCTTATTCATACATTGACCATTTTCTTGTCAGTAATGTTAATATGAGATTTGTACATTCGTTAGTTACTATTAATGATTTTGACAATCTGTCTGATCACTTACCAGTTGTATTAAACCTCAGGCGTGACGCTATTGTGCAATGTATTGTTAACGATTTACAAGCAATCAATGAAATTAGCACTTCTACTCCGAATGTTAAACTCAATCTAGGCTGGGTCAATTCTAATAAAACAGAATACTATAAAATGACAAGAGAAGAATGTTACCCATTATTCTTGTTACTAAATGAAACTGATATTAACCGGCTATATGATAGTAGACCTGAGTTATTTAATCAATCATCTATTAATAACGTTTACAATGAAGTTGTTACCGTATTATACAATGCTTCTATGAAAACTATTAAAAATAGAAGTAAGAAAGGGGTCAAAAAATTTTGGTGGAACAGTTCTTTGACTGAGGTTAAGGGTTATTCCGCTAAACAGTTTAGTGAGTGGAAAAAAGCTGGGAGGCCCAATGCAGGGCCTTTATATGATGCTAAGCAGAAAGCTCATAAGGATTACAAGAAAGCTGTTAATCTTGCTAAAATCAATTCAACTAAAGTAATATCTGATAAATTACAACAACAGCTTTTAGAAACGAAAGCCAATAATTTTTGGAAATGCTGGAAGGGTCATTTTAAAAATAATAATACTTTCAATAGAATAAAGGTTGATGGCTTTCAAAATAATCGTGACATTGCTAACCACATAGCAAATAATTTCAAATCTGCTTGTACACCAAACTCTGAAATATTTCATAATAAATTTAAAGAGACATACGAAAAGCAAAAATTGGTATATACTTCCGAAGCAAATGATGTTGTTATCGATGTAAGATCCTTGGGAAATGCTATTAATTGTCTTGAGTTAAATAAAGCTGCAGGTAGTGATGGTCTGATGATCGAACATTTGTTGTATGCCCATGAATCGGTGTTGATAATAATTAAAACTCTCTTCAATATAATGCTTCGCACTGGATTGGTTCCCGACGCTTTTGGTATCGGTAGAACTACACCTATACCAAAATTCAAAGGGTGTAAAAGGGTCGTCTCAGCTGATGATTTTAGGGGGATCACTATATGCCCCGTCATCTCCAAAGTTTTTGAACATAGTATAAAAAAGTTCATTCAATTACCAACTTCAAGTAGGCAGTTTGGTTTCAAAGATAATGTTGGATGTATTAATGCAATACATACCGTAAGAAAGGTCATAAAGTATTTCAATGTCAAGCTGAGTACTGTCAATGTTGGTGTTATTGATCTGCGTAAAGCATTTGACAAATGTAATGTTTATGGCATATTACATATGCTTCAATGTAGAAAAGTAAATGCATGTATCATTAATACTCTTGAAAATTGGTTCAGCAAAAATACTACAACTGTAAATTGGGCTGATTCTGTATCGGATTGTGTCCAACTGCTATCGGGAGTTAAACAAGGTGGGGTTCTTTCACCTTCTTTGTTTGCCCTTTTTGTTGACACAGTTTTAGACAAATTAGAAGCTTCTAAATTAGGTTGTTTCATAAATTATAACTGTTATAATAGTTTTATGTATGCAGATGATCTTATTTTATTGAGTATCTCTGTCACTGATCTTCAGAAATTATTTAATATTTGTGACATGGCTTTTACAGAGTTAGATTTACCAATAAATGTATCGAAATGTCACTGTATGCGCATCGGTCCTAGGCACAATTTTCAGTGCAAGCCATTGCAAATTAGAGAAACTTGTATTAATTGGGTGGATAGTATCAAGTATTTGGGAATAAATATTTTAAGAGCTAAATCTTTTAAATGTTGTTGGAAAGAGAGTAAATGTAAATTTTATACTTCAGTTAACACTATACTGGGGAGACTTGGAACAAAGGTGCATATTGATGTTTTATTAAAATTAATATTCGCTCAGGCGGTGCCGATCTTACTCTATGGTATTGCGGCCTCCGGTTTGTCCTTTTCGGAATTAAAAGACTTTACGTATGTATATAACAGTATTTTCTTTAAAACATTTAAATCTTACGATAAAAATGTTGTACTGAATTGTCAATGGTATTGTGGTTTCTGGCCATTTGAAATATTACTTGATTTTCATAGGTATAACTTTTTGAGTAAATTAATTGCCGTTAATCAGTTAAATGATAAAATAGAATTAGACAATTCTGACTATTTGGATTACAAAGTTTTAAAAAATAAATATGCACTCCAGACAAAAGATTCACCAGCTGTGACTCGGTTTAGGTTTTGGTCATATTTTGAAAGTCTAGTTTTAAATACTGAATAGGTAAATTTTGGTTTAAACAATTATCTATTTAGTAAGAATTTTAGTTCTGTTTAGTTTTATTTATGATATATCTTATGTTGTATCTGTAGGTGATACTTGTTTGTTTTCTGTTTTCGTTTTTGTTTACTGCCATGACTTTGGTGAAATAAAGATTATATAAATAACAAAAAACTCGTTTTAGATTAAAAAGCGACGCCTTTGAGAACGTCAGGATCAACTCGACAGATCAACTTGATGACTAGGCTACAAGAATATCTACAAGAAGCAAACGAGCTGATAAAGCTAAATGTTGACATTGGTATGTCTGTATTTGCTCGATGTTGTCATTGATGACTGTAGCACTCTAATTGTTTTTATGTTGGCAGAGTATGCACAAGCATTCTGGCCTGATGGACTACAATTTTGCAATGATAGGCGAAACGATCAAATGAAAGGAGGGGGTGGGGGAGCGTAGTAGGGCCTATCTAGAGCAGCATAAACAGATATCCGACCTGGTGACAGATCTAACTCTAATTCCCACTATGGTGGCATTATCAACTAAATTACGCACTCCTATCAACTTTTTAACCCACCACAAACTTTTCCAACATCTTTTGAACCTAAATTGATTGCTACAATTGATTAACCGTACAATTGAGTGAGTAATGCATGTTGAGTAATTCAATATAGGATATCTCTTTCACAGCTTAGCTCACTCTCTGCCGTCTTTACATAATTTCAGAATTTTAATTATAGCATTCATTTGGAAATTTACCAAATTAATAATTAACAATTAATGTCTACAAGAATTAATGTCTACTTTGGACTGAATTTCTGGAATTTGGAATTTGCACCATTTTTGGACCTTCTTTTTTTGCTCGCCGGCTTGATTTTGTCTCAATAGTGCTCGATGTTGTCATTGATGACTGTAGCACTCTAATTGTTGTTGTTATTGTTATTAACACGCTTTGGTAAAATATTCCATGAGACAAATTTATAATTGGCTAATTGTTATCGGAAGCCACGAGTCTACTTGTATGTTATCGCTGAACAGGTCTCCTAGCTGATCAGGATTCAGGAGGCTGAAGCCAGTGTAGCCATGGTTATAATTTATCGACTGCAGCGGTGCCCACTGCCCGGCTGCTTGCCCGTTGAGTAGCTTGGCCTGTGAAACATGATGGGCGGAAGTTTCTTCTGATGTCGGGTGCTCCTTTCCATTTGCTTTCGATCGACACTTTCATGACTATTGCAAAGATATAAACCGAACATAATAAATGAATAAGTACAGAATAATGAAATGTGTTTCCTGTTATCAAATAAAATTGAATTTCCGGATCCTTATATTGTTTACTCAAAACAGACGAACATATTGACAGAGTTGCTTGTATTACGTCTATAGTTTATACTAGTTTTTTTATCTCAATGTATTTGGAATAGCCGCTGGCAAAGGTACCGCTGAACTTGCGCAAATCGAGAGGTTTAAAAATAATTTGCTCTCATACTGACGTCATTTTTGCTGACCCCAGCTAAACTGGGACGCAGGGGAAGATGATGATGATGATGATGATGATGATGATGAAGATGCAATAGACAAGCTTTTTATCATATAAAACTAACGCGTTGCTCAAGCTTTCGCTTATTCTTCATTACGTTGCGTTGCTGATATAACGGTCATGCTGACTCAAAATATTACCAATGTATAAAAATATTCTGTTATCTCATAACGTGCAGCGGTGCAGAATCTGATGAAGTTAAAATCAATGCGTTTAGTTTCATTCTAATTTAGTACAATCAGGAACTTAATTTTGAAGATAAGGAAAACGTTTATTTACAATTTTGAATGGTATATTTTGTATTCATATTCTAAAACATTGACTTGCTGCAAAATATCGCCTAAACATAATTTTTGATTACTTTCCCTTAGGGCTTGAATGGATTCAAAAACAAAAGTACATATTTTCTGCCCAAAATTAATTAATTTATAAACCCAGCTTATGAAATTCATAAAAATTATTCTCTTAGTTATTTCACATCTCATCTTAAATAGAGAAGTTCTTTCAAACTCTTTGACTACGTCACTTTTTCTCAATCTACAGTTGAGATGTTCCACGGTGCACAAGTCTGTCCTGTGTTCTGTGGTGCACAAGTCTTGTCCTGTGTTCTGTGGTGCACAATTCTTGTCCTGTGTTCTATGGTGCACAAGTCTTGTCCTGTGTCCTAAGGTGCACAAGTCTTTTCCTGTGTTCTGTGGTGCACAAGTCTTGTCCTGTGTTCTGTGGTGCACAAGTCTTGTCCTATGTCTTTTGGTGCATCACAAGTCTTGTCCTGTGTTCTATGGTGCACAGTTCTTGTCCTGATTTCTGTGGTGCAAAAGTCTTATCCTATGTTCTACGGTGCACAAGTCTTGTCCTGTGTTCTGAGGTGCACACGTCTTGTCCTATGTTCTGTGGCGCACAACTCTTGTCCTTTAATCTACGGAGTTCTCTATATGGAGCGTGAAAGCAGAATATGAGTACAATTGTATATTTATATAACCTGCCACTTTCCTGAGCACTTCAGAGACAGAGAGATAATCTGATAATTAATAGAGAAATTGGAGCTTCGTAATAAGTTGAAAGTACGTAGTGCTCCTCAATATAAAAAATATATAAAAGCGGTTGTGAAATTCTGTTTTAAATAGCATTTATGAAAAGGAAATATAAGTAGTTCATCCATGTAGACTCTGCAGTGTCGTAGTCTGGATTCAATCTTGTGGGGCTCTTTAATCTTGGTCTTAATTGGTGGGTGGGGGGGCACTTTAATGCAAACACAGACTGAGATACTTTGTTCTGTGCATGCGCCAATATTTTGGGCTTAATAAAAATTGTATAGAAAAATTTACCCCCCCCCCTCCCTCCCTGCCTCTCGTCCGGCCGCTAAGATTCTGACAGGTAATTTTAAAAATAGTCTAAATATATTTAGGAAACAACGATATAAATACAGAGTATAACAAGTATGTCGCCTACTGTCCTCTGGAGAATAGAAAAGTATTGAAATGTAAACATTTTGTGAGTCACAATAATTTCCACTATTTAATGAATAAATACTAAATGGGACTTCGCTAAATATATATTAAGGCAGAACTAGCTGAAATGCGAAAATTGATTGCATCATGATTTTTGTATAAGTATATAAATAATATAAGTTACAATTGAAAGCTAAATAGCAGTGGATTTGGATTTTTGTAAGAATTTGTAAATATCTGGAATTAGTATGTGGAATAAATTTGTAGCTGCTAAAATATGTATTAACTGGTTTCAGTAGCCTTAAAAACTTAAAGATGAATTTTAAAATTAACTGTGCACCTACTCCACCAATAAGTTCAATAACAAGTGTTATTTTAAGCATAATCTGTTAATACTGTTATAAAAGTTATTTAGCAAATTTATTTTTTCTTGTATTTGACAGTTTTAAAGTTGTTGATTAATAATTACCTAGCAAAATACAATATTTGAATCTGCAAACGTTTAATCATGCATAAAATACAATGGCTGTTAGTCAATGACCAAATTATATGCAAATAACATCTTACAACTTTGCGATGTATTATGTAGATAGTAAGATCTTTTCAGATGCTGCAGTAAAACTATCAGGCGATCTATTTGCTACTTTCGAATTTTACATCTGATAGACCCTCTCATAAACTTTCAAGAAAGTTAAGTAAAGCAATAAAAAATTGCATAAAATACAAAATATATCACAAAAAATAAGTGTAAGTTTATATAAAACAGAGCCAACAAAATTGAATAGCTCGATCGGTAGATAGCGTGATTTGCCTGTGACTATTTGCATACCAGTTGTACACAACAAAGCAGTGACGTAGAGTTTGGGGGACAAGTAAATCCACAAAATGGCATGAAAAATGTATTATTAAGTCTAAAATATAAATTCGCAAATTGTTTAAAGTGTACTATTTTAAAAAAAAATTGAATCCTCCCAATCTGTATGTTTAGTCATATTTTCAATTTATTGAATCCTCCCAATCTGGAGGATTGGGAGGATTCAATAAATTGAAAATATGACTAAACATACGGAGTGACTGAATCGGAGTTTTCACCAAAGTCATCAATCTACTTTGCCTAAGTCTTAATGGCCATAGGTTAAATTTAACTTCCAAGTCCATTCAAAAGGAAATCGATCAGTAATAGATGAAGTTGAAAGTGAGCCTGGTTTTGAAATTTCTATCTACTTAATCGCTGTCAGACTATGAATCGATCCGACAAATTTAAATCAGCCCATGAACAAAATAGTTGTTCCATACCCTCCTCCGCCCTCCCCCTTCTCCTCTCAGCTTAACCTGCTTACTCGACCAACAGAGAGTCAGAGGGTTAAGGTCGAGAGCCTAATAGGGCGGGGCTTGGAACTTTGGAACAACTAAACAAATCAATTACAATCTTTACGACAGCCTACTAGGCATTTAAATCATTAAGACATCCACACATAATTTCAATTATTAAGACAGCCTTCACATCACTAAATCATTAGGACATCGTTTTAACCGTTACGACATCCTAAAACAAATACAATCGTTACGACATCATTCACATCATTACAATCAATACGATATCTTTTTGCGATCGTTGCTATCATTACGACATACTTATTTGGATGACGATCCATATGCATTTAATTTTTATGACATTCCGCACAATGTGCAGATTCATGTAATTAGAAATGATTCTCTTTCTCTCCATTTCTCTCTTCAGTGAACTGACAAGTGGCAGGTTCAAGGTACACATTCATACTTAAAGTCTGCTTTCTCACTCCATAAGAGCATTCCTTAGATCAACAAGTTAATCCCTTCAGAAAGTCTATACATTATCCATACCTTATATAGCCTATAGCCTGGAAAAAGTGTGGCTTCTGAGGTGGTTTCCCGTTGCCTTCCTCAACGGGAAACATGAAATGATTATATATATATATATATATATATATATATATATAAATATATATATATATATTGATAGATAGATAGATAGATAGATAAATTCCACGAAATGATTATAAATGGATAAATTCCACTGAATTTTTACGACACACTGCTCCAGATTTAAAACTATTTCTTGGAATGATCGTTAGTACATATATATTAGAAGTCTTACACACCAAGGGAGGATTTAATTGAGGTGAAATATAAAGTATAAGTCTAATCCTGCTTAGACAGATTAGGTGATCAAATTTCTGCAAGAGCAAAATGGTCAACCGTAGAAAAGACGTGTAGGAGTACGATAAGCTTCAGGTTGCACTTGTTACAAGAGTGCAGTATATAATTTACATAAAGGCTACATTTATATAATTATAAATTTATTGTTTACACACACATACAAACACATAGAGTCACATTTGCACACGCACACACATGTATATATATATATATATATATATATATATATATATATATATATAACTATGCATATATAAAATTGTATATTTTCTAGGCAAGAAAAATAAATATAAAATGTAATTTATTATCATTAGTTCAAATTTTATTAATTGATAAAAATTGATGATAATTTGGGAAGCCGTTAGTTTTGAGTCCATAACTTACAATCATGGTAGCAGTTTCATCGAGTAATAGGCTGACACAAAATTGCGGCGGAGAATATAGAGTGTCACAGATAGATGAACAGACTAGTAGACTACAACAACGCGTCAACAACAACGCGTCAGTACGGATATGATCTTCCTCCAATATCCGATAAATGAACCAGGAAATTATCATGGAAACAATTTCAACAAAACTATACAGTAGACTGTATAATTCATAAACATCCGATATTTAAATCTACCTGTGACGTAAATAATAGTAAGTAAGCCTCGATGTTGTCCTGCCATTCTTTAGAAGGCGTGACGTATGGAGAGGATATTGAAAAGACGAGGGGGAGTAATATTTTGTAAATGAACAAAGAAGACAGGAAAACAATAAATTTCTGAATTGTTTGGGTCTCGCAGATGTTGACAGCAAGAAAAATAGATTCGTTGAATTTCTTTTCAAATTACATATTATAAATTAATTTAACAGCCATTGTCAGGGTTTCAGAGATACAACGGTACACCGTCGTACCTTGTGTCTCTAACGTCTTGAAGGGAAGCCCTTCAGGCTTCTGAACTTGACTTTAAACGCACAAAAATAATGTTACTATGTTGCTAGTGCTATAGTCGTTGATTATTACACATTTACTGTTTGATTGGTCCAGTTTCTACTAGAGATGGGAATTTTATGAATTTCCAGAGTTCGGGTTCGGTTCGGTTTCGTTGAAAATGAAAGTTCGGTTCGGCTCGGGTTCGGCTTGTTTCCAACTCGCAAGAGTTCGATTCGAGTTCGAAATGGTTTGGTGTGGATAATGTTGCAATTGTTTAACCTTACTTATACTAAACATGGCTACGACAAACATGTTTAAAATGGTTTATGGTAAATATTCTTAAAAATTCATTAAGTCATAATAGCTGTCACATTTTTTCACCTGGGTAAAAATATGACAATGAAAAAAGGAGAGAAGTGATATTTATTCCTTTACATATCTTAAAATATTGTTAGTTGACCAACAAATGTTCACAATATAGATATTTAGCTTTATTATTGTATCTGAAATATTCTCCTTGATTTTAACGAGCAAATAGAATGCTTCATCAGTTTTTAAATTTTTTTGTCACCATAGGCCTATATATTAGATACGTTTATAATTAAGTGGAAATGTCTTGATTAAAATTTGATCCAATATTTCAAAGACAAAGTGCAATTTAGTAACATAACAATGTCAAATAAAGGTGATTTGGTAAACACGTGTACTTCCATTGAAAAATGATCATAGTATACACCGTTTGCTATCAACTGACTAGTAATAAGCTTCATAATTTACCTTAGTGTTTCAAATTTGAAACTCTCAGATCAATTATGAAGTTACGAAAATAGATATGAAATTATTGCATTGCTATTGTGCAAAATTATTTACTCCAGATAGTCTTAACACATATAGAATGTCATATATAATTATTGGTAAAAATAAAAAAAAAAATATTAAGGTTTCTACATGCATATATATATATTATGTAATTAAATTATATATATAAATATATACATATATATAATTTAAATTTTCATTTAGCAAGGTAATGTGAGCAATTCTGAAATGTCACCAGCTTATTTAAAACATTTATAAAATTCAGAAAAGAGGTATTTTATAAGATAGGCTTGTATAAATAAGTCAGTACGTTGGTTAATTTATAATCGAGGGATTAACCGGGATGTCCTTTATCTTCAAGGCTAGAACTTCCATGTGTTGCTAAATATACATGTATATAGGCTAATACGCGATAAAATAAATTCAGTGCGAAGTTGTCGTGGAAGATTACCAACAAGGTCATCCGTGAAATTGGATCAGTTATTATATGCGCTGAGACTTGAATCAAAACAAACTAGAGCAAGGCATAGCTGATTAAAGTGCGTCATAATTTCAGTTATGACTTAAATTGTACACTACTAATAATATACTTCATCCGTTCTTCAAGGAGGAGAGAAAGAGAGTTTATTTTAGTTCGGAAACACATACTATATTTGAGATGATGTCAGAGATCTAGAGAAATTCACAGAATGATGACAAGGTATACTACTACTGCTGCTGCTTCTGCTACTGCTACTGTTACTGTTACTGTTACTACTACTACTACTGCTACTACTACTACTACTACTACTACTACTACTACTACTACTGCTACTACTGCTGCTGCTGCTGCTGCTGCTGCTACTACTACTACTGCTACTACTACTACTACTACTACTGCTGCTGCTGCTGCTGCTGCTGCTACTACTACTACTGCTGCTGCTGCTACTACTACTACTGCTACTACTACTACTGCTGCTGCTGCTGCTGCTGCTGCTGCTGCTGCTGCTGCTGCTGCTGCTGCTGCTGCTGCTGCTGCTGCTGCTGCTGCTGCTGCTGCTGCTGCTGCTGCTGCTACTACTACTACTACTACTACTACTACTACTACTACTACTAATTATAATAACAATAATAATAATAATAATAATAAATAATAAAGGTTTAGCGTCCGTTTCCTGATCCAGGGATGATGTCAGGGACATCCCCAACAGCACACATCACTACAATAATAATAATAATAATAATTTCCACGACTTTGCAAAGTTTTAATGCAGTCTGCTTCAGCATTTCTTTTAATTTAAGCCGATTGATGGCCTCGAGTAGCCGAGCGGCGATTCAGCACGTATTGCTTGAATCGTTTTTATCAAACCTCAGGTTCTTTACACCGTGGTAAAGAAAGAAAAAAAGAAGAAAATAATAATAAAGGTTTAACGTCACCTTTCCTCATACGAGGATGTTGTCAGGGGCATACCTCATCATATGTCACTACAAATCGATTCACTCAAACGACCTGATACCTACTATCCCCCTCTCTCTCTCATCCTTTGATTAGGTAAGGGACGTAGACTTAGAGATATATACTCATTATACTGTTTTTAAGTTTGTGAGTTTAAAGTTCAAAATTGGAACTGAGATGGATTTTCTGTGACTCGCTCTTAAAATTTAGTTTTCGTCTTAGTGTTGTCTTCTGATTTGAAATTTTGGTTGTTAGAGTAACAAAATTATTTATTGCCTGACTTTACTCGAATATTTCCAATTAGACCTAACGTAATCATATTCTTTAGCAACGCTTAAATTATGTTCCAAATCTCAGAGGTGTCAATTTCGACAATCACTCAACTTGTTAAAAAGCTAATGTTAACGTCAGTTTCCTCACTCGAAAGCAATGTCAGTGACGAGCAAGCCAAGATTTGAACCCGCACATACTGATCTGCTGTCGAATATCTTACCGACATAGCCATTGGCTCCAGTCAAATGTTACCGCATCGAATGAAGAATAAGTCTTTAATAAAACATGACATTGATTCATATTGCTCGATGTTCTCATGGACGACTATTGTGCTCGAAATCTTATTACTTCAGCACATGTGTGACCGGTTACCTTAGTTAACTTATATGTAAGTTCCTTTGTAACTACTTAATCGATAGGTTTATTTATATCATTCATTGCGGTGCCACTAGCCATCCAGCCTTAAAAGATGACTACAATTGAGAATAAGGTTGCTTGCAGACAAATGCTGCTAAACTTGGGAAGTTCAGGTTGCGAAACAGATAACTATACAAGAATAAACAATAAATGCCACTATTCACGACTATAATTAGGAATTTAAATTCCTTGCCGGCTGCTTTTCGCTTCCGTGTGTGATTGTAATAAAGTCTCAGCTTCGGGCTGTTCTAAGGCTACAATCAGAAGAATAGCTCTCATATGTTCAGAGTCATTCTATACTGTATATTGTGTCCTGTTGATAGTTTGTAAAATCATATAGTTCAGAAAAACGCCAGTAATGTGCGTATGTCAGTGTATTGGACTAGAAGGAAAGGCTTATCAATTGAAATTGATTCAGGAATAATTGTGAATTAAAATTTTCTTATTTAAATTTGTGCTCTCATCCGCTTAAAGTATTTGTATAAAGTACTTACAAGACACTGTCCGCATTAATTAATTATAAATAATGATTATGGCATAAGGTTTATGAACTCCTTTAATGGCGACCTTGAGGTATTCAATCTATAGTTATGCACGGTAGATCTCATAGGCAAATCTTATAACGAATCATATTTAACAAATAAAACCATGCATGAGCTAATGCTGCATGAATTCATTTGTAGAATCATTCATGCTGAAATGGTAAATTAATTATGTTAACTGATACTGAATGAATTATTTTAAATTGTCATTCTTGTTCCAGAGCACTATTACAATATATTATGTAATATTTAAGCATATAGTATACTTGGCCACATTATATATATATATATATATATATATACACTGTATATATATACATGTACATGTATATATATACATGTATATCTTGTATATATATATATATATATATATATATATATATATACTGTATCTATCTCTCTCTTCAGTGCACTGCCAAGTGACAGCTTCAAGGTACATATTCATACTCAAAATCAGATTTCGCGCTCTATAAGAACGCTACTTAGATAAACAAGTTAATCCCTTCTCAAAGTCAATGCCTTATCAATACCTTATATAGCCTATAGCTTGCGAAAAGTATGGATTCTGAGGTGGTTTCCCGTTGTCTTCCTCAGTTAGATGGATTAATTACCATTTAATCCTGGGGGAAAACAGTTCATGGTGAGGTGGGTCACCTCTTGCCATCCTCAGCTCCTGCCTTTGTCGCCTCTTTCGTACACGCGGCAGATTGTTTGCGGTTGCCCTATTTCACAGTGGTCCAACCACACCCGAGCACAACACACCGATCAACACACTGTTATATACTGTATATCACTGAATCTATACATATATATATATATATATATATATATATATATATATATATACATATATGTAAAAATTATAGGCCTACATACAAATGCAGCCTATATGATATATATGTATATATATATATATATATATATATATACATTATATATGGCCATATATATTAAATACACATGTAAATACATACATTCAGAGTATGTGCAGTAAATATAAACAACACAAGAGACAGGATCAGCTAGTTATAGACCTGCATGCGTCATACGTTTCTTATTAGAGAATTCCGTGTGAATGAAGGAAGGAAACAATGCCGGTCAGTGCACTTCTGTTTCCGGCAATATTTGTAAACAAAATATCTTATTTATTCTAATTGTCACAACATAACGACGACGACAACATTCACAACGTGAAACTTGGCCTGAAATATGATTGCTAATATTAGCCTCGCCTACATTTCTCTTCACTTTACCGCACGAAGGAAACTGACGTTAAACGTGGCATTGGCCTCTACATAGCTACGTAGTCTCGTGAGCCTAAATACTCACGTGAGCCTATATAGTAACGTGATCCTATTTAGTCACGTGAGCTCTATGTAGCCTGGTACTTTAAAATTTTCCATTAAGATCAGAAGTACACTAACTTTTGTCTAGTTAAAGTTTGTACTTACTAGCTAAGCCCTGCCCAAAGCCCCAGACATGAATTCAAGCCAAAAACTACATATAAAGCTAAGCGACACGTGACAAGTCTAACATTATAAATAGGCCTACCTGTTGTGTTTTAAGCGCAGACCGTAGAGTAAAACATTGAAAATTGTTAATATTAAAAACCAGTTTGAAAACATCAGTATAGTTAGTGAACGATATGTGCATAAAGAAAATTGTTTTTTGTATTCATAACAGAAAGGGATTGCACTTGATACTTTCAGAGCTGATATGAGAATTTAGATATACTGCTTTTTATCAGTTGAATGTTTGAATGTGAGATTGAAAGAAGTATAATATGCAGCAATTCTTTCGAAGTAATAATTGAATGTCACAATAATGTAGGGGTTAGAAGTGTCAGTAATGTATGAAATTTTAAATTACAAATCCTGAGGTTAATTATGCTCTCATGGGTTCGATTTCCGGCCGTTCTGACCTGAGAGTAAATTCTCGGATATTAACAACGGGTTACACGGAAAATGGCCTAGATTGTCAAACGATTTTAACATGTGGTATCAAATATGATAGAAACAATCAACATAGTTGATCTTTCAACTGTTGTTGTTGTTATTATTATTATTTGCTTTGTTTTGGTTTTTAATTAAGTTTTATTTTATGTTTTCATTCTGTATTTTTTAATACTATTAATACTATTATTATTGTGATAGGCCCTGGCATAGAAATGTTTCCCGGCCCAATTCATCTATGAAATCTGAGGCGGAAGAGTGGATGGGGTCCAGGGTCTCAAAAGCAATTGAAATGAAAATAAATGTAATTTCTAGAGATTTCGGCATATTTCAAGAGTTTTCCTATTAGCCGCGGCCTCTGCAGCAGAACCAGCTACAACGCAAGATAAGCCAAGATTGCTCGCTGAGAACTGTCCGTCACAGTGACATACCAGCTAACAGACTTGCCCTCTGCACATGGAATTTGTGAGGCACCGTCCGGATGCTTCCCATCAATGCGGATCAAGCCCAGAGGTTCTGTAATAGCTGGAATATTCGCTCGACTCAGGGCGCGCCAAATCAAATCATGCAGGAACTGATTTCTACTGATTCTGCCGGCCCTACTGTTGCACGACAGGCCGTGAATGCCTAACGCATTGACTGAGACACCACAGATACAGTTGTGTGGCTCACATAAGGTAGTGCCCAGACTGAGACCGGCCGCAACTCTGACTGCTTCGTCGTCCAGACGGTGGCCACAGGATGATAGAGGTAAAGCTATGATCCAGTCTCCACTATGAGGGGCCGATTCTGCAAGCAGGCGCGCTTTCTCATGTGGTATTAGCGGCTTCATAAGGAGTTCCGTGTGCAAAGCAGTAGTGATCTCTGATTTCCAAGCCTTCTCTTAGCCATCATACTGATAAGCACTTAAGATGAGGACTGATCAATCCAAATGCCGTGAATCATGACAATCCCCAAGTCAGGAAATTAAAAGAAACCGGAAAGAATGGAATCGTGTAAAACGTTTGTCCCCGCGGCTGAAGCCAAAAAGGCTTCAAAATTCACAGCTTCATTAGGGCTTACACTGGAGAGCCGTTTCTAATTATTCGTGTGTCTCGATTCTTCAGACCGTCCTAAGCGATCTTATCATTGCCTTTCAACTGTGATGTCATCACTGGATGACGGCCAATATGCAGAGGTGGAGACGCGAGGCAAGTGGAACAGAAAGATTGCAGATATTTTAACTAACGTTATTGAAAGTTAATTATCAGAGAATTTTTGAAGACTCATATAACTTCCAGTGAAATTTACTTTGTTTTCAAGTTAGCTTAAAACATAAGACTGTTTATGTAATAATGAAGGTGCTTGGAGTTTAATATCTTACCTAATTAATCATCCATTTCTGCCGCTTTTCTTTATCTGTGGTATTCCTGATTGTAACTTTTATGCTATTTATTATATTATAGCTATCTGCGGTTGTCAATTTGTGGTTAAGTCAACTAATAGATCAGCTAATCAATTCAATTGGAGCGTAGTACAATCGTCTTTCTAAATCTTATTAGCCATAGACACACTATCATCCTAATATAAATTGATGCCTTATGATCAAAAATATGTATGCATATAAAAATCAGAAGAGAAACGAATTTGTAAATTTTTGTGAAAAAATCGCACCGTCAGATGACGTCAGGCAATCTTATCTGCCGTGTCTCATGCCATGAAGTCGCTTATTCCCGGATGATGACGTGGCATATCTTGTATGAGTATTTAGTAAATAAAGTTTCAATAGACCTAATCTATAATTTTTAAAGAATCCATTGAAGCACTAGTATCGATAATGACATCATGTTGGATGAATTAGCCTGGATTGCCATGGAAACAGCTTGAATGACAACAACTACTTGTTTTAATTTTAAAACTAGGTTATTATACTTTCAAAATAAATAATAATCCATAATGTAAAAATTATTAAATGGAATATTTATTAGAATGGATATCGTGTAATATTATATATTCACATATTAAATAAATGGCTTCATTGCATTAATCTAGCGGTGCGTAAAACTTACTTGTGAGTCGAAACCCCCTAAATGCATTTTTTTGCAGAAACGAGAATAACAAATTTTGGCCATAAGTCTAGTCAAATAATAATTTTTAAAGCATGTGCCTGTACGTCTACTTATCTGTTCTTTTTGAAACTTTTTAAGATTGAGATTTGAACAAAAGTTAACAACCGCTTATATAGTAAACACTGCGCGCTGTTTAGCTCATTGGCAGAGCGTGAGCATCATAAACGAAGGTATCAACGTAGGACAAAATTTTATACTTAGATGGGCCACCATCGTGAAATACCGAGTGATTACAGCATTGAATAAAAACTCCAGGGCTTTTAGACAAGAGCTGGCTGCAATGTGCGCAATCAAAATCAATTATTATTAATAAAAATTTAGTAAGAAGCGACAGAAGAAAATCAGTGACCAAACTCTGAAATTAATAAGTGCTGCATATATACAACTAGTTGAATGAAAAATCTTGTAGATTACGGGATGGTATTAATGGAACACACACACACACACACACACACACACACACACACACACACACACATATATATATATATATATATATATACATGTATATATATACATATATATATAATATGTACAATATACTATAAATAATAAAGTATATATATATATATATATATATATATATATATATATATATAAGGTGTGGATAAAGGATGGCTCATTAATCAATCGAGTACTCTTTATGTTGAGTAAAAGAAGAATCTGAGTAGGAATGTGTACTTTGGCCCTACCACTTGGCATCTTGGCAGAACACAAACACAAATAATTATATATGCATAATATTATATATATATAATTTTATATATATATAGTTATATATACATATATATATATACAGGCCTATATATATATATATATATATATATATATATATATATATACAGGGTGCGCATTAAAAAAATATCCTCCTAGCACAATTGCGATAGCTTAGTCAATTCTTAATATTTCGCCTTGAAATTTTACGGTTCTCTTGTGGAGGAATTTAGCCACAAGCTGACCAAATTTTGTAAAACTATTTTTAAGGGAACCGGAGTTATCCAAGTTTTGCGAAAAAATTGCTTTTTTTCATTTAACACGCAACGTAAAACGCCAATTAGAATCAATTCCTTTTTGAAAATGTGCTGAACCTGAAATAGGCCGTTAGATGATGACGACTCTGATATTGTGCTACAATGTATTACACTAACACTATTCTGCTGAAACTGATTGAAGACTGCAACAAGTTAAAGTCAAATGATTTAATTTTTAAACAGTACGGCGCGCCGGCTCACACTTCACGTCTTGCGTAATACTTTCTTGTACAATCAGGCCAGATTTCATAAAAATGGATGATTGGCCTCCTAATTCTCAAGATTTTAATCCATCTGATTCTTTGTCTGGAGACCCATGTTGGAAAAGTATCGTGCTTTCAAGCCCAAACCCAGAAACACAATGGAATTAAAGGCTGTTCTTCAAGAGATCTGGAAAGACCTACCACAGCAGTCCATTGACAGCGCAATTTTATCTGTAAGACAAGACTTCTGGCCGGCATTAAAGCCCAGGGCGTTCATTTCGAGCACACATTGTAGCACAATATCAGAGTCGTCATCATCTAATGGCCTTTGTCAGGGTCAGCACATTTTCAAAAAGGAATTGATTCTAATTGACGTTTTACGTTACGTGTTAAATGAAAAAAATCATATTTTTCCAAAACTTAGATAACTCCGGTTCCCTTAAAAGTATTTTTACAAAATTTGGTCTGCTTGTGGCTAAATTCCTCCAAAAGAGAACCTTAAAATTTTAAGGCGAAATATTAAGAATTGACTACGCTATGGCAATTGTGCTAGGAGGATATTTTTTAATGCGCACCCTGTATATATATATATATATATATATATATATATATATATATATATATAGATATATAGTATATAGTATATACATGCATACTACTTCAAAAATGGCACCCCTAAAAATTATCAATATTCTTTTGTATCTGATGTCTATTTGTCATATATTTGACTGGATCCAGTGGCGATGTCGGTAAGATATATTCGATCGCAGATCAGTATGTGCGGGGTTCAAATCCTGTGATCGCCCGTCACTAACATCACTTTCGAATGAGGAAACTGACATTAATATTAGCTATACCAGCTTCAAACATTTCATTTACTATACCTTGCCAAATGTGTATGTACTCCATATTTCATTCCAATTCGTTAGGTACAAATCGTATTAAACCAATTTTTGCACATTAACCCTGCTTTGCTCTACTAAATTTTTCATTTACAGTTAGACACCTTCCAAAATTGAATTTCTTTATTTCATTGGACCTTAAAAGGACTGTTTAATTAATTTCTCTTAAATCTCCAAATTTGATAATCTAAAGATTAAAACAAAGGAAAGGTAAGAAGATTTTCTCAGTGAATTCAGCCCAAGATGTTAGAGGTTGAAAGTCATTAATGAATCTTAATCCGGGTACCGAGTTAAGCAGGCAATGGTTCAAGATGTCACTAATTTGGATAATATTTATGAATTATTTCGAGGCCTCTAAATTTTTAGCTTAATTAAAAAATTCGGGGATACACAAAGCATGCGGAAAATACAGCCATAGTCTGCGATTTAAATGAAAACGATATATCGGTAAAACTCTCCATACGCAGCATAATTCAGTGGTTTGTACACTACACTCGTATCAAAAAGTAGGGCTAAAGTAGGGTATTGGTGTACAAAAGGTTACTAGTCTGCTTTTAGATCATATTGTCATAATATATGAAGGGAATGAATGCGTACAATTGGACCAGGAATAGTCACGGAAAATTACATGATAATCACTAAACTTACATCAGGTACAAAATTATGGAAAATTTTCTTAGGTGTGTCATTTTTAACGCATTATATATATATATATATATATATATATATATATATATATATAGGCCTATTTCTACTGCATATAGATAATTCCCTGAACTTAAGGAATGGCTCCAGGCCTAGTATGACTCCTTGTATCCATTTTGAATACGGCTCTTACCTGCATAATTTGAGTCATTAGTTTTAAAAGAACTAGTGCATTAATTAATGTGTGATGGCTATGTAGACTTAACTCAGATGCCCTAGAGGACTCAGTCAAAATAATACAAGAGACTTGAGAATTTTAATTTTCTTTGAGGGGGACCGGACTACCCACTCTCCCACTTCGATTAGGATTTATATGTGAATGTATTCGGACATATAGGCCTAATCTGTGCATTTCGACAAAAACATTTAATCTTGTTTAAATCGCTGTGTATTTTCATTAAAAACTGTCGGCAAGGGGCTGTTCTGAACCGTGGTATCATTTTTATCTAAAGCTGCTTCCGTCTACAAAATAAATGCCGTACATTGTAAAACGGTCTTTCATATCCTTAGTATGCATTTAAGCCTGCTACAATTCTTTTAATTTTGACTCAAGAGGAAACCTTAGTAATGCTCTTGGTTAATTATATTTCATAATACATCAGATGTAAATCAACCAAAGGACCCCAATGAAGTTCTTTTTAATTTTTACAATGGGGACAACTATGAACAAAAGAGATGATAGAACTTAACAAGACCACCTTATACGCAACTTAATGAAAAAAATATATGCAATTAAATGTAAAATGATTGCAATGAGGTGGAACTTTTAAAGCGTTGCTTCAATTATGCATTTAATTAAGCTAAAATGTAAAATGCGGTGATTTATATCCTGAGACTATCTAGTTTTCTTTCAGGTATTAGACAAAATAGAAGTAAACTAATTTCTTAAATAATTTTCTGTAATATTTTTGTAACTTAGTACATTCGTGATAATATGCAAAGTGTTAATTGCATAAATGTGCATGACATCGAAGTATGAATTCATATGGAAATGTCAGAGACGTCTCTAGCAGAATTTACACAAACATATATAAAATATGTAAGCTGTTTGTTTCTAATTGTATCTTTACTCTTGTTTTGTCGAGGCATTAAATAGACCAACCGTTAATTTAACACTTAAAAAGAGTTTATGAAAGAACTGAGGAGGGCAACGGGAAACTATCCAAGGAGCCATATTTTACTCACGTTATAGGCAACATCTCTCTTAGTGCACTGCCTACTGGCAGGTCCATGGTACATAACGCCTCCACTCTTCTCTGTCTTGCGCCTTCCTCTTCATTTCCACATATGAGTGGGTCTTTAAATCATCTAACATACCTAATCTCGGTCTGCCCCTGCCTCTATTTCCTTCCATTCTACCTTCTATGATCTCTTTTAATAGACCTTCCCCCCTTAGAATGTGTTCTATCCATCTCTTCCTCCTATTTCTTAATACATTTATCAACTGTCTATCTGTGCCAACTCTCTCCAGGACTTCCTCATTTGTAACCTTTTGAGTCCAGCTAATCCTCTCCATTCTTCTCCAAATCCACATTTCCAATGCCTCCAGTTTCCTAATATCTTCCTTCCTTAAAGTCTATGTTTCACACCCATACAATAGTGTGGTCCAAACCAAAGTTCTCCCAATCCTTATCTCTGTGTCTTTCTTTAGACTTTTTGTTAATAGTTCTTTTCTACTACCAAAGGCCGCTTTTGCTTGTGCAATCCTACTGCATATCGTCTCACATTTCCCGTCTTTGGTTATAGTATGACCCAAATATTTGAAACTCCTTACCTGTTCCAATTTCGTACCATTCATTGCGATATTAATTTCACCTTTATTATTGGTCACTCTCATAACCTTCGTCTTTTTTATATTAATCTTCATGCCATATCTCAAAGCCTTATCATTCAGCCTAACCATTATCTTCTGCAATGCAATCTCGCTGCCTGCAATCATTCCTTGGTCATCTGCAAATCGTACATCTTGTAACAAATTCCCTCCTACTTTTATTCCTTCTTCCAAGTCTTCCATGGCTTCATCCATCATTGCCTCAGCGTAAATGTTACACAGCAGCGGCGAAATGCTACAACCTTGTCTTTCTCCACGTCCTATTTCACCTTCTTCTGAGTATTCTTGTTGGATTTTGATTACTGCTTTTTGATTCATGTACAAGTTCAAAATTAGTCTTCTCTCACCAGTCAATTCCTATTCTTTTTAAGATATTCATCATCGTTATCCAATCTATCCTGTCAAAGGCCTTCTCGAAGTCAACAAAGCATACATAAACGTCATTTCCATATTCTAGGCTTCTTTCTCAAAAAACCCGCATTACCCCTATTGCTTCTTTTGTGCCACATCCTTTCCTAAAACCAAATTGTGTCATGCTCAGTATCATCTCTGCTTTAGACTGAATGCGATTATTGACTATCTTTAATAAGATCTTCAATGCATGAGGTATTAAGCTGATTGTTCTGTAATCCGAACACTCCACAACATTGGCTTTTTTGGGAATTGGGAGCATCACTGACTTGGTAAAGTCGTCTGGCCAAATACCAGTATTTTACACTTCCATACATACCTCCATTAACTTATTGAGTGTTTCTCCTTCCAACATTTTCAAGAATTCTGCTGGGATTTCATCTATTCCGGCTGCCTTCCCCTTCCTCATACTGTCAATTGCAGAATAAATTTCCTCCTTCATTAAATCGGGGCCCCTTTTATCGTTTTCTATGATATTTTCTTCCTCTATTTTAAAATCCTCTTGAACTGGTTTCTCTGCCTTATCATACAATTCCTCTACATATTCTCTCCATCTTTCTTTTACTTTTTTCAGCTCTGTCGACTTCTTCCACCCCTGTCTTTAGGCAACATAACGTGTGGAAAAGATAGCATTTAGTATCTATGGAGTATGAAAACAGACTTGAGTAGAAATATGTACCCTAGACCTAGAACCTTGCAGAGTACTATAGAGAGATAGATAGATAGAGAGAGAGAGAGAGAGAGAGAGGAAGAAAGAGAGAGAGAGAGGAAGTGAGAGAGAGAGGAGAAATTCAGATTCAGGTAGGATTAGCCGGAATAATACTTAGTAAATATTTTCTCTTTTCAACATGTAAATAATAATATTTTCTAGTCAACTATAAAAATAGGCATTCTAAACCCTCAGTGGATAATTATGGCAATAATTTTAAACTTTTCCAAAGTGATAAACAGTAGTTTTTCCGTTAACCATTATAATATGTACCACTTAGGCAATTACTTCAGTCGACTGAGATTGACGACGAAGTGGACCAAGAGCAATACTATCCAAATGCAGGTCATCCTGCTTTATGTCTAACCTTTTTAAATACCTTTAGTGAAAGTCTTAGAGATTCAAATTGCCCCCATGTTAATTTTTAACGTGTATTTCTCAGACCAATAGCCAGGGATGACTGATGAGTCATAAGAATCGAAATGTGACTTCATGAAAGTAATTTGAAATGGCACAGAGATGCGTCATTCATTGTTATGGCGCTTTATTGGAGAAATTAGAAAATGCAAACAAAATATTTAATAGAATAGTACTTTGGACTGAGTTTTTTCTTTATATTAGTATTCCGACCAGCATTGCTCGATGACTTATAGGCACCTTTTGTAAAATTATCTAGAATAAGAAGACGCTAGAAATTTTAAATATTTATTTCCTTTCCAAGAAAAGGTGAATTTATCATGCAACAAACAGAAAATTCTGGAGTTAATATGAGATTTTATAAGCATTAACATATAAATTTACTCCCACGGTACGGTCTAAATCTAGGTTAAACTTGCTTTATAAAGTAGCTGAAATAAATTTGTTTATTTGTTCAACCGCCCTCTCAGTGTCAGATATTCGTTAATATAGGAAATACGTCATCAGTACTAAAACAAAGAAAGCGCTGAGAGCAAACTGATATTTAAAGGCATACTTTATAACGAGAATCTTATGGGAAGGTTAATATTCTTTTTACACGCACGAATGTTTCACGACGAGGTTTGGTACGCGAGGTTAGGTACAGAGTACAGATCAGAATCATGAAGTCTAAGTTCAAATTTTAAAGCAGTCAGCAATAGATAAACCCCATAGTAGTGAAAAATTATTCGAAAATTAGCACTCGCTGCAATATGCGTTATAAAAAGATGATGATTAATGCTAATAAAATCAGAATAAAAGAGAATAAGAATATATTAAATATCAATAGTTAAGAAACAGCAACTTAAGCAATTATATTCTATAAGCAGACGAGCCACTCTGGTAAAAACGTAGGCGAAACGAAGATAACAAAATAAATTTCAGACAAACGTGCGCCTCCGTTTATTACGGTTCCAATATTTGAAGAGTTAAATAAAAATGTTGCACAATCTAGCACGTGACAGATTTGTTTAATTTTTGCATCAAGATCATCAATCAGACCAACGTTCAATCCCACGGGATCATATAATTCAAAAGCAGTTCGGTTTATTAATCTATTAATTTACAAAATTAACCATTTAGTTTAAACAAGCCAGGTTATACTAGATAATTTGGCTTTTGTTTCAGTGCATTTAATATAAGTACATTTTGGTCCTATTGATTTTTCCAAGAGTCTAATCCTATTGACAAAATTTAATCTGAACTAATTTTTCATTTTATATAATAACTAACTCATAATTAATAATTAACAATAAGTAATGTGTCATAAAAGGCGACAAAGCACATAGAACCAAACCACGACAGATAGGGCATTCGTTTGGTGTGCGCCTAGGCTCTAGAAATTGAAACAAAATTTCAAAACCCGATCCCAGTTTATAGGAGATCAAGGGAATGAAGATGATAATTTACAAAATATAAATAGGGATAAGAGCACTCGACCCGAACACATAAAATGCTTGTTAAGGACCCGCCATTGAAAAGCATTATGGAAGTTAAAAGGAAGTCATTCAAAACGTTTTAGATATCATAATTTCAATTACTCTGATGCTATTTCGAATGCTTTTATTCAGAATTACTAATTTCTGTTCTATAATTTTAAAAATCTTTAGTTTATTACATGAGAGATTATGTACTTCTTAAATACCTATTTTTACTAGATTTTAAGCTATCTCTTTAAATTCTATCCGGGAAACATGGTCAGATCATTTTCTGATTCTTTGGTTTTTATTTGCTATTATGCGATTGTTTCGAAAATGTTCAGATTTTTACGTTATTATTTACCGTTAGGCTGATCTCTGGACGATTTTCTGATTTTCTGTGTTTATTTACCATAACGTTAGTATCTAAAGTTTCGCTGTTGTATCCGGGAAACTGAAGAATGGGCAAACCGTTAACTGTAAGTTTCGCAAGAGGCTACTAAGCAGGAATTGAGGAAGGATTCGGGAAACTATCTTATAAGTAGTATTTTATGCTATAGGCTACATTAGGTTGAATATGCCAATGACATGGATATGCCATTATCTTGCGTGAAGTGATTAAGTTCTATGGAATGTTCTTGATGAAACGTGAAAGCAGACACTAAGTGCGAATATGTACCTTGAACCTGCCAATTGGCAGAAGACTAGAGAAGAGAGAGAGAGAGCGAGTTAGAGAGGAAATCTAAAGTCATGTCTACCGTTCCACTTCTTATAAATTGCTAGGTTATATGCTTCTTATTAGAGACAAATAATCGAACATCGCGATCACAGCGAACCAAGTAAATGTGAAGTGCGCAAGAACATTGCAGTAATTTGTAAACAGAAACAAAAACAAAGATATATTTACAAATACGAATGTCAGTATTTTGTAATACATTAAGTAATGCCTTGTTTTAATGATTCCTTTGATTAAATGTTAAAACGAAAAAAGAAAAAGACGAATTATATAATTATTAAAGAACTTGAAATTCTTATTATATTAATTGTTCTTGAGGCTGTATTCTAAGCAGATCATCCGACAAGGCTCATCTGCCGTATTCGTTCTTCATATATCCGTTAGAATACGAAACAATAAATCTCTAGTGTTCTGCGCTATGAGAAGTTAGAATCTGTGTCTAATTCACATTCTGTGCTTTATGATGCAATGCACTCTTAACTCACTAATTATAGCATGTCGCAATCGCTTTCCTATTATTCACGGACTTTCGATTTTCAGCATCGCCCTTGATAAAAATTCTAATTGTCGCAAAACAGGATTATTACATCATTACTCTCTACAGTCCTTACAATATAGAGACATACAACTAAAATGCTCGAGAGCTTCATTCTATGTGCTATACTTAGAAAACACTTTCGTATATTTGTTTGCCATTTAATTTAATGAATATTTTTACTTCTAAAAATGTCTATTCGGCAGCTCAATTTTATTTGCAGTACTCTGCTAGCACTATCATTTTATTATATCATGATCATTAGCATATCGTTCTTATTTCTTTTGAATTTTATTCTCTTTCTTATGTTATATTAAAATTTACTATTTTCATCTTCACTTTATACGTTTATTATTTATGAAAATGCTAAGAAATTTTAAGAAATTATAAATAGCTACTTAATATGGTGATAGTCCAATTTAGTTTATTACAGTAATTAATTTTTGTACGCGGTGTTATCGAGTATTTTCAAGCCAAATCTGCATTTTATTTATTTAATTCTAATTGCACATCAATATCATTGAATCACAAAAGTGACACGCAACGCAAAAGTCATGGGTAAGCCTTCGACCCATGGCACTTACAAGGAACCTTAGAGTACATAAAACACAAGTCAAAATCGTTAAAATATAGCACAAAATAAAATCTGATTTCAATTTACATGTAAAATAGCATTCATAAGATAGCAGCGCGATGGCAAATTCACGATTCTAAAGGAGATTAATATTATAATCATGCATGTGAAAACGGCGACAAAAAGTGACAAATATCAGAAACACGAACTCAATTTCACTTATCTTGCGAAATACATGTACATGCAGCGTATAAGCACAATGCACAGAAAACGTGACTTTACAGTTGCTTTTTATATATGCTTAAACAAACAAGCGGCTGAATGCAGCACAACAAAATAATCAAAATGCGATAACAAAATCAAATGATGAAAATGTAGAACTATGAACCAGATAATTGCGTAGAAACTAAATAGAATCACTATCGTTATCATCGCCATAATCAAAATCATCATCATCACCATCATCATCATCAACAAAAACATCATTATCATCGTCGCAAAGCAATGAAAAAAGCTCTCTTTGAATCGAACAAATTTTGATACAGAAAGAACAGGATGAATGTTTTAGGACAAAAGAATTACATCAAAATTCAAAATACTGGAAACGATATTTTAGCGTCAATTTTGTTACCATATTTTATACTTCCTATATCAATATCAATATACCCTATATCAGTATTTCACTGAAAGTTAATGCATCACAATATCGAGTCTACGCTAACTGTAAAACTAGAACACGTAGAAAAATAAAGGGTACAAAATTAGATGATTAAGCTAAAAAGAATATATATTACAGATTAATAATAAAACTTAAAGAACAATAGTTTTATTTATTTATTTATGCATCACATCACATACAAATTCCGACAAACATATGTGCGTGCTGTCTAAACGCTTAACCTTCTGATCGGTAATGAAGGCCATGACGGCACTAACATATACCGGTGTTACAAGCAGCTCTGTCGCATCATAAGCCATGTCTATAATTTTTTGTAAGCAAAAAAAACGTTTGCATTCGATTGTGTCCATAAGAATTATATTAAAATTTACTAAGCACCTAGCTGAGCATATTGTTTTTACTTTAATGTTTTTATTGATTTTATACGCCAAATTATTTGATGAAGGTCAAATTATTTATTTTCCATAATTTGATAAATTGGTTCAGTTATACCTCGTTCAAGATCGTCAGAAAACGTCAAAATTGACGTTCAATCTCCAGATTTATTTGGCTTTGCAATAAATCAAAACCCTGATTTCCGAATTCAACATTTTCATAAAGTCTAATACTGAACGTTCATAAAAGTGTAAATCACGTTGTAACTCTCTTAAATTAACGATTAAGTCTTCGTCATGTTTTCTTTTCAAAGGGAAAATCACTTCCTGGGTCGTCGCTCATTCCGAAACCGCTGACATCCGGCTCTCTTGGTTCCCCTTCCAGTCCTGGTTCTCCTTGGAAACCACGTCCCGTTGATGGACCTTCAGTTGATTCAGAACCCTCGAATAGCAAGCTACCGTATTCATGCTCCTCTTCAATGCTGGCTGAGGACTCTGCTGATGAGGTTGGCCCACTTGTAGAAGTTGCTTGCCCATAAGCTGTCATAAAAAACGTCGATGACATTCTGGAAGGTTCGGAATGAACTCGATAAGGAGCCCTCAAGGCCGAGTCTCGTCCGGTTCCTCTCAGAGGATTTAGTTCAGTCTCACCAGATGTCGTAGCGTGGTATGTAGCTGACCGTCGTCGTCCTTGAACCCATTGTGATCTACTGGTAGGAGACTCCAGGTATGACTGCCTAGGACTAGACTCTCCGAACTGTAGTGTTGGAGATAAATGCCCAAAGAACATTACTCCAGGTGAGGACTGAGTTTCAGAGGGTTCTGCCCCAGCGCTTGAGCTTACTTGTCTGCTGCCTCGAGCCGCCGATGCTCTTCCAGCGGAAGGTGTCCTCTTCTGCCTTTGACCTGGAGGCTTGGAATGGATTCTCATGTGCCGCTTCCTCTCATCACTGCGTGCAAACCTTCGAGAACAGATCTCACAGGCGAAGGGCTTCTCACCTAACCAATATAAAACAATATCTATCAATATCAAACAATATCAAATAATATCAATCAATATCAAATAATAGCAAACAATATCAAACAGTATCAAACATTGTGATCTACTCGTAGGTATTGGTAGCAAACCTTCGCGAACAAATCTCACTAGAGAAACTCTTCAAAAGCACTTCTTACCTAACAAATATCAAAGATAAATATTGATATCAAACAATATCAAACATCATCTATCAATATCAAGCAATATCAATCAATATCAAACAATATCTAAAATCATGATCAACTTGTAGGTGCTGGTAGAAAACCTTCTCAAATAAATCTCACTAGCGAAGCACTTCTTACCTAACCAATATCAAACAATATCAATCGATATCAAATAGTTTCAAACAATACCAAATAGTTATATTTTTTTGCAGTTTTCGTGCTGTACTCTTACTTACGATAGACATTCACTTATCACATGTTCGCCCATACTACCTCTTTCGATTTTTCAGAGGTCTACCGCTTCGAATCCAGCAGTTTCGAGGAATGACAAATAAGAGAGAAATGACTGGAAAATATTAGCAGAAATGATATGAAAGAAATTGCAGAAAAAAATTTGTGTGATACTTTTATCAACGACAACATCTGTTAAATATATTTTGATTTGCATGCTTTATTTTGATTATCGTGTATTTAAGAAATAAATAAATAGATTCAGTGCTCGTGCTATCATTGACTCATTGACGCACTATCACTGACTTGTTGACGCACTATCATTGACTTGTTGACACACTATCATTTATTTGTTGACGCCCTATGATTGTCTTATTAATGCGCTGTCACTGTTTTAAGTTAGAAAACTGAGGCTAAAGTTGAAATATATTAAAGGGAGAGAAGAAAGTGTAGATGCCTGTGTGGGTGCGCAGATGAGTCTTTAGATGGTCGCTGCGGCTGAACGTGCAAGCGCATACCGGACAGAGGAAAGGCTTCTGACCCGTGTGAACTCTCAGATGACGAACCAACTCGTCGCAGCGACTGAACCGTTTCTTGCAGTGAGGATTTGGGCAGGGGTAGGGTCGGGCAAGCTGCTCTTGTTTCTCTGGGTGGCCTTGTTCCAAGCCAAGACCAGGAGTTGATTGCTGCTCAGCGAGGTACGGCTGATGTTGCTCCTGTTGCTGACTAATTATCTGCTGCTGAAACTCTGCGATGCCTTGATGCTGCTGTAGCTGTTGTTGCTGTTGTTGATGCTGTTGTGACTGAGAAGAGATCAGAATTTGTTCATAGGGTAACAATCGTGTCTGACTTGTGTGTTGCTGCAGTGGCCGCTGGCTTGGTTGTGCTTGCAAGAGCTGATGCTGTTGAGACAATTGTTTGAGTCGATTTTGATGTTGCAGTTTTATCCAAGATTCAGAAAACCTAGGACTGCCATGATGTTCACCACTAGACTGAGGATGATGTAACGATTTCGGTCGTTGCCATGAGCGACTAGGTTGCTGAGATAATGTTTCTACTGATTGGGATGTTAGAGCAATTGTTGATATGTCTGGGAAAAGAGATGAAGTAGGAAACCACTGCGGATGATGTTGGAGAAGAGATTGCTGGAGGTGCTGCGGCAGCTGTTGCCCGTGAGATTCCTGCTTAACCTGAAATAATTCATGGAAGCTTGGATGTTGTCGAGAAAGAGGTTTCGTGGTAGACCCCTCTTCTGATGGAGTCCCGAAGAAACCGGCCGAGAATGGAGATCTTAAAGCAGGTTGCTTAAAAAAGGACGTCGAAGGCGTAAACGATGTTGGTTGAAAGATCGATAAACTAATCTTTTGTTGGGACGCCAACGTTTCTTCAGTTGCTGACGACGTTAAGAAAGAAGAGCCAGAAGTTGAAAGCGATCTTTTAGCCGGCTGAAAGGTTTGAGATGGTTGTCTGAAAGAAGAAGCAGGAAATGGAACCGATATGTCTGCACTCCATCTAGCAGTGTGTTGTAGAATACTTTCCGATCTTCGTTGTTGTTGTTGTCGTTGTTGCTGTTGTTCAAATTCTGATGTTTCTTTGCTAAATTCCAATTTTTGGATTTCAGTTAACGATCTATGTCTCTGAACCTCCGTTGACGTTACTGCAGAAGAATAAGATGGTAATCGGGAACGAGAAGGAATCTGCCGACTTTCTGAGGACGCTAAAGACGGTTCTGTCATAGGCGGAGACATATGCCAGGGCGAGCACATCAATGGCTGCTGTGATATGGTGGATGTTGCTATGGATATTTCGCTAAGATACGATGTGGGCCATATTGGTGCTGAAGTAGCTCGACTGAAGGCCTGGGGGATTGGAGAGGGTCGAGATCGCTTGAGTGACTCAAAGCTACTTGCTGTTGATGGACGGAGAGAGGAATGGCCTTCGTGCATTGATTCAAATTCTCCGACAGATACCTGTTGGACACCCAACTCCGATGTCTGCATACCAGAGGTAATAGGGATATGTCCAGTTTCAGTCCTGTACTCACTGAAAGCAGGCAGATGAGTTCTGGGATGAGCTAAAGGATCAAACGGAAATGTCTGTGATCCAGGCAATCTTTGCGATATGATTCCACCAGGACTTAAAGGGCTTAATGGTCGAAGCGGACTAGTCATTGCGAGAAATCCGCTAAATTCCTGAATAAGCTCCAAATCGGATGACATGGATTCGCCCATCTGGAACAAATCCGATGATGCCGAACCCCGTCGCTTGCTTGAACCCTCATCCTCCTCTGTAGATGGTCGTTTGCGACTTTCCACAATCCGCCTCTGTTGCTCCTCCGAACCCGTTTGATATTGAGAAATGGCTGCAGATTGGAGAAGCATTTTCTCAGGACTTGGTGAGCTTTCGGTGCCGTGCTCTATGGATCTTCTCTCCATAAAGACAGGAACATCATGCGCCGTTAATGACCCTTGAGTTATCGTAGACAGAGCACCTAATAACAGCAATACAAGTTGTGTGCGGTTAGTCCTTTATTCCAAAATACGAATATTAATCATGCATTAATGCATTTAAATTTTCTTACCTAACAATACATGTAGTAAGAGTACCACCACTAATAATATACGTGTAGTATAATAAAATACAACTACTACAGTACTCCTACATGCGATTACTGTTTCCTTTAATATTGTTTATGTGCATTGCAGGTACGAAGGGGTTGAAAGAGTAGAGAGCGCATCTGTACGATTAATAGAAAGCCTCAAATTCTTGACAGTATCCTTTGGTATGGAAGCCGAGGTTGAATATCCCTTTATTAGTGCTTAATACAAAACCACAATATGAATTTTGAAACAGTGTAACATACAGGTATAGTCATGTTTCTAATTATAATTCTGACTGAGCAATTAAGTTGCGGTTGCGGAATCGACAATCCAAAGAGAAATTTTCAGAATTTACAAAGTACAGATATTATGTAGCCCAATTTAAAACGTTTTTCTGGAAACTTCTAGCACCATTTCCTAGATCAAATGCATAACCATATGGCTTTACACATTACTGTGACATAAAGAAAATTTCCTGTTAACGAGAAATATTATTGGGCGATAGAAAAAACATTACAATTTCATTGGACAACAGTACAGAGATAAATATCTCTAAGCCCATAAACTATTATATCTCGGTAATATATAATTAATTTATAATGTTCCGCTATTAATAAGCAGCATGGTTGATTCGTAGTAACGATACGCTTATGCAAAAATTAATAATCAGGCGTTTAATTAAATTGTTGGCTATTTAAAAATACTTCCTTTTCCAAAGCGCGGATGATCTCGCTAAGGCTATGAATTATGACAACCACCGTCGCGCAGAGGTCTGCATAAATATTAAATTAAAGTTCCTCTGGAAACTACGAAAGGAGCGCTTAGACTAGAAAACCGATTACAAACTAGCAACACGTGCTTGGTCAGCATTAGCAAGCATGAGATGTCCAACATGATACGAAGCAGATATGAATTAGATGCGAAGAAATCACAAGCAGTATTATTATTATTCAAAACTGATCAGAAATTGCAGTGGCTGAAACAACAACTTTTTCGGCCTTTATTTGAGAGATATTGAAATTTAATGAAATGCTTAAGAAAACATGTATCAGGTTGCAAAAGAAAAGTCAACCTACGAAAGTACTCATCTAGATCAAGCGTAGCATTTTAAGTGTAAAAATGCATTTTCGGATTCATCAGTAAAGTAAAATATTATTAGACTGCGCCAATTGATACTTTCAAGAGATTATTGCGGTCATGGATAATCACCTTTTCCCACCGTAGACATAATCAATCTACCCTGACCATTTTTGAACATCGGACTGGCTTTCGTTTTGGACCTTACTTCTCCTCAGCACATTTCTTTTGCGGATTGGTCTGGGTGAATTGATCTGTAGTGATGTGTGCTGTTCGGGACGTCCCTGGCATCATCCCTGGATGAGGAAACGGACGTTAAACCTTTATTGTTATTATTATTATTATTAATAGTAAAGCCCCGATAATATAATTAAGAATATTAATAATTAAGAATATTAATAAGCATACTCATACCTAAATAGAAAGAACCGTTCCATTTAATAAATATTAACGTAAATTTGACATTTGATACTACAGCTAATTCTTAGCGTAGCACTTCATACCGTCAAACAGCTAATTCCAATACACTTAATGGATATCAGGTAGTGGACAGTTATTTTAATTAGAGATGGGAATAGAACCGAACTCGAACCGAATGGAATCTGAAATCTGGAATTTTGGCCGAACCGAACCTAACCCGAACTCTGACACTGGTTGAACCCGAACAGAACCCGAACCCTGACACTGGTCGAACCTGAACCGAACTGAACCCTGATTCTGGCCAAGCCGAACCAAACCAAATTCTTCTTCACCAGACTTAGTGAACTAGAACTGAACCTCATAAATTTTTCATTTCAGCTATTTTTCAAAGCCTACATTAAAATAATAAGGAAAATGTCCGACGTTAAAAAGAGATACTGGAGACAATAGTCACAATACAACTGCATATATTAATTTCTGCCTGCACAAGTCGTACATTATCTAACTGTATAACGTTGTATATTCTGTAAGGCTTGCTTTCGAATTCAATTTAAAAACTCACAGATAACAAGAGCTAAAGTACTTCAGATACCAATACCGGTAGGATTAAATATCTAATTACAAAAGTATCATTAAAATCAATTTAATTAATCAATTGTTATGTATATATTAGCTTAATTAGAGCATAGTACCCATAAATTCAATATGCAGAGTTATCAACTTCTCATATACACAGAAATAATTAACTAAAGTTCTTTAAGTTAACAAGAAGTTGCAACTTGCAATATTTATTGCATTTTTAGTCAACCAAGCAGAACATGTTAATTTTAGAACTAAAATCATAACATTTGCCTGCATTTGAATGGTGTTTGGCTAATTATATCTTGATATTTGGCATATATTCAACAAATGCTTTAAATATTGCAGTATAATAATAATAATAATAATAACAATAAAGGTTTAACGTCCGTTTCCTCATCCAGAGATGATGTCAGGGAAGTCCCCAACAGCACACATCACTGCAGATCAATTCACCCAGACCAATCTGCGAAAGAAATGTGCTGTGGAGAAGTAAGGTCCTAAACGAAAGCCAGTCCGGTGATCAAAAAATGGTCAAGGTAGATTGATTATGTCTATGGTGGGAAAAGGTAAGTTTTAAGCTTGATAGAGAATGTTGAAAGAGAAAAACAAGAGCGAAGATTAGCAGGTAAAGAGTTCCAGATTGTGGGTGCTGCGTAAGAAAATGAACGTCTGCCCAATGACGTGAGAATATTTGGAACTGAGAGAAGATTGGCATCGGTGGAGCGAAGTGCACGTGAAGGACGACAGGGAAGAAGAATTTCAGATAAGTAAGAAGGCTTGCCAAATCGCAGAGTTTTGAAAGTTAATAGAGCTATTTTATATTTTATGCGTTGATTAACAGGGAGCCAGTGAAGACTGCGAAGAAGAGAAAGAGAGCGAAATTGAAGTCGTGAGGACTTACAAACAACACGTGCAAGAGAATTTTTGACGTGCTGCAAACGATTGAGAGAAGAAGTAGGCAACCCATATAATAATGAATTACAGTAGTCGAGCTTTGAATGAACTATAGAATTAGCAAGGATAGCGGCTGAATTTCTGGCAAGGGATGGACGTATTTACCTAATCTGACGAATCTGAAAGAAAGGAGCGCGACAAACAGGAGAGATATGGGATTTAAAGTCCAGGTTCTCATCAAATATGACTCCAAGGTTTTTGGCGGATCGAGAAGGTGAAAGAGCAAGATTCTGAAACTTAACAGAATTATTAGTAATTTTATTTCTTTGCAAAGGAGTGCCAATTAAAAGGTATTCAGTTTTGGAGGGATTAACAGAAAGACGGTTAGCACAAAACCAGGAATAAACCTTGTCGAGAATGGATGAGAGATGAGCCAGTTTCTGATCGGAATCATGATTAGAAAGGGAAATATATAGCTGTGTGTCATCTGCATAGAAATGAAAATTTATGGAGGACTGAGCAAGTAGGTAGCTAGGAGGAATGATATATAAAGAGAAGAGCAATGGACCTAACACTGAACCTTGAGGAACAGTAAGTAAGTATTAACCAAACCGAACTATTTCGAACCCGAATCCAAACCGAACTCTTGTAAGATGGAATCCGAGCCGAACACGAACCGAACCCAAACCATGGTTTGAAGTAAACCGAACCGAACCGTAGTCCCAATTTGTCAAATGCTAACCGAAACCCGAACCGAAGCAAACTTTCATTTTCAGCGAACCGAACTCTGGAAATTCACAAAATTCCCATCTCCAATTTTAACCGCTTTGAATAAACGATATACAATGTTTATAGGTTAAGCTTAGTATCCATTTTGACGTTCATATATAATTTTTAATTCAAAATTCTTCTAATGCTTATTTCACAATTCTCTTAATGCTTATTAAACAAAACTGTAATAAGCGTCTCATTTACTACATGCGATGTAAAAATCATCCGATAAATCTTAAAGTAAAATCAACTCAAAATGACTGCGCGATAATGTAGCCATAAAAGTATGGTGGGAAAGTTAACATAGCATTGAAAGAATGGTAGTTGGAACAGGTAAACAGTGTCACATGTTTGGGCCAAAAATTGTACGCGATTGAAGATGCTAGACAGAAATAAGATGTAGAGTTAAACTGTAAGAAGAAGAAAGAAGAAGCAAGATGTGAGACAGAAATAAAACGCAGAATTACACTATGTACGACGAAAACGCTTTCCGTAAGAAAAAGGAACTTAAAGAAATGTTCTATTCTGAAGATACAGAGTAGAGATGGGAATCGAACCGAACCCGAACCGAACTGAACCCTAAAATCTGGAATTTTGACCTAACCGAACCGAACCCGAACCCAGACTCCGGCCGAACCCGAACCGAACCAGAACCCAGACTCTGGCCGAATCCGAACCTAACCCGAACCTTGACTTCGTCCGAACCGAACTCTTGAAGTTCCTTTCTCCTTCGCCAGCCTCAGGAGAAAAGAATACTTTTCTTTTCAGCTATTTTTCAAAGTGAGCATTAAGATATTATGGAGAATGTTTGACATTATACAAGTATGAAAATACTAAGAAATACTTGTATGATCAGTATGTGCGGGGTTCAAATCCTGGGCTCGCCTGTCACTTACATCGCTTTCGAGTGAGGAAACTGACGTTAACCTTAGCTTTGCCAACTTACAATATTTTAAGAAATATTGAAATGTACAGAAATAAATACCACTTCTCTCCTTTTTCTATTGTCATATTTTTACTCAGGTGAAAATTGTGGCAGTTAGTATTAATTCATATATTTTTAAGAGCATTTACCATAAACCATTTTATATATGTTTATCATAACCATGATTATACATGTAAGTAATGTTAAACAATAGCAGCAGTATCCAAACCAAACCATTTCGAACTCGAATCGAACTTATGTGCGATGGAAAGCAAGCCGAACCCGAACCCGAACCCTTATTAGGAGGATGCCGAACCGAACGGAACTCTCAAATTGTCAACTGCTAACCGAACCCGAACCGAACCGAACTTTCATTTTCAACGAACCGAACCCGAACTCTAGAAATTCATAAAATTCCCATCTCTAATACAGAGATAAAGATTTAAAAAAATTATGTGAAGAACACCCCTATAGAAAAATAGAGAGAATGTATTTACGATTCTTTCCACGTTATATTCTATTCGTTAATTACTAAACGTAAAGTTACAGATATATCTGTGTGTTTCTGTAACTTATATAGTAACTTACTGTTACATTAATCTTTGTGACGGTAGCTTGAATGTGTCGAGTCGTCTTGAAGAGAAGCCTTGTGCTTCTAAACCTTGACGCTAAACACACTACAACCTACCTACCTATTCTATTCAATATACAAAATCCATTCAATAAATAGTCTATCCACGAAGTATTCTATTTAACCATTCAGATACCAATGGGTACGATGGCTGATCAATAACTAGCGAGAAAGCATGAAGAATAGTTATCCTCAACAAAATAAACATTTTTCCTAACTTGGTTACTTCATAAGAGAAGTTTTTAAAGAATAGTCACGTGGCTAAAGCCACTGTGGTTGTTAAGCAATCTTTCTAAAAATACGGTTCAGGAAGCCCTGTCGAAGAATATATTTAACGTGTCCAGGATATGATTCAAAAGGATCGACGATTAATAATCAGATGCGTAATTGATAATGTTAAGTTGTCATATGGCACAACTCATCATATTATTACTGACATTTTGGATTACAACAAGGTGTGCTAGATGGGTTCCACGTGTTGACGGCTGAAATCAAGCAAGTCCGTCTAACAACTTCTCGTGACAATCTCTATCAGGACAGAGCAGATCAGGCAAAGTTCGTTCGCAGATATGCTACCATGCACGAGACTTAGGCTCAACATTTTGATTCGGAGACAAAACTGCAGAGTAAGGAGTAGAAACATGTCACTTCGCCGACACAAGTCAAATTCAGCAAGATTGCGTCAGCAGGTAAAGTTATGTCATCCGTATTATGGGACAGTGAAAGTACTCTGATAATTGACAAGTTAGAGCGAGGAAAGACTGTCGCAGGTATCTACTATGCGGAGTTAATAAGAAAACTTCGCGCAGTTAACAAGGACAAACGTCTATGAAATTTGCGTCAATGTATTCTACTTCATCAGGACAATGCTCCTGTTCACTCCTCCGTTGTTAGAAAGGCTGTCATTGGTGAGTGCAGCTTCGAATTGCTAGAACACCACCATAATAGCCAGATTTGGCCCCATCTGAATACCATTTGTTTCGATTTCTAAAGGAATTACTTCTTGGACAGACATTTGACAGCGAAGAAAATGTAATCGATACCATAGATGATTGGTTTGAGGGGCTTCATGAATCATTCTTCCTGTCTTGTGTAAAGCACTTAAACATGGTTGGGAAAATGTGTTGACTTCGAGGAAGTTATAGTGAAAAACTATGAAACAATTTTTATTCAGAATTGTTGTTTTGTCTGCTTTTCTCATTACTTATTGATCAACTCCCTTAGGCTTTGCTTTTTTGTGTGCAACTGTCACCATCTGGTACTCTTAGCATGTTGATCTCGGCACGCTGTTGCCGTTTGTCCACTTTCACTGGCAAACTCGAAATACTTTGTCCACTGTTAATCTATAAAATGATCTTCAGGCCGGCACCGTCTAGTGTCTCACTTCTTTTCACTGGTTTCTGCAAACCTCTTAAGATATATCGGCTCCAAGGAACGTGCACTTTGAGTACGATCCCAATATTATCCTAGTATCAGAGCGAAACTTACGTGTTCAGCGGCCCTAGGCATTAAACTGGGTTGCCCCCCCCCAATTGCCAGACGAGGGTCCCTAGTAGTGGAAATAAAGTCTTTTCAATCTTACAATAATTTCCTTTATTTTCAGTCTTCAACATTTTATGTATGCATGTATGTATGTACGCGTATGTATATATGTATGTATGTATGTATGTATGTATGTATGTATGTATGTATGTATGTATGTATGTATGTATGTATGTATGTATGTATGTATGCATGCATGCATGTATGTATGTATGTATGTATGTATGTATGTATGTTTGTATATATTTATGTACGTACGAATGTATGATGTATATATATATATATATATATATATATATATATATACATTATATGCATGCATATATATATATATATATATACATATATACATGTATATATACACTTATACATACATATATAACAATATAACATGCACACATACATGTGCTATATACATGTGCATACTGTGTATATATATATATATATATATATATATATATATACATACATACATACATATATATATATATATATATATATATAAATATTATTGAAATAAGTAAACCTCGAATTTGGCAATGAACTCAGCCTACAATTTAAGAGATTTAAAAGAGATTAGGGTGAGTATCGTTCCCCAGAATTTGCTCTGAGCGTCTTTTGTCATGTCTGGAATAAACTGAGCTCCGGAAAATTTATAAACATATTATAAATATACAATAGAATTTACTATGAAGACTAATTTTTCAATGATATGAGTAAGAATATTTTAATTAGTTACGGTAAGAGCTAATTCAAAGGATAAGCATGATGGACTAGAGAAATTGACAAGAAATTGTCACGTGATTCAGTTTCCAACTCATCTGAAAGCTAAATTTATAAAAGAGAAGGATAAATTTATTTCTCAAAACAAGTAGTTTTGGTGTGAGATCTTAAACGAAGATCAACTGATCTGAGATCTTAAAGGAAGATCAATTGGTGTGACATTGTAGTTGAAAATGAAATGCAAAATTTTCTTTATAAAATACTTTAGATAAGAAAAATAAGTAGGTCTACAAAGAAACCCTAAAAATTTCACACAACGAAAAGAGTGAATATTGGGTTTGACCAACATCCATTTTTCGTATGTGAAACTTGTAAGAGTTATGAAAAGAAAATTTTAGAAAATTAGAATCCATCTGGAATTTTTGTCAATTAGTTAAATAAAGGAAGATAAATGTTAGGTGGACTTGTAAAGGAAGAAAGCAAAATACGTGGACGAGCTGGTAAAGATAAACATTTGACATCTAGTAGATAAACCTACCTTAAGAAATAAGAAAAGAGTTGTAAAACACTGTGGAATATAATTGCGGGAAATATATTCTGTGAACCTGAAGCAAATCATTCTCGTAAGCGAGACAAATTACGAATAATACTCTTTGATCGCACATAGAACATGTGTTTCATAAAATAAAATGTCAAACGCCGTCTAGAGAGGCAACGTCTTGTCAAAAAAGTCCGATGGTATCGATTATAGGCGAAGTAGTTTGAGATTAAAGATTTGGATTTGGAGCTTGAAAATCTGAGAACATGCTTCAGGCTCAGCTCAACTAAGATTGACTATGGAGAAGTTATTCTCTGTCTTTTCACTTAGATTCTAAATGAAAAATATTCGCAGGTAGGCAGGGATTGATTTCATCGATTCTGGATATATTACATATAGAGGTCAACAAAGTCTATTAAAGTTTACTGACTAATTTCTCTAAATACTAAAACTAAGCTCCCTCCACTGGAACTATTAAGACGACAAATCTGCAGAACTTATCAGGGGTCAATCGAGTCACGATTCTGACAAAATCGTCATGTAAACACCTTTCAAATAGCAACTGTTATTATTTTGTTTTCGTCTGGCCAAAGAGAGCCGGTCTAAGCAAAACGGCCAAACTTCAATTTGGACATATTGCCTTCAAGACATAACCTACTGGGCCACATGATAATACGCCAAAATTTATTTATAAAGGTAATGTTGTTACTCTGACCTTGCAAAAAGCGATTTAAGACATCTTAATGACAAATGAACAGCGTAATCCATGACGCTTGAGTTTTAAACACTTCGAAATTGTAAATTATTATCTAGCTACAGCTTTAACTAAAATTACTTTACTGTCAGTTAATTGTATTAGTCTTGATTAACGCATCATAACATTCTCAATTAATAATTAATTAATAACTAATTATTAACTAATAAATAAGTCATTGATCAATGCATAGATCCAATCAAATAAGGTGCCGTACACATTAATGCTACGATGTTAGGATCAGATCGATGGGTTGATCGATGGTAAGCACGTTATGATACGAGACAACTGATGGTATATAATAACTTACCTTGGCCCTGCCATCTGACACAGTACGAAATAGAAAGATTCTTTACCATGACATAGTGATGTCTTATCTATATTACATATTATGGTGTAATCCAGTTTGCGAAACATCGTGATTCTTAGTACATTTCAAACATGTCCGAAACTTTGCAAGCGAATCAGTTGAAACTATGTAAAATAGTTTATATTTACAATTAGAAGTTAATTGATATATCTCTCTAGTGTTGTGTCAAACGGCTGATCCAAGGTGCATATTCATAATCAGAGTCTATTTTTACGCTCAATCAAAAGCACTCCATACGTCAAAACGTTAATCACTTCACAAAAGCCAATGCCTTATCCATATCTTAAGTAGCCTATAGCACTGACTGGAGCCAGTGGCGACGTCGGTAAGATAGTCGACCGCGGATCAGTATGTGCGGGGTCCAAATCCTGGGCTAGCCCGTCACTGACATCGCTTTCGATTGAGGAATTTGACGAAACCTTAGCTTTTCGAAAAATATGTCTTCTGAGGTGGTTTTCCGCTTCTTTCCTAAAAGTGTTATATAGTTGCATGTAATGTGCCCGACGCTGCAGGATCTTTTTATAAGGAGTCAGATTAAATTGATAACAGCTGTTACGTTCTCTCGATTCATCCTCCTTTGGAATATATTAAAATTTTGATCATATTATTTATATATTATTTTATTATCAATTTTCAGTTAGCTTATTTACATAAGTTTACTTATTTACATAAGCTAACTGAAAATTGATAATAGAATAATATAGAAATAATATGATCAAAATTTTAATATATTCCAAAATTTATGATCAAAATTTGCAAAAATGAAGAGTTTGGCATAAAATTCTTACATTTGCAACCTTATTTTTTAATTTTTACAATCCTTTTTAGTCATACTTAACACATTTATCACAAACTTAACATTTATAATGCAGTATGACTAAGTTGTAAATTCTTCATCATTCGTTCTAATAATTAAACGGAAAAATAAACTAGGTAAGAATAGAAACGAAGCTCGCGCTCATAACGGATAATCTTTATTTACAGAAAACACAGCTACGAAAAGAACTTCAGAGCTTACAGCTAGACTGGTTTACTTAATTAGATCAACAGCTATTTTATATAACACATTCATCAAATCTTTGTCAATCTCTCGTATGATTGTAATTTATGACGAAGAAGAGTATAGATTATTTAAGAAAAAATTAATAAATGCATAGAGCGACCACAGATATTAGATTCAACTTCCGTTATTCTTCCGTACGATGTGCAATACTGGTGTACACGAAATTTATAGTCGCAAAAATGCCGTCTCTCCCTTTCTTTCTTTCTTTCTCTCTTTCTCTCTCTGTCTCTCTCTCTCTCTCTCTCTCTCTCTCTCTCTCTGTATGTCTCTCTCCCTCTTTAATGCTCAGCCAAATTCTAAGGCCAACATATCTACGAGTAGCTATAACAGCTATTTTGAACAATTGCAAAATCAAGTTCAAACTGTCTGTTTTTAAGCAGACTGAATCTCAAATTTATCAATTTAATATGAATCCTTGGAGTAAAGCGTACAACACTCTATAAACGACGAGAAATCTAAAATACAAGAGATTGAGGATGTAATAAAAATAAAGTTCATGGAATGTCAACAATCAATCAAATCTGATGACACAATTAAACGAAATATAAACCAAAATTGCACAAGAGCAATAGAAACAATAAAAACAATTATAGTTTTACCGTTTTAAATAACATCAAACACTATGAAACTATGACGAGTAAAACCAAAAGAGTTCATAAGCGGAGAAAAATCGAAAAGTCCTGAAAATCAGTTCATAGATAGAGAATTAAAGGAATGGCGTTTTGCATGACGATCACAACTCATTGAAACTAAATGTGCATGGAAAAGTGACATCAAAAGGGTCGTCTTTTAATGCCTAAGCAGGTCTATAAGAAATGCTCTATATGAAATGCTGGCTTGATCAAGTTAAAAAGAAGCTTTTCGGGAAGTAGTTGGAAGAGTTTTCCAGATCTGTGAAGCATATACCACTGCAGAACAGGGTAACCGCAAACAATCTGTTGCGTGTACGTAAGAGGCGACTAATGCAGGAGCTGAGGATGGCTAGAGGGGACCCACTTCACCAAGAAATATTTTCCCCCAGGATTAAATGGTAATTAATCCATGTAACTGAAGAAGATAACGGGAAACCACCTTAGAAGCCATGCTTTTCCCAAGCTATAGGCTACAAAGGGAATTGATAAGGCATACACTTTGCGAAGGGATTAACTTGTTGATCTAGGGAGTGCTCTTGTGGAGCGAGAAGACAGACTTTGAGTATGAATATGTACCTTGAACCTGCCACTTGGCAGTGCACTGAAGAAGAAGACATACTAAAGTTATAACTACTAACCATAAAATAAAATATACCATACTATAAATATACCATATTTTTTATTATTATATTATATACCATGGTATATAATACTTCATGTTATATATACCATATTTACAAATATTATACCATAGTATAAAATATAGAAAACTCTAAATTATATCCCTAATAAATCATCATCAACAAACAAGCCAAAACATTGACGCCTGAATGCCTTGAATCTTAGTCGAAGTCTCGCAGAACTTTATTCGATGACAATCAATCAGTTTGGATAGAAAGTATATAACGGCTATGCTTTCAATTGATATTGTGCCTGAAGTACACCCACGCATGTAAAAGCTCGGATACCACTGCTCCACCAGCTGAGTATCAGACAGCTTTGAAAGACTTGAACACTTGTTAGATAAATAATTCTTAAAGAATTATTAAAGCTAAAGATTCAATGTGTTAGTAATCGATTTGTTAAAATTGGAATGAAGAAATAAGGCGCCTTATGTGCTTTAAGAGTTTTCAATTACGAATTTATGGAGGGAACTTGCAATTTTACTGTATTAGAGCTTCTAATTTAAAACTCGGTTTAGTATTGGCTTTCTAATAGATACTGGACAACGCAAGTTTTTTCCATCCCTGGATCATCAACAACCACAGAATTTAAAACAACCACTGAAATTGCGGCAGATGTATCTCTAAGATATAAGACTTTAGAAGCCGGCAACTAAATCGGCTAAAATCCACATAGACTGTTAGTATTATTTTTTGTAATTAGTTGTAATCAAAGTTTGATTACTTGGTTAATTAATATATTTTAAGCTCAATTTGAAGTCTCTTTATGTTCATCAAGACTTTAAAAGGCGATCCAGTTAATATTCGAAACAAGAGCCTTTAAAGTAACTTGGCCATCCAACTGGTACCAAATAAGAAACATTTAAATCAACGAATTACAATTTTCAAAATTAAACTTTTGTTGACGAGGAACACTTTATAGTGGCATTCAGGACATTATTCCGTATAATGTCAATTATCTCAATTTGGGATTAGGCTAAAACGAAAATCCAAATGTATCGTATTACTTGAGATGAGCAGAATAGTCCCATTTTTGATGCGTTGCTTTGTGTTAATCATATTGTGCTGTATTGTAATGCTTAAATCACATTTTGCCACATTTTACTACATTTGATAATACTGATCTATTACAATTTGCCTTGTTTGGTCATCAATATTTATTACATTTGGTTGCATAACGATGATCTCATTTCTGCAAGTTGGCGCTATATATCGACAAAGCAATAAATGATCACTGAGAAGACTAAAATTCTCTTGAAATTTTTAGAGCAATCTCGAGGACCGGCAGAGGCCAATGTGCGGCTTTAACACCTGTTGCATCATAAGGAATCATTCGCTGGTAATGTGGCTCAATGGTATAACTAGTAAGTCAATCACTAGAAATTTATCGAATCCCAGCCAGAACCGATCAAAATATTGATATCGATGTCTCTTTGTTGAGTCATGGTTCAACTTCCGGATATTTTCGAAGCTGAGATTAATTGTAGAGTAGTTAATTACCACAAAAAGCTATCAGTTAATGAGATAAATTCATAAGTCTCCTCTATATAAATTAATATACATACTTATTAATATGATACTAGACCATTTGAAGTTATTAGGACTAACTGACTAATTGACGATTTTCATAATAAAGAGAGATTTGTAATATATTACATAATATATTACGTATAACTTTGTCAAAAGCTAATTTAATCTAATCTTGTAATTTATGGGTGTTTAAAATGCTGTTAATCAGATTAAATCATGGCATGATTAATTACGACAGTTGTAGAGCTAAGTTTCACTAATTTCTTGCGTCAACTGACATGTAAAACATTACAACACTGCACATTATTAAAATTGCGTCGTGCAACATAAAATGAATTAATGTCGGCTCAGTGTAATATACCTTTGATTCCAATAAAACATAAATAGGTTTTAATTTCGTTGATAAAAACGTGAAATGAAAATGTGGATGGCAGATTTAATGCAACACGAGAGTAAGCGTGATTTATAATAATGCTTTGTCATTCTCAACGAAGTAGAGTGTCTTAGCTGCTCACGCCTTTATTTAGCTCATTTTTGGAACGCAAAAGGAAAATACTCAACTTTCAGATAAATTAATATTTAACTTTTGCGCGAATGCATGATGGATCAAGTATACTGTAAATAGTAGGTTTGATTCGCTTTATCGTGGTTATCGGTGTTCTAAGCTCAATATCTTGAGTTTACACATATCTCTAAAGCTATTTTATGCTCAAATATGAACTTTTTTAAAATTACTCCATATATTGCGTTTTAACATTAAACTTCATTTTTCCTGACGGTTAATTTCAGTCAGGATTTACGTGAAATCCTGCTTAAAAGTCATTAAGTCAACGTTCACGTGACGACGCTACAGCTGATAGTCGTTGTTTCGAAACAATGCACTGAACACAATGATAAATAGAAGAAAAATTATAAATTGTTTCTTAAATTGACATTTACGTTGGCATTTACCCCGTAGAAATTGATGAATACATACTGCTGGAAAGCATGTGTACCATTTCCTATCTTCTAATAAGAAAGAAAACTTGAAAACGATTATCTTGTGCTTTTAAAATAAAACTGCTGGGATGGACAATGCAAAAACAGCATTTGTTTATCAACATACTGCGTCCGACCTTCACCTTTTAGTGTCTGTTTACTTATTTCCTATTGGCTATATCGTTCAACCTTGACAGTGAATCGTCACACTTTTACATGGAATTATAAACATATTCAGCCGTCTCTGTTTGTCTGCCTGTCTGAAGTAACGCTGAACGTCATAATTCATATTTAAATTTCTCAATGGTTACGCTAATTACAGCTCTATCGTATGTTCATTCTTAACTTCTACTTTTATACCGAGAATATAATTAAAGTGAGGAGGGCGGAAGACAGAGAAGAGTGGAGGCGTTATGTACCATGGACTTGCCAGTAGGCACTGCACTAAGAGAGAGATAATTAAAGTTTAAAACAACGTCATAAGACTCATATCGCTAACTATAGCTCTACCATTTCTTCATTCTCAAATTAAATTCATATGCTAAGTAGGTCTATGTAATGAAAGTTTATAAAAGCTTCATAAAACTCTTAATATTAATTACGCCGTTATTGTGGCTCAATCATTTGATCAATCTCAACTTAAATTCGTATGATCAGTGTATATATTGAATTCTTATACCGATTATATTACATTTACTCAGTGTAGGCTTTAATTGACAACTGTTAGGCCAGGCCTATACTGATAACATGTTTTTAAAATATTATAAATTTGTATTTATTTATTGAGAGTCGTATGCTACATTTATTGAATTTCACCTTAGGATTGAGAGGTTACATTTTAAATCCAGCTTCAGTTCAAGCAAGCTATTATTCTTATATGTCTGCAATTTTACATAGGCCTACGGGTACATTCTAGTTTAAAATGTTTATTAGGTTTTAAAAATTCTGGCAATATTTTCTTAAGTAACATAAATTTATTACTTGCAGCCAGAAGGTTAAACTCTAATTTTTTAAAATGGAAAAACGGATATAATGAATAATTTTTAGTGAAGTTAATGTCTCTTAGTCTACATTCTAAAATTTCGTAATATAGGCCTAATATGCTAGAGATAAATGATTTAAGAGCAATACTATCACATAATAATTTTCATGTCTAAAATCCTGCGTATCTTTAATGTGTTTGATATCACCAGTTTGTAACAGGCACGTACGGTTTCATCTATGCATATGTTTATTTGATTGTCTCAATAGCGCAATGGTTAAGGGTGCAGATAACGTCATGAAGTTTTAAATGACAGACCCAGAGGTGAATCGAACTCTCGTGGATTCGATTCCCAGCCGCGCTGATCTGAGAGTAAAATTTCGGACATTCACTGGACTGGCTACACGGAAAATGGACTAAATTGCCTAACGGATATAACATGTGGTATTAAAAGTGATAGATATCAACATAGTTGATCATTTCACTATAATGTGTGTTATTATTATTATTTATACAACAGATTCAAAACAATCTCTCTCTCTCTCTCTCTCTCTCTCTGTCTCTCTCTCTCTTTCGTTAGTGAAACACTACTATTCCCGTATTTTATTTATTTGTCTAAGTATATATACTCGTACCACAAATTATACGCTTACAATTTCCCTGCCTAAAGTTGCTATTTTATATCTTGTGTTAATTTCACCTTACTCTCCATGATTATTAGTATTAGTTTTCTTTTGATACATCAATTGTAGCTAGCGCGGATTTAGGAATAATCTTCCAATAAGGTTTTTGTTCAAAGCCGACATTACTCAGTAGTCAAAAGTGTTCCTCGACCTAAGTTTTAACCGATTTCGGTGATTCTAAACTTCAATAATGACGCGCATGTTCTACGGATTTAAGTGCTCAAACCTCGCCCCCCACCCCATCCCGCCCACTCAGTCTAGATTCAGCCTATAAAGCCCTTTTCATACTTAGAAATGATACTACAAAAAAGTGGAAAACTTTTTAGTGATTTTTGGTTCACGCAACAGTGTTTCTCGTTGACCACGACAGAATGCTAATAGCTGGATAGTAGGATAGTCTTAATTTCAAAGACTTAAACGAATAGATCTTTTCGGTAATAGCTATAAATGGAACATCGTGGACACCAAATGTAAACAGTGGACAAGAAAACGTAAACACTGCATAGAATACCATTGAAATGTACTAGTTCCTCATAAAATTTCAAAAACAAGCTTTCTTTAGAAATGTTATTTACTTTACAACCTACTATAGGGTTATTAATTACAGAACAACTTAACACTTATAGTTTAACTCTGACACCCATTATAACGATATGCATGCATTATAACGAAGTTATAATGTAGACCCATTGCATTTACATGTAAATATATGTATCAGATGTCAACATAAACAAACCAGTGTTAACATGCAACAAAATACGTTTTCAATTACCAAACTGATCTATTGTAACTGGACTATTGGTATAGTGATTCATTTGTGTATAGCCAAAGATATGCATAATTATCATGGAGATTAAAGATCATACATGCATGTACAAACCTTGCACATTAGATAAGCATATTACAACAAAGCCCACTAAATATAGGTTACTTTTTATGGAATATTTTTAAATAGTTCGATTATTTTTTTCTTGTTCGTATAGTTACACACATGACATAACGCATATGCTACAAGCTTTCCTTTCTTGGTTTCTGTTTTTGTACTTTTATTTCCTCCATTTCTCTTCATGGTTATTAGTAATCGTTGTCTTTTGGTGGCGCAGAAGTTGCAGATGGCGCGGATTTAAAAATAACCTTTCAACAGCCTCGGGTTTTTTACTTTCAAAGCTATCAACACTCGGTCTTCCAAGGTGGTCGCCCACAAAGTACTAAACGGCGCGATGGAGCTTAACTTCGTTCAACTGACGCGCAGCTTAACCGAGTGCGCTAAATCCAGCCACAAGGATTGATTACTATTAAATTATCAAGGATTGATTCTTAAATTTTGTGTATATCCAATTATAGTGCTGCATAATTAGAGTCTAAACATGAGTTTTGAGGAATAAACTAATTCCCAGTACCATTATATTGTATTGTTAGCAGAATTTGTAAACAAAACTCATCGTTGTCTATGACCTCAATAAATACTTTGAGAATCAGTGAAAAATAAAAATATATTAGCACAGGATCATTGGATGGCTAACGAAACCCCTGAGCAATTAGCGGAATAAAATGTACAATCGTAATATTTAGGTCTATGTAGCCTATATATAAATATATATATATATATATATATATATATATATATATATATACTGTATATATATATATATACTGTATATATATATACAGTATAAATTTTTATATTTAGATATATTCTTTATATATAGGCCTATATAAAGTATACGTATATATATACTGTATATATATATATATATATATATATATACAGTATATATATATATATGTATACTTATATATATATATTTTATAATTTATACTTTGTATATATATATATATATAGCCTAATATGTTATATATATTATATGTATATATATATATATATATATATATATCGGTGTGTGCAGGTTTCAAATCCTGAGCTCGCCCGTCACTGGCATCGCGTTCGAGTGAGGAAACTATCGTTAACCTTAGCTTTACCAGCTTGATATATATATATATATATATATATATATATATATATATATATATATATATATATACTGTATACATATATTGGTTAATTGATCAAATAATCAATTAGAAATCTTTAATTGAATCATATTCAAATACATGAACAGACAGAGAGCGGCGAAGAACTTAAAATGTAAATTCATTTTATATGATTTTTAAAAAGCTAAAACGTTCAAAGAGAAAATAAAAATACGAACCAGAAGTTGTTGTTGTTGTTGTCCTTCTCTCTCTTTCGACAGGGACCGGGTAGAGAAAATCGAATGTTGACGTATGAAAACCAAGAGGACTTGGAGTTTGAAATAAACTTCCAAACTCTGTTGCCTCCAATTCCGACTGGACCTCTCCCGTACCCAGAACACCAAGGGAAGTCTCGCCACTTTCGAGCACTGATTTTACGCTTCCATTTCCGGTGGTCAGATCAAGCCATTCCTCCAGGCCAGACGTTGATCCACTGACCTGGATGAACTCACGACTTGATCCGGGTCGTGGTTGATCAAAGCTTCCGGACTGAACGGCTATGGAGGACACAGGAACCGTCGTTCCTGAATCCGTACAGATTTCCACTGTTTCCAGATCTGTCTCATAAAGATCGAGCCCCATTTCCTTAGCCAGCTGTTCCAATTCATCCATTATCCATGGGGCGAGACAATTAGGACTTTCGGAACCGAAGGCTTTTCCTATGTAGGGATCTCCCAGGGTAAAATCCGGTAGTTGAAATGCTAGACCGGATATTAAATGAGTCCACTCTGAACAGCCCGGATTTATAGAGTCAGTTATCCTCATGGGGTCGTCTTTTGTTGCTTCTCTGCATCTGAATTAAGAAATATTGAATCATTTCAAAGTTTTAAGTTATTAATCCCTCTAGCGAAAATTGGGTGCTCTGTGAACTATTTTGCTGCAGAAACAATAGATATAATGCGAGTACTATAGTTAGATATACTGCAAGTAAGGATTTGAATTCTTATGCCAAACTGACTAGTTGATAGTTTAGATTGATTTGCAGTTGGTAACGAAAATGTTCGCAAAATGTCAATAATTCTACATGTATTTTCCATGTGCTACAGATAACTATAAGTAATTATTAATTTTGCAGTCACTTATTCTCCACACTCTCTACGTCGTAATTCTGCACATTCGAAAATCCTTGAAAGTAAGATATTGTACGCCGCAAATATTACAGTTCATGTATTCATGGCTATAACAAAAACCAGAAATCAAACGACCAATTAATACCAGATTGTATCGATTTATGATGAAGTGAACGAAGGAAATAAGAAATTTTAATAGACTATTTCATAAATATCTACTAAATCTGGCAACATTATATCGTATCGAATCATATCGTATCATAGCATATCATATCATATCTTGTCATGTCATGCAAAATCATATCATATCCTATCATATCATATCAAATGAGTCACAACCGCACAACCCCATGGTGTGCATCGTTGTCTATATCTTCACAGGAGGTGGTGCATTGCATATACATGTATAATGCATAGAAAAGGCAGCAGAATAGAATATCTTATCAATAAAAGTTAATTGCTTTTTTAGTTTAACGTTCGCTTAGTACCACAAGGATATTTTTAAAGAAATTGTCCGGCTGGGTTTGAACCGGCGACTCTCTGTTTATCAGAGTCAGACATGTGTGCTAACTACGCGCTCATTCAGCCGATATGTCTACGCTGAGAAACAGAAGAATAGGTGCAGTCCAACTCTCAAATCTCTTCCAATAATTAGTTTGCACAGTTCTACAGTGCAGGCCTTCGATCAGCAAGTTAATTTCTTCAAAAAGGCTATGCCTTATATGAACACTTAAACTTAGCTGACAGATGAGAAATTATTGTCCTCTGCGGCGAATTTGTTTCGCTTTCCTCAGTTCTTGTTTAGTCGCCTCTTACGACTTTTTAGTCGCACCGATCACAGAATGGAATTAGCAAATGAGCATTTAAAATGTAAAGAAATTTTATCACGTGATATTCGAGTTGTCATGATGACCGATTTAATAACACAATTCATCTATTTTTAGTTGACAGACGAAAAGAATGAATTAAACTACTCGCACTTCCTACACAATTATCCTACAAATTATAAACAGTATTAGTCTCATTAAAATCCGTATCAATTTTTGCCTTAATATAATATCAATATCGTATCACTTATTTGTGTTCGTCACTTTTCTGAAGAGTTTATTTCTGTTTCATAATTTAACAAATTAAATTCTTGAAAATAAAGACATCAACATGTACTATTATGTATTACGTGTGCAAATTACACTTGCACGAAGACAATGCAATGGCCGGTTTGTTTTTCGTCTGAGGACCCGAAGGTGCGAGCACCAAATCCAGTGCTCGTCTCGTTATTTGGTTTTCTTTCAAAACCAAAACTAACTGTAAACTGTATTTTATATCTTTAATCTCGGTGATAATTTCTTAATCTGACGCAGAGGTGGCAAATGTAGGGTTTAATGTTTTAAAGTTTCAGGCTTCTTATAAAAACCTAAGAATTTCAATTTTTGAAAATTTTAAAATTTTAATCTGGACATTTTGACCGTAACATTTGATAAATGCTACACATTAATGGTTAAGCTGTTAGTCAAATCACAGTCAAGCCAATAGTGTAACATTAAAATCTTTAATAATATAGCTGTTTAGTACTATTAGTCAATTGATGGAATACCTCGTGGCGCAGTGGGTAGAGAGCTATTAAGCGAGAAGTAGCGAGTTTGAGACTCTGTTGTGACGTGGGTTTTTCTCTTTCGATGGGCGAATAAAAACCTAGTCGTGTACACTAGATGGTGTCAGACCGATGGATAGCCGACCTTACTGTTCCATTTTCTATCTAGTGCCCTCAGTGTCGACCTATGATAGGGATTAAAGGCACGCTAAACGGAAGAAGAGAGACTACTCGTCAATTAAGTAGGTATATATAAGTATAATACAAAAAGGTACGAATATTCAATTCAATTCAAATATTCAATACAAAAATTCAATGCAATTACATAGCAAATATACATTCCGTCAATTAAGTACTGTTCACACATAGGCCTATTAAGTAGGATGGCATTAAAATCTGCACATTTATTATTTCTGATTATGATATGAGAGATTTGAGATTTCTACATTTTTGAAAGTAACTTTGAAAGGCATACTAAATCTAAAAGTTTAATTTTTAAACTAGGGGTTTTCCACCCTGCTCTGAATTAATTTAATCTCTCCTCCGCAGTAAATATTATAGATTATTGGAGTTCAGATGAGACAATAATAAGAAGATATGTGAAAGACGTCATGAATTGCGCGTTTGCATATAAATAAACTGACCTGATATTCACAATTTATTTGTAGTAAGAAACATAATCTGTAGAAATACGTCGTGCAGTAGTTTGGAGACTTAGTAGAAAAGATACATAGAAATTCTAAAATACTTTAGGATCTATAATTTAAAACGAATTAAAATTTTGTAATAAGCACTTGTAATATAAGGAAATAAAATGTTTTATTTCTCTCAATATGATTTAAAATGCAGATTAATTAATGCTTAATTAATGAACTACTAGCCTAATACTTGAAGTGTTGATCCAGAAAGTGACTTACTCGTCGAATTCATTATCACCTGAATGACATGCGATCAGATATGTAATTTGTGGACATTCAATTTAATGCCAAGTTCTATTAAGTTTGGAGCTCAACAAGTAATTTAATTTAATAATAATAATAATAATAATAATAATAAAGATTTAACGTCCGTTTCCTCATCCAGGGATGATGTCAGGGACGTCATTTGAATGAATATAGATGACTTTAGAAAAAGGCAAGGCCCCAGAATTAAGGTGATGAGTAGAGAGTTATGACAGAAAACAATACCAAGATTATTAAGTATTTTCATAATGGGACAGGTCAAAATACAGTTTCTACAGCATTAATCACCAGCGTACAGAGGAAGACCAAAAGTACAGTGGTGTGAGATATAGTGATCTCAAACAATATTAATCATCATTCTGTCGTTATTGGTCATTTAGGATAATCTAGTACTAATTTGTACAGTTATCTGAAATCAATAGAGTGAACTTAAAAAATTGATCATTCCACTGAGAAAGATAGCCAAATATAGGATTTGAAATTAGCATTATTAGTGGTAGAAGATTTAGGATCACTTTTATCTGTAGAATAAAATTATACATTCTGAGGTAATGATTCCACAGATGGAAACGATACGAAGGGTGAGATGATTTTCCGTACAATAAATCGTTAGCCAAAACTGTAGTAGTTTTCCATAAATTTTTCTTAATAAGTAGCAGCGCTTTTATTACAGCCCAACATAAGAACTATTACTTAGTCTATGTGGTTTTTAAAAGTCTACATTCGGAATTGACAACGGCAAATAATCTGTGATATCATTAAACGCTGTTTGTTAATGGAAAGATGTACGATTAGTTACGTCACTGCAACGAGATGAGAGATAACTAGATGGAGAGAGAGAGATGACAGAAAGCTGATAACATTATCTGAAATAGGTATTAATCATTTGGTATAGATATCAGGCTACAGTAGCATAATTAAAATACTGAAATAACAATGTCTATGGAATGAAATAGGAAACTGCAAAATTTACTTTACAATACAGCAATGACAAAATTGTAAATTATTCCAAGTGATCGGTAACAGATAGAGAGGACAGGAACACAAAACTCTAACTAGATATAATGTGGCCTTGGAATCTTTAATTTTCTGTTCCTGAAAATAACTACATATGTATGTTTGTTAAAAATAACTAATATTTCTCAAGGCTGCTGGAGATGGATATATCATCAAGGTATCTCAATTTTCAGACAGACACTGCTTATCCACCTTTAGATGCAGTTGACGTGCTAAAACAGTATGATTTCGGTCGCAGGTGGATTTAATTGTAAGAAATTAGGGCACCTTCAGATACTAAAGATTTTTCAGACTTTGTTGTTTTGCATCTGAATAACAATTCAGAGAACAACTTTACAACATAGCACAATTTTCTGAATAATAATAATAATAATAATAACAATTAGAGTCTACTGCTGACCATGACAACATCGAACACTATTGAGACCAATCAAAGCCGATGAGCAAAAGGAATCTCCAAAACGGGGTACATTCCAAAATCCAAAAAATCAGTCTAAAGATAATGGAAATTAAATATAAGTAACTTAGATGCATAAGTATGCATCTAAGTGAAGTCAGCAACGCGCTTATATCCAAGAGAATCGGACATAATCCAAGAGGGTCTAAGGTCATGCTAATAAAATATGTCAATTAGGCTGACCATGCCTACAAGGGCTACATGTTAGTAATGCTTGAAGCTGATTAATTTTGTGAATATGCGTACTGAGTCTTGATCCGTGATAATATAATGTCATTCTGCAGCATAACTACACTTCAATAAATGTTAATTCAAATCGAGAAAGCGTCAAAATAATACCCTAAATATTGATACCAAAACATATGACATTTAGGATATTGTATTTAGATAACTAATATATATTTCATGCAGATGTCCCTCCTGTGCGTTCTCTGTAATTGCAAACTTTATTACAATTTTCACTATCGTTTTAATCGTATTAAATGCTTTGATTTTAGAAACCTATTATGTAATAAAGTGTCTATTGTTTCAATAATTATCACTGGCCTTCTACAGCAACTCTTTATTGGTTAGTGAAGGAGTTATCTACATGTATAGGTCTATTTATTTTGGTTTTTATTCATTTTACCATTTAAATTTTACTTCAATTTACTCCACTACAACATTAATTATTTCAAATTCAAGAAAATCTTTCAACATTTAAGAAATTCAAAAATCTGAAAAACTTAAATTCAAAATAACTAACTAGTCAAACGCGTTGAAATGCGCATTAATACTCTTCTCACACAGCCAATTTTATAGATATCTACGGATATGCAGTTATCCATAGGTCTATTACGGAAATATCCGAAGTAATTATTTTAAACAATGAACAATTAAATTTCAGAAGTATCCTAAGAAATAAAAAGTTCTAAATTATTGCGGCCAACTATAAAACAGCCGAGATATTACTCAATACAGGCTGGTTTTATTTATGAAATCTTTGCTATTCTATGTTTGCTACAAACCTTTGTAAACACATTTTACAAGCACACATAACATTTTTGCGTGGACCGCGACTTCTCAAAGAAGCGAGGTGTTTAGATTGAATTAAACTTGGGGCACACGTTTATGAACGGATACCTGTAAGGTTTTTAAATACAAGTATGAATGCGATGTGGATGGCTACTCAAGATGATTGGGAAGTTTGATACGAGCTTAACGTAAAGATCAGTTGGATAAATAGTACCCAAAAAATACAGAGCTCTATGCTCAGATTACATCAATGACACTATTATATTGTTACCTCTCTGCCCGAATCAATGACTATTTATTAAACTGTCACCACTGTACAATACGCGGATATTTGGATCAGCTATTTAATGACAGGTTCCTAACCAGAAATTAATGTCAGGGACGTTTAACAAGCAAATATGCAACTGAAAGTAGTTCCACCTCTATGAAACCAGATCGAGAATGTACATAAAATAATAATCGATGAGAAAAAGGACATCCGAAACAGTGCAGTCAATTATAAAGCGTTACTTGAGTGTTTGACAAAAGCTGTCATGTATTTAAGGCTTATTGTGGAAATTCCAGACTCAAATCTATCTTTAATAACATCAGCTTCACTGAAGTATCATACCAGGTTCCTAATTACAAATTGCTATACTTGAATAGCACCTTCATAAATTTACAAAAATAACAAAATAAAAGTAATATAATATTAATTACAACTCTAAATTAAGTACGTATAAATTATTGAAAGCATTTCAGAAGTAGGCCTATAGGGAAAAGAATTGTGCTGCGAAGGCAACAAAGAAGTTATTTTCATGCATGTGCCTATATAAAGCTTGAAACATTAATAAGAGCGGTCACAGTCTTCTGCATTCGGTTCTCGACTATTTTTCAAGCATTTGGTTTCCGTAAAAAGGTGATATTGTTCTAATACATATGCAACATTTCCAGAAGCGATTCACTAAACGGTTAAGTGGTATGATAGGGTTGCATGATTCTGAGAGGCTAAAGTCTTGAGCTTCTGAATCGTTAGATCAACGAAATCTGTCACCTATGCATGCGTTACAATTTTATTGATGGATTGGCTACATGTAGTTGAATTGGATGAGATGTGTGAACTGTTAAGGAGATTGATACCTATAGATGAGATTTTGCTTTAAAAATGGTATCATAAGAAATAATGGCCTAAGTTTTTATGCGAATAAGTACCATTTAAACCTCTAAACGCCTAAAGATACTATTTCAAAAACCTATGCATTGCTTGCTGGAATTATCCACGCTCTGTTATTGTAAAATTAATGCAAATTCTCTAAACTTTTAATGGCTCCAAGAGAGTAATAATTTAGTTAAGCCAAAGTCCTTCATTAAGCAAATGCCTAAAGAGTCAAGTGATTGTCTTAAATTAATCTTCCGTCATCAGAATTTTTTCCTTTCTTAATTTTATTTTAATTATTCTAAGTAACCTACTCTTGTTCCTTTACTGGTTTTAATATTAGTTTTTATGTAAGATTAACGTACTGTAATTTACATTAATGTGTTTCAATTTAATTAGCCTATGGACATATAATATGACATGTAGGCCTATTGATTACAACGTTGTCTTAATTATTTTGTTACATGACCTAGCTTACTTTACCATCTACACACTTAAATGTTTAATTTCTTTATTTTAAATTCGAAATATTAAGTACCATCTTAGGGCATTTGATACCGTTCATGCGCGCAGGCGATTTATAGTATAAGACCCAAATATCTATAAGCGTATAATAATAAAATAAAATAAAATCCTACTAAGCTACCATGCGAAGTAATCCTTGACAGTGGGAAATTCTGCAACAACTGTAAAATCTGCTAAGTATTTCCGCCATGTTAACAACGATATTAATAATACGATAAGCAGCTATTTACATGTATGTGTAAACGCCAAGCTGACGTCCAGGTGCTCCCATCTAGCGAACGAGATACGCCCGCACAATACGCCCCCGTATTTACTCTCTCTTGTTCACTAAATAATTCTCTCCTTTCCGCACGGCTAGGCTTTCGTGTTGATAACCCTCTTAGTTATTTAAGTGTTAATAATTAATTATTAATTAATACTATTAAATTTATTAATCTTATAAACCTTTATTTCTACGAATTTCGTATGCGTAAAATATTTGCCACACGGACGATACTAGTGGGGATTTGGGGGCTAAGCCAAATTCGATGGTCACCTCCAAAGTTTTAATTTCTTTCCATATAAATATGTAGATGTTGAAATCAAGCCCCCCATTTAGCTCCCCACGTTAACCCATCTATTTTATGACCATAGTCTGATCCCTGGCTAGACATTAAGAAAAATTTATAATGTTTTAGTAAAGATGTGATTTTTAATCCGAGATACAAAAAGTCTACCATAAAGAGCTAGGCAAATATGAACCTGAAGGACACTATAGTCTTAGTGCCATTTTGAGTGCACTGCATCCAGAGATAGTTCCTTATGTCATATATATCACTAGATTTTCGCTAATAATGTATGCCCACTTTTTTGAATACGAACGAACTTCGAATTTTCAAACTCAATGGAAAGTTGGAATATAGATAAAAGATAAGAACAGAAGCTAGAGCCCGCGACTGAAAAATGTCAAATATGTTAGAGATGAATCTGTTGGAGACTTGCACAATTTTAATTTAAAGGAAATCTTAAAAACTTCAACAATTTAATAACAGATAGTGGTGAGTTAGTTTTAATTTTTACATTGACTAATATTTGCATCCTGACGTCTAGAAACCAACATAATGACATTAAGAAGATGAAAGTGAGCGCAATTATATGCGAGAAAAAATAGTCAGTAATATTTAGTCTAATGAGATATTTACCGCCTCGCCCACTCTCTCCTTCCTCACCATCTTATTATTGGAGAACTCTTATCTCTTGCTTGTAAACAAATATCAAGTTAGAAGCTGCTGCTTTATATATTTATATTTAAACTTAATTAGAGTTTAATTTCATCGAAGTTTCATCTTCTGCTTTATCACTCTCCGAAATATTACCCTGCTCTCTCTTTCTCTTTCTTTCTTTCTCTCTCTCTCTCTCTCTATCTTTCTCTCTCTCTCTCTCTCTCTCTCTCTCTCTCTCTCTCTTTCTCGTGCTTTTCATTGTAGCACTTATATATACTGCTGGATATACAGCAGTACAACAACAACAACACATTAGAGTGCTACTGTCGTCTGTGACAACATTGAGCACTGTGGTACCAAATCAAATCCGATGAACAGAGTGTGGGGTCCAAAAACGGTGCAAGCCAAAATCCGGGAATTCGGTACGAGAAAGGGTACTAGTGGAATGGAGGTTTATGTGTTGGTCTCAGTTCCTGTGCAAATGTTGAATAAGAGAGGTCAAAGAGAAAAGCCTTCAACACTCTATGAAACTGTTCATATGGAAGAAAAGGACGATCAGGAGAAGATGAGGGGGTGCGCAAAGTGGAAGGAAGAGAATTCCAGATCTGAGGAGCAGTATGCTGGGAGGAGCGCTTTCAGAGCTTACTGCGAGAAGGAATGTTAGATCGCTCTAAAGTAATTAACTTAGAGGACCTAATAGATGACTGCATAGAGGAAGGCTGTCTCACTTGCAATAAGTGGGATATGTAACCTTTGCCCGGTGTAGTGATAGACTTATTTCTAAGAGAAGCTGCCTTGTAAACAATGCGTTCTCTGACTTTGAGCAAGTGCAGAGACTTCAAGATAGGAGTCACATGGGAGTGCTTAGAGCGGCGGAAGGCTGCTCGTGCAAGGGAATTCTGGATGAACTGCAATCTGTCGATCTCACAGCTCGGGAGATTCAGAAACAATGAGTTACAGTAGTCCAGTTTGGATTTCACGAGAGTCGCACCGATAGTAGAAGCGGTCTCACCGGTTAGATATGGTCGTATTCGACGCAGGTCTATGATTTGGAAGAAGTAAGCCTGTGAAGTTTTGGTGATGTGATCGTGGAATGTAAGATGCTGGTCTAGGATGACACCGAGGCTCTTGACAGAAGAAACTGGCGCGATGGCCAAATCAGGAGTGAGAGAGAGAGAGAAGCCTCATTCAGTTTTGATTGTTGTTGAGGTGTCCCCAATAGCACAAACTCAGTCTTGGATGGATTGAGCCTTAAGAAATTGGCAGACATCCATGAAGATATCGACTAGAATGCTGCAGGCGTGCTTTAGCATCAGGATAGGAGTGGGGGTGAAGCATGTGTATAGCTGAGTGTCGTCAGCGAAAAGTTGATGATCGAGTGAATGAGAGGAAATCAAGGAGCTTAAAGGTGTAGTGTAGAGGTTGAACAGGATTGGACCAAGTATATTGGACCAGTATATACATGTATATCCCGTGAACAGATTCTACTGTCCTTGAAGCTATTCTTCTTTATATATCCTCTAAACATAACAGTATCTCACTCTCTCTTCACGTATCAGCTATATCTTATGATTAGGCAAGACGAAGTCTAGACGTCAACGTAAAACATGATTTTTTTACGTATTATAAGATTATTGGTCAACTGCTTGTCTATTGGCTCATTTACTTATTCAAACTCTTGTCAACTATTGTTAACATACAGGCGTAATATAAACCTGCCTCATCTAACAAAAAAATGCAAAACAATAAGTTTTCAGCGTGACCCTTGATGACAGTAGACGCCCATCAATTAACGGGCATAAGGGCTAGTGCAATGAAGATAGGGCAATTAGAATAAGACGAGTATCAGGCAAGGATGCAAGACATTTTGCAAGGATCTTCGTAATTAAGCCTGAATTCTAACAAAAATTTCTATTGAATCAGAATATTGTCAACAATCAGGGGCGGATCCAAGAATTTTTTAAGGGGGGGCCCGAAATTTATTTTTAGAGAGTACACATTTTTGCTTTGCCCCGGCTTCTTCGTGACATGTGACGCAACCAGAAAAAATGCTGTGGAGGGGGGGGGGGCTCAAAAATTTGTCAGCATACTGCGTTCGGCTCATAGAGTGAGTGTATCTAACCCTCCCCTCACTCATACTCGTACTAAAGTAAGAGGGAACCTAAAATGCCTAGAATCCTACATTTGTTTAGAAACAAAGTCGGTTAATTTTTTTTCACCTCTGAAGAAACTCAGCGGATCTGGACCAATTGCAAAAGTGACCTAATTTTGGCGGAAGGTGGAGGCTTAAGCCCCTCGATCCCAGCCGAGGCTGTTTGCACCACTGCTCTGAGACAGAGTTCACAATTTTTACTTACACCCTTTTTCTCTTATACAGTGGTTAAAGTGAAAATTGAGAGCTAGTGAAACGGTAAACATTTTTCGGGCCACCTGCCATAATATGGGCCCCACTAGGGGCCCATATTATGGCAAGTGGCCCCACTAGGGGCCCATATTATGGCAAGTGGCCCGAAAAATGTTTTTCAAATATGGGCCCCTAGTGGGGCCCATATTTGAAAAACTTCCAGGTAGTCTGACTGTTCAAGTTCCCTCTCTTACCCCCCCCCCTCCCAACCTCCCTAACGCCCTTAAAACATATTTACACCTAGAAATCGCCATAGAAAAGCTGAAAATTTATTTTTTAAATTCTTATCGTCGGGCCTAAGGGGGGGCCCGGGTCCCCTCACAGTCAGACTACCTGGAAGTTTTTCAAATATGGGCCCCACTAGGGGCCCATATTATGGCAGGTGGCCCGAAACCTGCCATAATATGGGCCCCACTAGGGGCCCATATTATACATTATGGCCACCTGCCATAATATGGGCCCCACTAGGAGCCCATATTATGGCAGGTGGCCCGAAAAATGTTTTTCAAATATGGGCCCCTAGTGGGGCCCATATTTGAAAAACTTCCAGGTAGTCTGACTGTTCAAGTTCCCTCTCTTACCCCCCCCCCTCCCAACCTCCCTAACGCCCTTAAAACATATTTACACCTAGAAATCGCCATAGAAAAGCTGAAAATTTATTTTTTAAATTTTTATCGTCGGGCCTAAGGGGGGGCCCGGGTCCCCTGGCCCCCCTGGATCCGCCACTGTCAACAATTTGTTTACAAAACTTGCTTCCAATTTTCATTAATAGCTGATGTAAGAAGATGTCAGATTACTAACAGAGCTCAAACTCTCCATACCGCCAGCTGACATACAGTTATTTTGGATAGGATCTGATATTGCAAACACTTTATTACCGAGGAGGAGACTACGAAATGGTGAGAGATACTCAAAAGTGTGTTAAATTATCGTGCAATTTTAATACAACCCCTTTATGTACGAATCGGTCTGAAAATCAGTGTGAATCTGTGCAGAAAAGAAAATACTTGATGAACACTGTTTTAGTTTTATCTCACTATTTTATATGATTAGAATTTCGCAAAACCCGCTAATAGGGTCTCTCTAGCAGGAATATAAAACTGCTATTCATTATTAAAAATTCAGTCATCTGATAAAACCACAGTAATCGGTAATCCGGCGAAGATTAGCTAATCTTCAGAAGGCCTACTTGATGCAGCCGGATTGACATTTAAGACGTTATGGATGCGGTGGCGTTGACGGAAGAAGGTCATTTATTTCCACATTACCTTGAGTATTCTTTGATATGGCGAGTCATTCGAAGCTTATACAAATGTGGGAGTTAAAGAGCGTTAAGGAGTGTAGATAATGTGTGTATCTAGATAACACTTTTGTGATATCTGTATTGCAATTTCAACCCGCGTAGGAGTATAGGTGTCAAAAAAGTTCACAACAAAAATAAATCTGGGTATATGTATATATTAGTATTTAAAGAAATTTCCTCAGACTTCCTTCAAGGCTACTCTTAAATTCTTAATATTAGGATTAACCTTGAAGGAAGTTTGAGGAATTGTCTATCTATTTCACCTTCACAGGCGCTCTCGTTTTCGAAATATGATAACAGTAGCCCTGATAAATATTATGTGTTTAATCCTATTGACATCTTCCCATATCGTTATTGAAATTCCAGTGCCCTTTTACTAAGCTGCTAAATTATTTTGGTGTATTGTGACATTTGGCAAATTGTGACACGCAAGTTAGCGATTAGTATATATCACTTATCACAGTTAATGCTTCTAGCACGAAATTAGATATAATTCACATCTTTTTATTGTTTCTTCTTACTTCGCATCTAGTTTCAGATTAAAATGTAATTTTCTTTTATTTTCAAGGCTCACTAAGTTATTTGTTACTGTTTAGAGGCCAGTATCGTTTCCAGACCAAATTGATTGATTGTATTTCAGGATAGAGCCATCTCACCACTGTCTTGACTCAGGTTTACGTGTATTACCGATTATGATTTCCAGTTTACACTTCTTTCCTTAATATTCATCTACAAAATGTGATTCTGAAATAAAATAAATAGTACTCTCTCGTTGTCACTTTGGCTTTGTATTCTTCCCTCATTAACTCAATTCTCTCTCTCTTTCTCTCTCTCTCTCTCCCCCCTCTCTCTCTCTCAGTGTATCTCTCTTTTTCTTTCTCTCTATCTCTCTCCTTCTCTCTCTCACTCTCCCCCTCTCTCTCTTCTCTCTATCTCTCTCTTTCTCTCTCTGTTTCTCTCTGTCTCTGTCTGTCTGTCTGTCTGTCTCTCTATCTGTCTGTCTGTCTGTCGCTATCTTTCTCTCCGTCTCTCTCTCTCTCTCTCTCTGTCTTCTCTGTCTCTGTCTCTCTCTCTCTCTCTCTCTCTCTCTTCTCTGTCTCTGTCTCTGTCTCTCTCTCTCTCTCTCTCTGTTTCTCTCTGTCTCTGTCTCTGTCTCTGTCTCTCTCTCTCTCTCTCTCTCTCTCTCTGTTTCTCTCTGTCTCTGTCTCTGTCTCTGTCTCTCTCTCTCTCTCTCTCTCTCTCTCTCTCTCTCCTGTACACTCACTAGAATTAATTTATTAAGTCGCAAGATGTCGCAAGTGACTTAAGAAATTCAGTGTCATCAATGTACCAGTCGCTAAACAGCTTTCACCAAAGTTTGTCTCTAAAGTGTAAAAACACTAGAACATCAACACTCTGCCTGCTTTAGCGCGAGTGAAAGAATAGCAAGTGTTGGTCCAGCCGGTTTCCAAATTTAATCAGCTTAGTAAATAATTCAATTTTTATTATAATGCTTACTTTTTTATTGTATTTTTACGTGCTGAATCTTATTATTATAATTATTATTATTACTATTGTTTTTATTATTATTTCTATTATTATTTTTATTATTATTATTATTACTATTAGTATTATTACTATTAATATTATCATCATCATCGCCGTAATTTTTTTTATTTTTTTTTATTTTTTACCCCCGGTGTAAGGAACCCGAGGTTTGATAAAAACGATTCGAGCAATACGTGCTGAATCGTCGCCCGGCTACTCGGGGCCATCTAACTGCTTAAAAGATTGATGAAGCAGACTGCATTAAATCTTTGCAAAGTCATGGAAAGCCTTTGCCAAATAAAAGAGTTCACTCGCTTATCGACGGTTCGCTCTGCAATTAGCCTTCCTATGCCATTAATGAAGTAAATTATTATTATTATTATTTAATATTGCCCGTCTCTGACATTTCTTTCGAGTGAGGAAACTGACGTTAACAATTGCTTTATCAGCTTTTACCTAGGCATCATTTCGTCCATTCATTCAGTCTTCAATATATCAATTCGGCAACGTTCGATCGCAGAATAAAGCTACACATCAATAAAGTTTGACTATTTTTTCACGAGATTCTTTATGTCGATATTGGTGTCGCTATTTCTACACAACAAAAGCCAACAGTTGAACTTGTTGAAGTTCTTTAATTATACATGTTGTTTGAAATAACCTTAGTCATACCGCCTTTCATGGCAGTAGAAATTCGAGGGTTCAGCCATTGGTATGTACGAAATGCAGGGCTATACCTACACTAGTTTAGGCTACAGTAAATCGCATGCCAATTTCAATTGCGACAGATATGCGAAGATCACAATAATAGGCCTTCCCAGGTAAATAAGGTGCTTTCAAACTACATCAACCCACGTCTTCCCGAAATTACGTAGGTTTAAGTAGGTTTACCGATAATAGCATTCCAAACAATAATATTGATATTATTATCATTGGTCTATGCCTATGCTGAGCATGTTGACTGCATAAATTCAACATATTTTCTTAACCATGTATTTTAATTTTTCGTATGACTCACTAATTTAATTTCTTGTAGGACGAATAATTAATTAATTGATTACAGTATCATGTATAGTCCTACTTAATAGTCTACAAATGAAATTACGTTTTGGGGTCAAATGGAACTCCAACTGCAGAAAAACTTCCAGTACTTTTTCTAGTCTGATTAATCATCATCATCATCTACCCTTGAATCCCAGTTTAGCTAGTGTCGGGTTTAAGACTATTTTGTAGCAATATCTGGAGCCTAGGTGCTCAACAAATGATTGCCCTCTCTGAAGTTGGTTTCGATCTTAGTGCTTTGTCGGCTTTTATTATACGTGAAGTTTGCATTTTGTTTATTCTTCAGCAACCCGGACACAACACGTGTAACTTTATTAATTTAATAGCACTACAAATACTATAAATCGACGAGTCTTAATTCTGAATTATTTCTATGGTGAAAAACACTTGAAAACCTTGTCACTTATGGATATTATGAAATTTCAATTTATATTTTTCATAACAGCATAAACGACCACTTAAATTATCTGTATTTTCTCTAGCATGGCATAGAAGAAATCAAATCTGAACAGCAAGTTAAGTCCACCTCATTATCGCGCTATTGCGTTAAGTCCAATCTCTCGGTCTTTTCTTATTATAGCGGAATGTGGGGTGGTCCTAATTGTTGTGGGATAAACGACAAACCTTGCAACTCGTTAGAGTCCTTTAATAATTTGGCTAGATGTTACTAAAGCCAAGAGAAATTATTGATAAATGCAATCAGTCTTATGATGTTCCTTGAAATATACATGCATACTGTACATGTATATAACGTATACATGTACATGTTTATTTAAGCATAGTTGAGCATTGGATTCAAAGGTATTGAAAATAATAATAATAACCTCCGACAATTTCTCTGACAATTTTTCTTTTTTACGACAATAAGTTTAAAGGCAGTTCTGTTGGATTACGTCATCCAAATCAGTAGGCCTATTTGGATTACGTCATCCAAATCAGTAGGCCTAATAGGGGGTTACCCAGAAAAGAAGTCAGCCGTAGGGGCGATGACAGAGAGTGAAAAGAAGTGTACCTGGATCAAATCCGGATTGGATATACAGTGGACATCTGCAATAAATTTATAAAAAGCATTGACATCTTTTATTGAAAGTAAAAGATACAAAAATACTGTGTTCCGAAACCCTTGTTGTGTCCGGGTTTGAATAAATATGAACGCATTTAATCGCATTCATATTTACCTGAACTCTATGAAAGCCTATAATTCTATGGCTATTAAAATATATATTTTAATTGTAAGCATAAACTTAAATTTCATCGATACGTCTTACTCCGCTAATCTTTAATCGAAGACGACAATTTGAACACAATAAGAAAACCTACACTTAGTAGCCTACATGTTTTGGGTCAATATCCCTGAATATACTCATTTAAAACACCCGCTGTTAGGAGACAGACAGCTGAAGACTATTCCAAGTATGCAGATGGTCCTTATAAAAGAATTGTTGATTTTAGATTGCGGAATGTTTCGATGCACTTATTCGTCAAGAAAAAGAAGAAGATAAGGCGGGAAATACAGCCTGGCATTAGCACAACACACAGGATAAAAATAGAAAGGCATTTGTAGAAATTCTAACACAGCAGTCACGACTGTGGTTTGATGCGGCGAATTTCCGTTGCAGTAGCGAACGCGTGTGTCGTAGGGCATTGCTCAAATTAATCACAAATATTTAGCATATATTTTTCGAGATAAGAGTTATAGACCTAAATATAGGGCGATTTTCTGCACTTAATTGAAATTTTACAACAGAAACATACAATTTACGAAATTAATTGTGACGATAAGGATAGTCAGCAAGAGAAATAAATTAACAAACTTAGCACAGGCAGACTAAATGAATGAAAGAATGAAGGAAGAAGAGAGATAAAAGATTCGACTCTCAACAGTTATGATTTCCTTCACCGCCCCCTCCCCCGCCACCAATCATCAAATATTTTTTACCTTGACAGACATAGAAAATCACACTTCCGTTTAGCAATCAGAAACTGAAATACCGTTAACATGAGAATAAATAATAAATGCGACGGTTACTTGTAAAAAGGAATTAAAACTCTACAATTTCTCGGACAAATTTACAAATCAAATTAACTAGAAAATACGTTTATAGAAGCGACTTTTAGATTTATTTCAATGAAGGCTTAATTCCATTCTCATTCAAACTAGTCATAATAACCTTATTGATATTCATTTGTAAGGAAAGGTTTAAAAAGGATAGAAATGACTGAGACTTTCAAGATGCTAGATGATTCGGTAACTAACTCGTATGTTGATATGATGAGAAAAGGAGAGGACAGTAATACATACCGTGTACCTGACAATAGGCAGTGCCTTAAGAGAGAGAGAGAGAGAGAGAGAGAGAGAGAGAGAGAGAGAGACAGATACACAGAGAGAGAGAGAAAGAGAGACAGTGAGAGAGAGAAATCAATTTATAATTTGGATTCTTCTAGTCTTAACAATTTCTCATTTTGTTGACCAGACTACCTCTCTCTCTCTCTCTCTCTCTCTCTCTCTCTCTCCTTCTCTCTCTCTCTCTCACACTCTCTCTCTCTCTCTCTCTCTCTCTCGCTCGCTCTCTATCTATCTATCCATCTATCTTTCGCTCTCTCTTAGTCTTCTATCATTTATCTGACTATTGCAATTTACGATAATGACATTCTGCGACCACCTAATTGTTTCGATATGACCAAGTCCCATCCCACGCCTATCGCAAATCTAATCATCATAATTGCCTAATTAATTGCTGTTGTAGCTCCGTGTTAAGCAATTCGAAGAAGCCAGATCGATTTACAAGAAACTTTCAGTACACCGGCAATGTTAAATGCCACTAAAAATACGCCGATATGGTTAAATGCTACTAATAATACGCCGCCATAATTAAATGCTACTAATACTACACCGCTATTGTCAGCTAGTGAGGGACGATTAACACGACATTGGCATTGAAAAAGTTTGAATTAAATTTAAACCTCCATTTTTCGAACTTTAGCTTTCTCAATGTAAATTCTGTTCAAGACAATATTCGTTAATATCGTTTTTCATTATGAGAGTAATTTAGCGAAGGATCTGGGAAGAGACATTGAATGCTGTGATATATGTGTCTAGACCCGGATCCAAGTCATTGCGATAATGAAACTAGGACATCATCATCATCATCATCTTCCCTTAAATCTCAGTTTAACCAGGGTCGGGAAAAGAATTAACTGTCTCCAGCCTAAGTTTATCGATTCGTTTAAGTTTTTGTAGAAATTTCTGGAGCCTAGGCACTCACTAACCGAATGCCCTTTCTGACGTTGGTTTGGATCTAGTTTTTATGTCGCCTTCTACGACACGTTCATATTTACACGGTTGGTCTATTCTTCATGCAACCCGGACACAACCCGAAGAATGAAACTAGGACAATAGCGATAAAAGAGTTGGAAGTACAGTCGTAGATCTGCGCTTGTTGAAATATACGTTGTTTATAATGCTAGGCCGTGACTATTATAGTGTGAAATAACTAAAATTATACAAATATACAAGAACAAACAAAAGTCGCTCTACGCAATATTATGAAATGAATCGTAATTATGTACCACTAAAGTCTAAATAAATGGAATAAAAATGACACAGCATATAACACAATAGTCGTAATAGCATTGTGATAGTGAGCTGTTTTAATACAGCGACAGAGTCGAGTGGGAGTCTAATAATATTACGCAACAATATGTTACTTTCACATTGATTCCCACAGACTGTGAAAGTCAACACTGACAGTAAATATGCACGTCCTTGCTCATTGTAACCACGTCCAGTTGAAAAATTTCACCACTTGCAGCAACTTCAAACAAGCTATCACTTATTATAGCATTAAAATAATTCGCTATCGGTTGTTAGCCTAGTTGTCAGCATGATTGACTGAAAAGCAGTATGTTTGACTGAAAAGCAGAATGTTTGATTGAAAGCAGTGTGCATGACTGAAAAGCAGCACGCTTGACTGAAATCAGAATTCTTAGCTTAAAAACAGCTGCTTGACTGAATAACCGTAATAACTATGCTTGATAGAAAAGCTTAAGTGGAAAGCAGCATGCTTAACTGAAAAGCATTATGCTTGAATGAAAGCATGGAACTACCGGATTTGAAAACTACACTTGACCGGCGCTGTCGTGTGGCGTGAAAACAGACGTTGAACTTCTTATTTTCATAGCTACATCTTAAAAATAGCTGATATTTTTGGGGGCGACTAATTTATAGCTATTATTAGCTGGCGATAATTGCTAGTCGCCTTAAAGTAAACAGAAATAAAAACTCCACATGAAGCCGCCTAGTTGATACTCCTCCGCCATATCACAGTAATCACGAGTGAAAACAATGAGACGCTATTATTAAGATTTACAATTTATTGAGGATGGAATAAAAGGTTTTTAAGAGGGCGTTATACAAGGAAGACCAGTTACTGAATAATGACAGAAGCTGACAAAATATCTATCATAAAGAAACTGCACTATAATATTCTCAATAATAAATCTCCCTCTCAACTCATCTTTATTCCATAATCTAATTATTTTATTAGTTTCGGCTATCATTTTGCTTTGAAAATTGACCTTTTAGCTTTCTAGCAAGCCCAAGAAAAACTAGTACTTAATGAGCTCTTCCACGTGATCAAGATCTTGTGGAAGAGATTTCTGTCATCTTGGTGCAAGAAACATGACGGGTCGTCTGCCAATGGCAGATCTAATGTCCGGCATAGTAAATATATTTTTTACTAGAGTAGTGAAGATTACGAGAGGGTTGATATAGATTGATAAAAAATCAGATTGATTGGAAGATTTACCATATTTTATTCCTGTGATAGCTAAAGAAGCTATCATGAATTTGATACGGTCATTTATTGAAGTTAGTGTAATTTCCAAGAAGAGAAGAAAAGCGTAAGTTGAATTTTGTAACATTACAGACTAAACAAGCAAAAGCATTTTGTGCCAGCTGGAGACGAATACTGTTAGCAAGAACGGTTCTGCAATTCAAGGTTGCAACACTAGCCGGTAAGATACACCCCCGCACGTAAAATAACACATCTTTGTAAAAGTAGCAAGACAACGGAACTCAATTGGTTCTTTGTTAGGACTTTCTACACACAAAAACAAGTGTCAGTGGCTTTAGTTAAATTGTATGAGTTCTTTATTTGTATCAGACTATATGGTTCCATTCTATCGTAGACAATTGTACAGCTACCACTGGATTAAAACGCGTGTGCTGTAATGCTTAGTTGTGGATTGATGTATAGTATTTCCTTTTGCGTATGAAAAACGTTTAGCATATAATATAATGCAAAACTATTGCTCTATAAAGGCCTATATACCTATAGTTAAAAATATCAGATCTATTATAGTATATCATAGATCTTAGTATTATTGAACAGAGTTAAACGAATAAAGAGTTGTAATGGTTCTAAGTATTTCATGTCAAGGTTGAGTTTTTTATGTTATTATTATAATTGTTATGTCTAAACTCTGTTTTGTTATCTCTGCAATAGTAAACATTACGATTATCATGCACACCGCCGTACCTTGGACGATCGAGTACAACCGAGTCACGTGGGAGTAATAACGTAATTCAGAGCAAGTATTTGGGTCAAACGAAAGTAAAAAATACATACGGCGAAAATGATGTCTGACTCCCGCCGTATATTGTTATTTTACCGATTCATCATGCAAAGTTTTGTGTGAATTATATACATTTTAGAATGGGATTAATTACCTCCCGGATTATTAAATGTAAGAATATACTATGATGTATGAATGTATGTATGAATATACTATATACTATAAAATGCGTCAAATTCAGTTAAGAAAGGGGGATTTAGCACATTCGATTAAGCTGCGTCTAAATTGAACGACGTTAAGTTACATGAGGTCAGGTTAGTACTTTGCGGGTGACCACTTTGGAAGACCTAGTGTTGACAGCTTTGAATGAAGAAATCCCGAGTGTTAGAAAGTTATTCTTATATTCTTAAATCCGCGCCGGCTGCAATTGATGCGCCAACAAAAGGCAACGAATACCAATAACCATGGGGAGGAAAGGAGGAAACAACTTAAATACAAAAACAGCAACCAAGATAGAAAACAATGTAGCACATGCGGTATGTCATGTGTGTAACTATACGAACGAAAAAACAACATTCTAGATTTTCTCGCAGTATCGTTAGTTGTTTTACCAGTGAATAAACTATAGACCGGTTAAAACAAGTAACATTTTAGTAGAATGATTAGTGAACTCATTTAACCCTGAACAAATGATAAAAATGAACGAGGTAAGGCTAGGACTAATTGCCTATCTAGCAGTTGGTAGATAAATGGCTTAATTTTGTATAAAAAAAGGCTTGAGAATTTCGAGATTTTTAAAGCAATGACACTTAATGTAAAATTTAATCTTTATCTAAAAACAACAATAAAACATTCAATCGAGTTTTTCAGTGAAATGCCCTGAAAACAAGTCGTCGTCATATCTTTTAATGCCAAAACGAACGTCGAACGCTCACCATAATTATCATCATCATCAAAATCATCATCTTCATCAAAATCATCGTCATCATCCTAAACATCATCATCATCATCATCATCGTCAGCATCAGCATCATCATCATCAACATCATCATCATCATTATCGTCGTCGTCGTCGTCATCATCTTTCTCTTTATCATCATCGTCTTCGTTTCAGTGAAATCGATTAACATTAGTCCAGTAACGATTAATTATGCACTGTACTGTCGTAGTCAGGTCGAAACGCCTACCCGATAACCTTCCTTAGGAACCGATAAGATAATAATAATAACTTTATCTATTACACAACAGCAGCCAATACAAGTAGCTTAGCTTTAAAGTATCTCTTATCACAAGGTTACATGCAGATTTGTTAATGAGTATTGCAGATGTAGGGGAAAATTACATTTATTTATGCAATTTCTTTTCGATAATCTGATCAGCTAAAGGCAATCCTCGTTGTTTCTTTTTATTATTTTAAAAATTTTCCCACGAATATATATTTAATCTGTTAGTGTCAACAACAGCCACTGTCGTCAATGACAGCATCGAGATCTAAAAAATGCAAGCCGACTAGCTAACGATATAAGGATCCTTAAGAGATGCAAGGTAAAAAATTCAGGAAGTTCTTGCTTAATCGCCTCTTATTAGTAGGTTTTGGTATTACTTGATACAGAAACAGTAGTTGAAGCAAGTCAATCGAGCTGCAGAAATACTTCAGAAACACAGAAATAATTTCAACCTACCTCAAATAGCGAGACTCTATCTCCTATGAACGCATTTACTATTACAGCACGTACTAGATTTAACTTGCACGGATTTTCAACAGAAATCCTAATAGCTAAATTTAAAATAAAGTTAATTAGCCTATGATTATCCTGTCGTGAACTATACGCTCAATGATAACGACTAATGTTAACTGTACACAATCTGCTAGATAGTATTTTGTCCACGGTTAAAGCACCCCACGCGAGCACGTAAAAACAAGCATAAAGAAACAAACATACGAACGCACGAAGAGAGGTACATCACACACCATTTGAGTTCTGTAGTCAATCGCCTACAGCTAAAAAACACCATTTCAATTTTATGAATGGACTTCATTCCCACGACGCATTTCCATTTTTGGCAGCAACCAATTAGAGACCTGCTGTCATTGGAAGGTTTACATTTTCAGCCAATGAAACGAAGGCTCTCATTGAGAGGCTGATGACGTAAAACTATCAATCAGCTGAAGCACTGACCTACTTGCGAGATGAATGCAGGAAGCGATGTCCATACACAGACACACAGACAGAGCGAGAGAGAGGCAGAGAGAGAGAGAGAGAGAGAGAGAGAGAGACGGAGAGACACTGACAGACAGAAAGAAAGAGGGAGAGAGACAAAGAGAGAGAGAGAGAGAGAGAGACAGTGAGTGAGAAGTTCAGAGAGAGAGAAAGAGATAAAGAGAGAGTATGTGTTAGAGAGGGAAGAGAGCTAGGAAAAGTGGTAAAGAGAGAGATTACATATAGGGATAATAGTGAAAGTGAAAATAGAGCGTACGTAAGATAAGTAAGAATATAAGAATGTAAAATAAACTAGAGAGAGAGAGAGAGAGAGAGAGAGAGAGAGAGAGAGAGCGAGAGGATAACGAAACAGCAAGAGGAGCGAGAGATACAGATGGACGCAGGGAGAAGGCAGAGATGTGTAGATAGACCCACTCGTCAACTCGTGCTGTTAATTAAATACACTCTTCATCACGAATGCTGTTTCGGATTTCATTGTAGGATGAATAGGATAATCGCTTTTCAAAGACTCAAGCATAATATCCATTATACATTTACATGTACACTCAATACATATCTCTCTCTCTCTCTCTCTCTCTAGTGTTTTGCCATGAGGTCTAATGCTCTTATTCTGTTATTCATATCCAGTGTTGCTCTCAGGCATCATAAAGAGCGCTCCATAGATCAACAAATTCCTTCCCAATAGGCTATTTGACACTACTAAATATATAAGCCTATCTTATGTAACCTATAGCTTGGAAAATGTGGGTTCTGTAATGATATTTATTGCCTTTCTCAATTGTTGCTTTATCGCCTCTTTAGACGCATGTAGTTAACAGTTGATTTATTCATCAGTGCCCCGGGCGCAACGCGGTAAAGAGTACAATAGTATACATAAGACGGTTAATATTATTATTAAAGTACTTGAACTTTTATATGTAACCTAATTAATAATTATCTATTTCTCTCACTCCTCATAAGTGCTATACACTTTGTTGCATTGTAACTTCTGCGGTTGTTAAATTGAGATGAAACAGTGGCGTAGCGAGGGGGAGGCAGGAGGGGGTATGTGCCCCCCCCCAAGATGTCAAGTAATATTAAGCCCAAAAATATAAGTGCGTACATTGCATTAAGTTGTATGCCTCCCCATAGTGCCCCCCGAGGTTAAAGTGCCTCCCTAAGATACAAGTGCCTTCAAGATTGAATCCTGGCCACGCCACTTAGATGAAATAGATCTATATGATTGACTATATCAACAAGGCAGATATAAATATATATATATATATATATATATATATATATATATATATAATATATATATATATGTGTGTGTGTGTGTGTGTGTGTGTGTGTGTGTGTGTGTTATATTCTGTGCAGAGGCCTACGCGTATGTAATATTCTTGTTAATTGAAGCTTAGCAATCTAGGAGTTGCTGAGTTATGATAACACCATCGATAAACAAGATAAAGGGGAAACTAGATATTGATGGTAGATTTTGCCTTATCACAGTACAATCGATTAATCCATAAAACACCCAATCAATAAATGAATCGATCGATCGAAAAGAACATCTATATAATTTGAACAGTCTGCAACTATAACATAATTTCACAATCTGCAACTTCTTACAACGTTAATCGCTACAGAATAGACAAGGAAAGATGGAAAGCCAAGAACAAAAAAAGCAAATTTAATTTAATTTTAATTTTCTAAAACCCAGATTGGCTGAGACAGTGGTATACTCGGTTAGGTTTCGGACTGCGAACCAGAAGGAGCAAGCAAGGATTTAATTCCTTTAGTTTGTTTTAGCCTTTAGGCACACCCTGTAAAGTTCCTGACATTCTCCAATATCGTACTTTGTATAAGACTGACCAGCTGAAACACAGATGTTGAAACAAGAGGCAATAACATGAAGATATTCGGGCTTCGTGGCATATTTTATTTTTTAATTTCAAGACGTTTTTCAACTCATATTTTGAACGCCTCTTTTAGTATAGGCCTACTGTTCAGTAGACAATAATAATGACACACTTCAGTGAAATGGTCAACCATGTTGATATCTATCACCTTTAATACCGCCTGTTTAAACCGTTAGGCAATTTATTTCATATTCTCTGTAATCAGTTCAGTGAATGTCCGAAATTTTACTCTCAGATCAGCCCGGCCTGGAATCGAACCTACGAGAGCTCAATTCACTAAAGATCTGCCATTTTAAACTTCGTGACGTTACCTGACGCCTCTCATCACTGCGCTATTGAGACATTCAATTTTAAAAGTGTATGTTTTAGATTGGTCTATACTACAGACACGAACTTTACTGTTTATGATATTGTAGGAAACTAGAAGCGCTCGATGTGGCTATGGAGAAGAACAGAGCTTACAATTCATAGTGGACTGACAAAGTCTCGACCGAAGAAGAGCTTAAAGTAGGCCGAAGATTAGCAAAAATAGACAATTGCTAAAATAATTTCATAACAAATAAAAAGAACTGAATGTGATGAGTTCTGAGAGGGGAGATTTACTATATGAGGTAATTTAAGAAAGAATGAAAGGAAAGAAGGTTAGAGGAAGACCGAGACTTGAGATGCTGATTTAATGATTAATTCTTATGTTGGTAAGAAGATAAGACGAGAAAGGCAGCGGATTGAAACATGTAAAGGAGCTTATGCTATTGACCTGACCAGTGCACAGAGAGAGTGAGAGAGAGAGAGAGATCAGGAGAGATATACACAAGGTTTAAAGTTAAAAAACTTGTGCCATTTGCTGCACTTATTTCCTAGACTATGCACCCATATATAATTCGACTTAACTTCACTTATCCGAAAAATTTTGAATTTTGAAATAATTCTATGAAACTAAGTTTGCATAAGGAATTCTCAAGAAGGCCTCTAACCTCTAAGTTGACCGGCATCTTCATATACAGGAATAAACATAAAGTGAAAAGTGAACCTGTTCCAGCAGCAATTCAAAAGACATTCGTACACGTCTATAATTGAAAAGGTGGCGGAAGACATCGAAGAGTGGAGGCGTTACGTACCACGGACCTGCCAGTAAGCAGTGCACTTAAGAGTGAGATACCCGTCTACACAACAATATATCTGTAAACTAGCATCAGAGCAGTTGGTTTATCTAATTAGTCGGCATGATTGATTGAACGAGTTACTCGGGTAGAAAGAAAAACAATTCGAGCAAAAGTGAATGAAAACTGAAACTAAGTATTATCACTTTGTGTAACAGTCGTCAATTCTGATCGACATAAAATCTAGATTTATCCGCATCCTGTTTTGTTTTCGTCCTACTTTTTTCATCCGCCCCCTGCTTATTGCGAGGTCGATAACCGGCCGGTCAGATGCATCTTCCCGTGTAAAAATACATCTAATCGCAGGTATCATAATAGCCCTAAGCCGAATGTAACAGTAAATAGAATATTCTCATACTTTCATTGGCATCGATACCAGAGCGAATTGCGGCTAATGCAGAGTTACATTTGCAATAGACCTAACTCAATATTGGTCTGTTAGATTAGACGAATTGATATTATTTTCTGCTAGCTGAGCTGGTAACTCACTTAACCGGAGCGAGCAGGAGATAGCGGATAGGATATCAGGTTTGGCAGGAATTTGAAATCTGCCAATCCGTCCCTGACAGTCCATTTGTTATGCGGAAACAGGCGTTAAGCTAAGTTTTACTATACCATGATTGGTCTGCCTATGTACTTCCTGTGCAATATCCGTACACCTCCAGAATAGACCTAACCTATTCAGTCAACTTCATTCAGTGTAAGTCGTAAAGGCGATTACGCAGTAGCAGAAGAGGAAATCGGAAACCACCTCAGAAATAAGATTTATTCAGGTGAAGAATTTTAACGATATCTGACCTAGGCATAGCTGCCATAAGGTGAGTCGAAATCAACTACTGCGTCTAAAAATGGTTCCGTAAAACAGCCAAGGCAGGAAATAGATAAACAGACGGAGAGAGAGAGGTTGAGAACCACTTTGCACTGCCCGTAAAAAGACTCGTTATCCTATTCAGGACATTTGGTATTCAAATCACTACACGATTGCTATTTGCGAGACGAGCTCGATTAATGGCACTACACGCCTACGATTGTTTCTCGTAGTGGTACAAGCCTTACACACACTCTGCGATCCCTACAAGGAAACAGCTTCCGGTTTGCCCGTATTACTTCCAGTTTCATTATACAGTGAAAGACAATTCCTCAGCAGTCGTGTTGAAGAAAAATGTCCTTATTAAACTTCATAAACTTCATGAAATATTTAGTGTGTAAGTTTTGCAATTAATCTTCAACAATCGATCTTCATAATTTTCGTATTACTAACTAGTAGGGTGGAAAATTTGTCATTATTTCCTTCAAATTCCTAATCTAGATCACCAATCATATCCTTCATTGTTATACATTTTCATTACCACTATGCTTTACGCATTGCCATACAAGTATATTTTATTAAAAAATATATTATGAAACAGATAAATTTAAGTTTATCAATTAGACTACTCAAAATTCACTAAAAGCAAGAGAAGAAACCCAGAAGAAAAATGACAAAAAGTAACTTAAGTACGGGGAAACAATAAAGGCAGATATCTCCATAAGGTAGGTCTGCCCCCCCCCCCCCCCACAGTCTCTGATATGATATCGTCAACGGTATAACACATTTATTAATTCATTCCATCTTTCATTAGTATGATTTTCCTCCTCCGTACGTTTTAAAAAAATTAATTTATAATTCAGTACTATAACACCATTTTTCCAAAATCTAAAAATTAGTAAAACAAACAATTACAGCAAGAGTAGTGCTTCAGCGTAAGAACAGATAGAGCAAGTGTCGTAGCAAGAATAGTACTTAAGCGTAAGAACAGATAGAGCAAGTGTCGTAGCAAGAATAGTACTTAAGCGTAAGAACAGATAGAGCAAGTGTCGTAGCAAGAATAGTACTTAAGCGTAAGAACAGATAGAGCAAGTGTCGTAGCAAGAATAGTACTTAAGCGTAAGAACAGATAGAGCAAGTGTCGCAGCAAGAATAGTACTTAGCGTAAGAACAGATAGAGCAAGTGTCGTAGCAAGAATAGTACTTAAGCGTAAGAACAGATAGAGCAAGTGTCGTAGCAAGAATAGTACTTAAGCGTAAGAACAGATAGAGCAAGTGTCGCAGCAAGAATAGTACTTACGCGTAAGAACAGATAGAGCAAGTGTCGTAGCCTACTTCAGCGTAACAACAAATAGAGTCAAATAGAGTTAGACTGGCTGAAGCCAGTGGCGAAGTCGGTAAGATACTCGACCGCGGGTCAGTAGGTGCGGAGTTCAAATCCTGGGCTCGCCCGTCACTGACATCGCTTTTGAGTGAGAAAACTGACGTTAACCTTAGCTTTACCAGCTTTGAGTGTAGTACTTCAGTGTAACAACAAATAGAGCAAGTGTATTAAGTACTTAGAGCAAGTGTAGAGAGATTTTAGAGAGATAGAGAGATTTCATTTTCACGAACTCACAAAGAAATAGCACAATATGCAAAAGCGACGTGAGAAAAGGATATACCGGTACAATGGCTCTGACATATGCCCATCATGGCTACAATTATTTTAAAAACATTTAAGAGTACACGCTTGCGTAAGTTCGATCAGTATAGAATTAACTGATTTATCTATAACAATACATGAATGTACATACAACAATTCTAATATTACGCATTTAGAAACACATATAGGCCTACAATATTTCCGTTCAGACACAAACAGGTTTTGGAACGTATAGTACTTCAGCGTACCAACAAATAGAGTCAAGTGCAGTACTTCAGCGTAACAACAAATAGAGTTAAGTGTAGTATTTCAGCGTAACAACAAATACAGCAAGTGCAGTACTACAGTGTAACAACAAATAGAGTTAAGTGTAGTATTTCAGCGTATTCTTTTCTCATATAACAGTAGTTATAATTTAAAACAGTGGTAGTCAAGGCACTATATGATCAAAGAGACAAACTCGTCAATTGCAAACTTGCCACAACTTTCAGTTAAACCTATTTTCTCTGGAAAATAATATAAATTAATAACAAATCAGAATGAGGATTGGCAAGTTTGGCGTAAAATCACAACTTACAGAACGCCGTTGATAAATTTTTATTAATAGTTATTTTTTCACGATCGTTACAGTGTAGATATGAAGCATGATAGGCATAAATAAATCAAGGATCTGCCTTAAACAGGTCATGTCCTTTATTCCAATACGACTCAAAATTAATCTCAAAATCTTGCTGAATGCAAGAAGATATATTTTTTAGTTTTTGTATTTCAGATTGTTCCAGTAATTTAATATTCATACGCGACCCATCACGATACAGTCGACCAGTGACCCCGCTGTAAGGCGGGTAAAATCTTTCTGCCTGTCTAACGCTGGTAGAACAAGCAAGCCATTGGCTGAGCGTAGACTGATCAGACGACTGCTACACTGGTTCCCTGTACTGTGAGCGAGAGGTATGCCACTGGAGGCAGGAGACCAGTCTAACACACACCGGTGATACTCCGGGCGAGGGTCTAAGTAGATATCTTCCGTTAGCTTGTATATACAAAACAGGTAACGATGAGATTAAAAATAAAGGGCATAAATAAATTAATAAAAATAAATAATAAAAAATAAGTAATAATAATAAGTTAATAAGTTATATAACTAAATAAATAAGTTTCAAACTGTATGTTTGATTAGTCATATCATACTTGAATGTTTGAATCATGACTGATTTAAAGATCAAAATGCAGATCAAAAGGCGTCTGACATATAAAACAATTTTATTAAAAGCCATTGAAAATATTCAAAAAGATCTTTTCTTTTCAACTGTACAACTGTATTTGTCTGTCTCTTTACTGTCATCTGTATCTTTGTCAACTGTACCTTTCAACTGTATCAATAACATTTTTTCTCTGATTTTCCACACTGACTTTAGAAAGACTTTATTTAAACGGACTGCTTTCCCGGACGACCTACCTGAGCTTTGATAACCGTGCCTCTGGGTTGACTCTCTCCACAATGTTTTCGTAGAGCAGGCAGCACGTAAAGTTGACAGGTGACTGTGGCTGACACAGGATTACCCGGAAGTCCGAAGATATACTTTTTTCTTCCCTCAAACTCCAATGTAGCAAATGTCGTCGGTTTCCTACATTATATACACGTATGATTTCATTACAATCAGTTTGTATTTCATCACGTAAACAATAAACTACGGATTAAAAATGATACCATCCTCGCTGATAACATAAAGAAATCCATTAGATTTGCCTACTAATCTTCGCTCAAGTTAATCTCTTTCACCTTTCTCTCCAGTGTGGTTGTTATTATTGCTATTGTTGTTGTTATTATTTTGATTTTTATTGTTATTATTATTATCATTATTATTGTTATAGTTATTAGAATGAAACAAAATTCTCTTAGTAATGACATAAAAATCAAATTACGGCATTTAACATGTTATCATTAACTTAAGTCAATCAATCAATAATTCAATCAATCTATTATAAGAGAATATAATAATGTAAAACTGGTGAAGATCAACTCACCCGGGCTTCATTTGAACACGAGCAAAGTGGATGGTAGCGCCAAGGTCAATCATGAGAATGTCCTTGAGAAGATCCTGTGAGAAAAATCATGAAATAAATATCAAAGTGTGACCTGCTGGCAGATCGGTATGGTGCCTAATTTCAGATAAGAAGGTATATATTTCTAAGATGCGAGCTAAGAGAGCAATCTCTCCTTCTCCCTCTCTCTTTCTCTTTCTATCTCTTACCTTCTCTTTCTATCTCTCTCTCTCTCCCTCTCTCTCGCTTACTTTCTCTCCCTATTTCTATCTAGTAATCTGCAAAGTGATCAAGTTACATATATAATCAGGATTAGGATCAGGATTAGGATTTCGGCTCAATCAGTGCACTCTGTTGACCACCAAGTTGATCTCATCGTTGACGCTAAGCCTACCTCAATGTAGCCTTTAATTCAAGTAAATATGACTTCTTAGGTGAAGCTCATTGCCTTCTCAGTTTCCACCTAGTAAACTCGCGCAGTTAACGGTTAGTCTACAATGTAGTTCTCCGGGCTTAAGACGGGAACACTACTGCAATGTGAGACCATAATTAGTGTTGTAATTATCAACGATATTGCATTCATAGGATCATTCACAGGATCATTCACAGGATCATTCATAGGATCATTCATAGGATCATTCATAGGATCATTCATAGGATCATTCACAGGATCATTCATAGGATCATTCATAGGATCATTCATAGGATCATTCATAGGATCATTCACAGGATCATTCATAGGATCATTCACAGGATCATTCATAGGATCATTCATAGAATCATTCACAGGTCGTAGGATGACCAATCATTGTAAAGTGTTTTCAGTAGACTGAGTGGAGTGCCAAACCTTTTCACCCATCGACACTCCGCCCGAGGTTACGAGGTAGTCAACTTTCCTCAGAGCCTCGACTATCTGCTTCAACAGTTCTCCTGCCCTGTACAACAACAACAACAACTAACAAGATGTAAACTGCTAATGTTGTCCAAGACAAACTTAAGCACTCTGATATGACCAATCAGATATGAAAATGCTGCACATATTCATTCAGAGATTATCAAAATTTATCAAACGAGTCCATGGGTTAACCCTAAAGGTAAAAGAGAGGTTTGTACAAAACTAAATAAATAACTACAGGAGAACACTCGACTAACTAGAGGAGATCACTTGACTAACCACAGAAAACACCCGACTAGCTAGAGGAAAAACTCTAAAGGAATTAACATGACTTGTTAATAACTTCTGCTGATCGAGTTAACTCAGTTTAAAATAAGTCGCAAAATAAATTATGCTATTTATTGAAGAGGTACGATATCGCACAAATGACTGATTGATATCAATGCAGAAATCATACGTGTCACGAGCAATGCCTAGATCAGCGGGCTGTAAGCCGTGTTCTCTGAGTGTAGCCAGCAGCACGGTTCTGTTGCTGTCTCTTATCTTACCCTCCGTCAACTGTGAGTCTGGATCTACAAGCTACACCAACACAATATCTGCTAGTATCAAACAGTACAGCAACGTCGAGAAGAATACAGAATACTGAATAAATACAAACTACACCAGTACAATATCTACTAGACTAAAACAGTACAGCAAAGTCGATAAGACTGCACAATACTGAATAAATACAAACTACACCAAAACAATATCTGCTAGTATAAAACAGTATAGCAAAATCGAGAAGAATACAGAATAGAGAATAAATACAAGCTACACCAATACACTATCTGCTAGTATAAAACAGTACAGCAACGTCGAGAAGAAGGCAGAATACTGTATAGATAAAAGCTACTTCAATACAATATCTGCTAGTATAAAATAGAACAGCAACGTCGAAAAGATTGCAGAATATTGAATAAATACAAGCTACACTAATACACTATCTGCTAGTATGAAACAGTACAGCAACGTCGAGAAGTTTGCAGAATACTGTATAGACACAAGCTACATCAATACAATATCTGCCAGTTTAAAACAACGTCGAAAAGAATACAGAATACTGAATAAATACAAAATACACCAATAAAATATCATGCCATTGAGCTACATATAGTACACTGGAGAACACCTTACGTAGGCCTATTGGCCTATGCTCGTCCTCTAGTGTATAGCTCGATCATTCGAGAGATTTCTCGTTGAGAACTACTCAGGGCATTAGTGATTATGTGCGTGTGGAGTGACTCATCATATAATGATAGGGGTTAGACATTCCTGTCGTATCGTCAGAAGACGAAAGAGACGTAAATCGTTAAACCAAAATATTACGGATTCACGTCATGCTACCAACTACACACAAATAAGTTGGTGAAGTACTGCTAAATGAACAAATTGCAACAGCAGAAAAATTAAGTAATTTAAAATAGTAAATGACAGAATAATAACCAACAAAATAAAATAATCAAATAAACCTCTTAACAAACATATTCAGATAGGATCTGCTATTTGGCAGTGCTTAGAAAGCACCTAAGGTATGGATAAGGCAAAGACATTGCGAAAGGATTAACTTGTTGATCTAAGGAGTGCTCTAATGGAACGAGAAAGCAGACTTTGAGTATGAATAAGTACCTTGAACCTGCCACTTGGCAGTGCACTTAATAGTGAGACAGAGAGAGCGAGCGAGAGAGAGAGAGAGCGAGCGAGAGAGAGAGAGAGAGCGAGAGAGCACAATGCTTAAGAGGGCAATAAATAAACCTCATTGCCTGTTGACATGTCCCCTACACGAGGCAGAGCCCTACACTTGACTCTCGTCAGCCCTACAGTGGCGAGCAGCCCAAGCTCCGAGGGCCCCAGTCTCATACCCGCCGTCATCACCTTCTCTCCTGCCGCCATGTCTGAACCTATCTTCCTATGTACAACAACAATCCATTACATCAACAAATAGAGTGCTACTGTCGTTATTGACAACGTCGGACACTAGCAAGAGATCGATACTATTTTATAAGAAAAGATCGATACTTTTTTTTATACAAAAATACAGCACAGACAACACCACAGAGTATGATACCAAGAAATACCAGCTAGATACCATCAAGATGCCACCTGGGGCCCAAGTACGATAGGTTAGGAAAAGAAAGGGGTAGAGGTAAGCCTACAAATGGAACAACTAGTACAACTACAATGACATCCCGAAATATAGAAAACAAAATGCTCTAAAAACGTGTTCCTCGAATCAGAAGCTTAAGTATCGATTTTCGACATTTCTGATTAACTTGAAATTTAAACCACTGAAACACTGTTGTCGAATTCCATGTTCCACAGATAGGTCACTACCTGATATCTTGTCCGACAGATTGAGCCAGAAGTATTTCTATCTCAAGCTTTTCAAGTATTTCCATCCCTGAACGGTTTAAATCGACTTGAGATTTAAACCATTGAAACACTGTTGTCGAATTCAGTTCCATAAGTAGATAGAGCCATTACCTGATATCTTGCCCGACAGATGGAGCCAGCAGTATCTCTATCTTCAGCTCCACTGACCCGTCCTCTGAGGAGGCTCTCAGCACAGTGTCCTCCACCTGCACAACGGCGTCAGCACCAGGTGGCAGCGGTGCTCCAGTGCACACGCGCACACATGTGCCGGGCTCCACCTGTGTGCGTGTAGAGGGCTGCACAGACGTGTCAGTGAGCAAATGTCAATAACATGAAGAACTATTGGTGAAATAGGTTTATATATCAGAAATCTAGAGGCATTGGAAATGCGGATATGGAGAAGAATGGAAAGGATTAGTTAGACTCAAAAAGTTACAAATGAGGAAGTTCTGGAGAGAGTTGGTACAGATAGACAGTTGATAAATGCATTAAGAAATGGGAAGAAGAGTTGGATAGGACACCTTCTAACATAACATAACAACAATTAGAGATCTACAGTCATCAATGACAACATCGAGCACTATTGAGACAAAATCAAGCCGGCGAGCATAAAGAAGGTCCAAAAACGGTGCAAATTCCAAAAAACCAGATAATCAGTCCAAAGTAAGGGGAATTAAAGAAAAGGAGGTTTAGGCGCAGGTCGCTGCTCATGGACACTGGATGGACAAGAGAGATGAAAAGATAGGTCTTCAACTGCCTAAAGAACAGCTCATAGGAAAGCAAAGTCCGATGTGCTTGAAATGAAGATTATTCTAATGGGGAAAGTCTACCAAAGAGGTCATAGAAGGTAAAATGGAAGCAAATAGAGGCAGATGCAGGTCGAGATTAGGAATGTTAGATGCCATAAAATCCATTGATATGTGGACATGAATAGGAAAGTGGAAGACAGAGAAGAGTGAAGGCGTTATAAGCCATGGATCTGCCAGTAGGTAAAGCACTGAGATATATACATATACATATATATATATAACATATGCAGATATACTATATTATATATATGATATATATATATATATATATATATATATATATATATATATTATATATATATATATATCTATATATATATCTATATATATATATAAGATAGTACATGTATATCCGTATATGCGAACACCTTAACATACAATAAATATAAAAGCCTAAAAGATAAGATCAACAATTTAGCTGTATCGCTGATATTCACATACTGAATATCTGTACAACTAATGATGTCAAAATGTCAATGAATCAATGACAATAGCTTCAGTGATTTTTAGTAACTTATAGAAATTTAAGAAGGACTTGAGGAGCACGAGTCTTAGAATTTAAGAGCAGAAAGAAATGAGAGGCAAACAGTAAAGTATTTCTAGCAAAATATGTCTACATTTACCTTATCTCCTGCTATAGAATCTCCCAGAACTTTTCTCACTGAAGCGCCATCTGAAGCTAAACAAACAAATAATACTTTACCATAGATTACTATTTGAGGTTTTTGCTTAGAGTCGATAACAACAACAACAACACTAATAGCAATTTAAAGAACATGAAAATTCATTGCTCATTTAGAGTTATTGCAAATGTAACTATTCCCGACTATTTATAAATACACTTATTGACTTATTTGAACTATTCTTTGAATTGACAAGTGAATCCAAAACAACAAACAAACAAATAAACATTGCTGTTATATGTGAAACATAACAGCATTTGATTAATTATTTGACTTTAGTTAACATTTCCCAGCAAACATAGAATTAGACAATTAGACCGTCAAATACAGGAATAATAGACCCAGGTACAACTCACTAGGAAACCAAGTAGATTGGTAAATTATAAAACAACAGATACCTATAACAGCATAGCCATCTTTAATTGAAGCAGGAAACGGTGGAAGAGGGTCAGAAGCAAAAATATCTTCAGCTAGAGCACGATGTAAGGCATCTGTAAAATGAAGAACATACACAACATAAAGTAAAAATATTGCAAATATGGGGAGGGGATATGCCGTAACGGTTAAAGTGCTCGCAGAATGTCTCAATAGCGTAGGGGTAACGTCGTGATGAAGTTGCTAATGACAGATCCTGAGGTAAATTGAACTCTCGTGGGTTCGAATCTCAGCCGCGCCGATCTGAGAGTAAAATCTCGGACATTCACTGGACTGGTTATACGGAAGATGGTCTAAATTGCCTAACGGTTTAAACATGTGGTTTTAAAAAGTGATAGATATCAACACAGTTGATCATTTCACTATAATACGTGTTTACTTTACTTCGCCTCGGATACAAGTGGAATGAGTTCAAAGCCCAGCTCAGTCAACAAATAGCGGATATCCCCTAGGGCCAATGGAAGGTTAATCTTGTATTAGAGCTTGCTGAGCGGTTGGCGCTATCAATAGCAAAGATATTATTAACCATGGAAAGGATTAATAATAACCTGTCAGGGTCCTGTCAGGCAGTCTCAAAGACCGGTCACTGGTAATGACACCCAAAACACTGATAGGCCTATATATATTGTCCGAGGTTATTAATACTATTACTATTATTATTATTATCATTTTTATTTTTATTATTATTACAATTATATTTTATACAGTAAATATTCATTTAAAACAGATAGACTGAGAACAGCAGCACATAAACTAGCAAATAAAAATGCAGGTTTAAAGAATGTTTTATAATCAGACAAAAAACTGTAAAAACATAAGACGATATATACATGGAAGCAGTCCAACCTCTGAAAAAGATGTTTGAGCTGACCATGCAAAGAAGAAGCAAATGAAAGGACAAAAGGTAAATAAATTTCAAGCAACGGTTAACTGGAAACTTCAAAAAAAATTTATATTTCAATATTTATTTCAATAAAATAAATATGAATTAAAGGTAATAAAGGAAATCAGTGAAAATAAAAAGAACGTTCGTTGAACGTTCGTTGGAATTAGTTTAATTACGATAAAATAAAATAATTTAAATAATTAAATAGTTTAGTTACGATTTTTAGTTGATTGTTTGAGTTTATGATTGCGTCGAAATTCTTCATTTCTATTTTTATGTTTGCTTATATAATTGTATTTGTGATTTATCTTGGTACCCGAATGGTGAAATAAAGCACTATATATAACAACGTCGGCAAAACACTGTGTATAACATAGTATATTTATTATAACAAGTTGTGAATACAAACAGTGATTAGCAAACAGATTTAGATCCCTAAGACATGATGTAGTACATAAATCAATAGAAACAAGTTTTAAACTAAAGTATGCCCTTTATATAGTTAATTATAAGGCCCAATGGGCGCTTAAGAAATAAACAATACAAACAAACAAGTAGAAAAAATGCATAACTTCCTCACATAACCTGTTAAAACAGCATACGTTAAAAAATTAAATGAAAGCGTTACATGTTCAAAACCATTCATTTTCAACTGATTTTCTTGCCCTTACTTTCAGATTAGCAATGATTTTTATTTCACGTTTTCCTCTGTCTACAAGTACATATCACAATATTAATAACAATAATAACACACATTATAGTGAAATGATAAACTATGCTAATATCTAGCACTTTTAATATCACATGTTAAATCCGTTGGGATTGTAACCCGCGAGAGTTCAATTCACCTCAAGATCTGTCATTTAAACCTTCCTAACGTTATCTGCACCTCTAACCGTTGCGTTATTGAGACATTCTAGGTATATAAGTTCCGGTGATGCGAAACTGTCAGTTTTTTCATATATGGTCCGGTTCCTGACATGTCTTCATTTAAAATGTCTTAATAGTGTAGGGGTAACGTCATGAAGTTTTAATGACAGATCCTGAGGTGAATTGAACCCTCGTGGGTTCGAATCCCGGCCAAGCTGATCTGAGAGTAAAATCTCGGACATTCACTGGACTGGTTATACGGAAAATGGTCTAAATTGCCTAACAGTTTAAACATGTGGTATTAAAAAGTGATAGATATCAACATAGTTGATCATTTCACTATAATGCGTGTTACTTCAGGTGATAAGCTACACGTAAAATAGTCATCGATAGATTGATACCTGATAGACCAACAGATTCCTGATCGTCAGGATCAGGGCTGATACTAGACAGAACAGTGTTAACAGCTTCTTCAACACTGACCATTGGATACGGTGACTGTCTAGGTCTACGAGCTACAGCATTCTCGTTAACTGAACCTATCAAATGCATCATCCATGATGACGTCTAGCAAAAAACATGTCGTTCATTTTTATTTAATCAAAATTACTCCACCGAAAGGGTATTCGGTTGGTGAGGGCCTAGGCTCCAGAAATTGCCACAAAATTTTCTAAAACCAATGGAAGAGATTTTGATATGGCATCTGACAAAGAGGAGTGGAGAAGCTCCATTCAAAACCCGACCCTAGTTAAACTGGGATTAAAGGGATGATGATGATGATGATGATGATAACTCCGCCGAACCATCGCATAAAAGTTCACTATAGTTTTGATGGTATCTAGAATCTTTAAAAAAGCGACAATTTTTTCCAGTTTTAGAAACTTTTTCGCTCTACTACAACATGAATCACAAATAATTGACTAGAAGAATATCTTTATGCATCTAATGAGATTTAGAAAATTTATTTTGCCATGCTTTAAGAAAAAATAACAGAAATGTAGAAAAATTATGCAACCGTAAAAGCAAATGTATAACAAAAACATCTATGAAAACTATTATATTCATTATACTATTACTAAAATAAATAAATTTTAATTATTTAAAAAATCAGAATTACATAATTAGAATTAGTTTGTATCATATCAGAATTAGTTAGATTAAAACTGAAAGAATCTTAGTATGAAAATGATGATAATGATGGCTTCCATGATCGCTGTTGCCATGGTAGCATTTGCAGTGCCTGTGAGGCTATTAAGTTAGACAATAATTACTGTTGCCATGGTGATTCCATCATCCACAGTAACAAGGGTGAACTTGTTTTCAGCTACCATCGAGGTTATATTGAAACTATAAATATAACTTGTGCATAAAATTCATTAGTATAAATAAAATTTCTTAAAACATACTTTTGCCTAAATCGTGATGATGATGACCATGGTTACTGTTACCATGGTGATGCCCATGGCTACTGTTACCATGGTGATGCCCATGACTACCATTACCATGGTGATGAAGTCCCAAGTCACTCTTTCCACAGCAATGATGTCCGGACTGCAGGACTGAATGGGTTTGTTCAATGCTGGATTGTTTACAGCGAATAAGATCTACTGCATGCTGCATAACAGGAGCAACTATCTCCAAGCATTCCTACACGACAACCACACATGCTCACTAACTGCTATATACTTGACATCCTATAAAATAATACTGACGGTGGTATTTATGGAATGGATAAATCACTGTTTAACTTTCAACAGCGGTCAAAATCATTGATTAATCACATTTTGGTATTACCTAAGCTTATTCGCAGTTCCTCTCTTATCAGAGTTTTACACCAAAATTTAGTTATACCACGGTTTAAGGAGTAAAAAGTTATTTTTGTTTACAAGTAAGCTGACTGATTGATCAGCCTGAAGAACAGAACTGGCTGAACGATATAATTTTTGCTGGTGACCCTGAAACTAATAACACACTACATTTTTTTGTAAGCACCAATTCCTACAGATGCGTACATAATCCAGCACAGAGGCGCAGCCCAGCAGTAGTTTAAACCTCTTTTTACAAAATTTCGTAAACACTGGCTTGAATAAATTGGCATTTTACAATAACAGCAACTCCCTACACCCAGTTGGGCTGTTAAAGATTAGACCAACCATAAAATGCAAGTGCAGCAGGAGGCGACCATGCAAAAACTAAGGAAGGTAATAAGAAACCACCTCAAAACCATATTTCTTTAAGCTGAAGACTAGAGTAACTAGACCTTAGGATTCTAAAGTACTCTAGAGTATTAAACTATATAACGATCCTTAATTCTTAACTTAATTTCTCCTTCAAGCTAAGCTACTTGGACAAAACTAAATATTTTTACTATAGCCAGAGAGAGAGTTTAAGTTTATTTCAGAATCACACGCCATTACAGTATTGCACACTAGTTATAAAAAGTCCAAAGTAATATACAGCATGAATTCATATCAGAATAAATATTTCAGTCACAACCATAGCCAGCACATAATTAATAATTTGTCTATTCTATCAGTAGTAGTAGTTCAATGTATTTGATCAGAAATAGAGGCTACCAAAACAGCGACTAGCGCCATCTAGTTGGTTACCTCAAAAGTACAAATGAAAACTTACAAATTAAATTTTAAAACTAGTGCAAGTCAACAGAAAAATAACATAAAAACATAGACTTGTGGGATAAAGCAAAAGAAAGGAAATTAGCTATTTCATGTTCTCAACGTATTCCTTAATTTTCCTTAAATAAATATTGGTGGAACTGATTGCCTGTATTTCAAGTATTTGAAATGTAGCCAGTATTTCAATACCCAGGACACATTGGCACTGATATTTAAAAATTTATTTATAATTTAAGTTATAATTCTAAAGCTTTCTTTTAATCTTTTCTCAAGTAGTCCATTCAGCAGAAGGAGCACACCCTGTAATGAGAGAATATGCTGTAACAGCAGAAAAGATGACACAATAGAGATACCTGTGAGCCTTTAGAGCTTCCTGGTAAATTGACAATGAGAGTCTTATCTCGTACGCCACAAACAGGTCTGCAAACATCATTCCAAAACACTTATATAGATAGAGCGTAACGATAAGAATAAAAAAATTAATAGAAATTTAATGACGAATTAATAAAAATTAATATTTCTGTGTATACATGTATATATGACATATATCATCTGATTAAGTAAATTCAGCTAAATATTCACCATTGCTATAATTATTTTTATTCTAAGACTCATATTAGTGTAATTAATCAATAATATAGGCTTTCTGCTGTGAGAAAACCAAGGCACAAATACTCACAATTTGATATCTATCTCACCAGTGAGCACCATCTTGATTATATAGATCAGGTGTTCATTTAAGCATAGTCTCTACACAGTGTCTGATAGCGAAAATGATTTTTATTGAATTCTCAGTATCTCTCTAAGGAAGTATTTGCAATATGCATAATTTTATGGTATTATTTACAATTTTCCCGTGAGCACAGGACAAAACTATTACCGATAATTGTAATCGACACATCCCCAGATCATACACTAATGAGGAAATTCTAATTATATAGATGATTAAATGCACTATTGTTACCTGGAGAGCATAGCTAGTGGTGTGATCGACAGGGACTTTGTCAACATGGCCACCGACATTCCCGGGAGTTCTTTATTGACAACGCTGCGAGTAGCCTATAACATATAACAATACGTGCTAATGAGTGGCAACTGACAGAGCTATTGCATTATCGGTAGTGATCGATTTACTAAAAGAGCCCATCTTTTGAGTGACATCAGTACTGATTGATTTATTAAGAGAGCATACCTCTGGAGTGACATCAGACCTGATTGATTTATTAATAGAGCTCACCTCTTGAGTGACGTCAGTACTGATTGATTTATTAAGAGAGCATACCTCTGGAGTGACATCAGTACTGATTGATTTATTAAGAGAGCTCACCTCTTGAGTGACATCAGACCTGATTGATTTATTAATAGAGCTCACCTCTTGAGTGACGTCAGTACTGATTGATTTATTAGCTCACCTCTTGAGTGACGTCAGTAGTGATTGATTTATTAAGAGAGAATACCTCTTGAGTGACGTCAGTAGTGATTGATTTATTAAGAGAGCATACCTCTGGAGTGACATCAGCACTGATTGATTTATTAAGACAACATACCTCTGGAGTGACATCGGTAGGAGCACAACCAGTTCCTCCAGTTGTCAGAATAACATCAACCCCACCAGCATCACACCACTCACTCAGCTTAGCCTAACACAATCACAATTAATTTTATTATCTTTCAGCAAGAATAAGAACATATTAGTGAAATCAAGATACGTTATTATATTCTTCATCATCATCATCTTTCTTTTGAATCACAGTTTAACCAGGATTGGGATATAGAAAATTCTGCAGCAATTTTTAGAGCCTAAATGCTCACCAACTGAATGCCCTTTCTGACGTTGGTTTGGACCATAGTGCTTTGGCGCACTTTACGATATATGCAGTCCAGGGTTGTTCTATTCCTCAGCAACCCTGAAAAACACGAGCAAACATTAGCCTGAAACCTTATAAATGCAGATATTCCCTACATTTCATCACATGAAATGAAATTCTTAGTCCTACTGTACAAATATATAATCTACAGATATCCTATATAAAGTTTCTCAAGAATTTGTGCTGTGCTCTGCAACTGATTTCACATTCTAATGGCGCAGAGAAATGCTTCAGAATGATACACCATGTCTTTTACAAATACACTAAATATATTAATAAAATATATACATAAAAAGAGTGGACCCACCGCTATAACATGCTGCTTGTCAGGAACAATACTCTGCTCGGTTACAATTCCATTCAACCTACATATACATCGGGTCACAAAACGTCATTCGTCAGTTAATGGGTAAAAATATTAAAACACTTGAAATACAGACCCACCACAAACAGAAGTTATTCCTTCTTTAACCACAAAATAATATTTCTACACAGTAAATGCTAACCAGAATATTAGCACTCTGTGCAAAAATGTAGCTCTGTGCTGTTTAAATTATAGTGGTTTGTTGAATACAATATTTACCTAGTACGAAAATTATCTTTTATTTCAAATCTCATATACTTCAATAACTTTTAAACAATCATACTGCAAATAAAATGTTAACTTCAATTGTTTCATATAATACTTTAAAGTACAAATACAGCGACAAAAATCAATCAACATTACTTTGTTTTTTAACCCCAAATTTTTTTTTACAAGAATTTACTCTTATTTGAGTTCATTCATTAATATTTTAATCCACAAACTCTAGTGTACTCTCAAATCAAAAATTAACAACAATTAAAAATATCAAGAAAGCTTCCATTAAACATTTTAAAACAATCTGCAATAAAATTACAATTAAAAATTGAAGTATCAGTACTACTAACAGCTTTGCCTCTTCTAGGACTTTACGAAGATTAGCTCCACTCTTGTCCTCAGCCCTTCCCTCAGAACAACTGTCACTGACTGCAGGTAAAATGTAAGAACAATTTCACTGATAATAAAGAAATAAATCACAGAAATATTTGATAAAATTCTATATACAAATCAGCACAATTAATTACTTTTAACACAAGTTTAGAGCATTTTTTTTGCTAATGAATGACAATTCGGCTTACGAGCATAGGAAACAAATATGAAATCAATTTTTCTTCAACCTAAAATCAGCAACATATTTAGGAAGAACATATGCCAGAGCCATGAACACATCAATCAAAACCTAGTAACTTGACCTTACTTCAAAATTATCATACTTCTCTACATTATATTTCCTTATAGCCAAAGAACCTGAAAACTTATTTAATAACTGGCAAATACAATACTAACATGAAATCATTTGGATCACAGAGTATGCTATTATTATTATATCAAGTACGATAGAAGCAAAACTATTCTGATAAGCTAAATGATATTGATTAAATAAAGTCACTTCAAGATCTAAAATACTAGTCCTATGATATCTCCGAGACATCAGAAATGTCAAAGATTCATGGCAAAAACAGATCAAAACTCAATTAGATACAGATTTGCAAATTTTTAATGTCGTCAAAAGTGACAATAGCATTCTATGACAGTCATTAGTGATGCGTACAACAATAGCAACAATTGGAGTGCTACTATCGTCAATGACGATATCCTAAGATGTATCCTTTCCGGGTCTTAGAATCAAGAGAGCAAAGTCGAGAGGAAATCTAGGACATAGGCAGTACATAACATAGGGAAGTTAAATAAAAATTGACAAAGCTGGCAAGTAATCATATCATTATGAAGAGATTTTTCACTATATACTTGTTATTAACCTTTAACCTGAGGTGACCTTTTAGCACCTTCAAGAAATACAGCACTTCATAATAAAATTTAATAGTAAAACAAAATATATAAATGAAAGAAATGATAGAAAGATGATGCATTCCTTACTAATACTGATTTAGTCATTACTATATCTTTAACTAAATGAATTTGCGAAAAGAAATACATACCAGTTAGGATTGCAATTCTTAGACGATTTTCCATGATTCCCTTTAAATTTTACTCAGCAGAAGCAAAGAATCGAATGTAAACACACCAGAATGGCACTAATATAATTATTTATCCACACTAACATTCAGTTGCAGCTCAACTTGAACCTATCGTATAATAGAGTTAAAACTCCATCGTAGGCATATATTCTTTTTCTCATCTATTTCTAATCTATAACCACAGAATGCATCTATATTTCATAACTTTGTATGAAAATGTTAATTATTCGGTGAATGTCGAGACTTAACGATCTAAAAATAAATACAAAAAAGTACATAACTACGGTGGCTCGCAACTGCCATAAATTTTTTTTTTTGAAACAAAAATCAAAAAACAAAAAAACAAAAAAACAAACAAATCCTTGTTACTATAAAAAGCCACTTTGTTACTATAAATAGCTCACTAGCAGCATCTATATCACACATAGTCGATGACAACATCCAGCACTCGATCTTGAATCAAAGGCCAGTCTATGTGCTAAAAATAAAGTTTATTGTCAATGACAACATCGATCTCGAGCCAAATCCAAACCGATGAGCACAAAATTAGGTCAAAAACGGCGCAAATCCAAAATTAAGGTAATTAGTTATGTTAAGTGAATTCGTCAATGACAACATCAAGTACGCGATGTCAAACCAAAGCCAAGCCGATGAGCAAAAAGGAGGTTAAAACTGTGCAAATTCAATATTCAGTTAATTAGTCATACTAAGTTAATTTGTTTATGACAACATCGAGCACTCGATCTTGAGCCAAAGCCAAACCGATGAGCACAAAATTAGGTCAAAAACGGTGCAAATCGAAACTTCAGTTAACTAGTCATACTAAGTGAATTCGTCAATGACAACATCGATCACTCGATCTCGAGCCAAAGCCAAACCGATGAGCAAAAAGGAGGTTAAAACTGTGCAAATTCAATATTCAGTTAATTAGTCATACTAAGTTAATTTGTTTATGACAACATCGAGCTCTCGATCTCGAGCCAAAGCCAAACCGATGAGCACAAAATTAGGTCAAAAACGGTGCAAATCGAAACTTCAGTTAATTAGTCATACTAAGTGAATTCGTCAATGACAACATCGATCACTCGATCTCGAGCCAAAGCCAAACCGATGAGCAAAAAGGAGGTTAAAACTGTGCAAATTCAATATTCAGTTAATTAGTCATACTAAGTTAATTTGTTTATGACAACATCGAGCTCTCGATCTCGAGCCAAAGCCAAACCGATGAGCACAAAATTAGGTCAAAAACGGTGCAAAATCCAAAATTCAGTTAATTAGTCACACTAAGTTGATTTGTTTATGACAACATCGAGCACTCGATCTTGAGCCAAAGCCAAACCGATGAGCACAAAATTAGGTCAAAAACGGTGATAATTACAAGGTGAAAGTCTTTGGACTGATTTTCTGCATTTTGGAATTTGCACCGTTTTTGGGCCTTCTTTTTGCTCGCCGGCTTGATTTTGTCTCAATAGTTCTCGATGTTGTCATTGATGACTGTAGCACTCTTGTTGTTGTTGTTGTTGCAATTAAATAAATACTGTCTCTGTGTTATGGTTACAGTTACCATGTACATTTAAAATTTGAATTTTTTGTCAACTTTGCTAATTTTGATTCGATATAATAGATTTGGATCTGACCTGCCTTATAATTCATCCGACTTAGCTTGACCTGCTAATATTTATGGTCTGACGGTGCCTATGTAATGGATGCTAACGAAAATGATCAAAGTGAAGGTAAGCAAATCCAAACAGCATGTAATAATCAGTTTCTATGGGGTAGATGCCTATATAAATGTCAATTTAAAAGGAATATTTTATATATTTTTTCTTGTATTTTATCATTATATCAAATGCATTGTGTGCCAACGAACGACTGTCAGCTGTCACGAACGTCGTTACGTGAACTGGTTACGCTATGGCTTTTACGCAGGATTGCTTATTCGTCATCGAACACCTGATGGTTTCTTATTATCGTAATTTTCTTAGAACTCTAAACGTGGATGAAAGTGTCATCGCTGCGCTAGAGTTCTAAGACATGCTGACAATTCTTGATCACCAACTGCATCTCTACTGGAACAACCTGGCACGATAAAATTAACCATTTCTAAACCCTGACAAAACTTAACATAATGTAAATATAGAATTAAATTAATTGGAATCATTTTTGTACCCTTTTTAGCGTAAAAAGAATTTTTTTTGTTAGTGAAATGATCAACTATGTGATATCTATCACTTTTTAACACTACATGTTTAAACCGTTAGGCAATTTAGTCCATTTTCGGTGTTCGATGACGAATAAGCAATCCTGCGTAAAAGCCATAGCGTAACCAGTTCACGTAACGACGTTCGTGACAGCTGACAGTCGTTCGTTGGCACACAATGCATTTGATATAATGATAAAATACAAGAAAAAATATATAAAATATTCCTTTTAAATTGACATTTATATAGGCATCTACCCCATAGAAACTGATTATTACATGCTGTTTGGATTTGCTTACCTTCACTTTGATCATTTTCGTTAGCATCCATTACATAGGCACCGTCAGACCATAAATATTAGCAGGTCAAGCTAAGTCGGATGAATTATAAGGCAGGTCAGATCCAAATCTATTATATCAAATCAAAATTAGCAAAGTTGACAAAAAATTCAAATTTTAAATGTACATGGTAACTGTAACCATAACACAGAGACAGTATTTATTTAATTGCAACAACAACAACAACAAGAGTGCTACAGTCATCAATGACAACATCGAGAACTATTGAGACAAAATCAAGCCGGCGAGCAAAAAGAAGGCCCAAAAACGGTGCAAATTCCAAAATGCAGAAAATCAGTCCAAAGACTTTCACCTTGTAATTATCACCGCTTTTGACCTAATTTTGTGCTCATCGGTTTGGCTTTGGGTCGAGATCGAGAGATCGATGTTGTCATTGACGAATTCACTTTGTATGACTAATTAACTGAATATTGAATTTGCACAGTTTTAACCTCCTTTTTGCTCATCGGCTTGGCTTTGGTTTGACATCGCGTGCTCGATGTTGTCATTGACAATCAACTTTATTTTTTGCACATAGACTGGCCTTTGATTCAAGATCGAGTGCTGGATGTTGTCATCGACTATGTGTGATATAGATACTGCTAGTGAGCTATTTATAGTAACAAAGTGGCTATTTATAGTAACAAAGATTTTTTTGTTTTTTTGTTTTTTTGTTTAAAAAAAAATTTATGGCAGTTGCGAGCCACCGTACATAACAGTTCGAGTAACCATTAAAAAACTTTTTGCATAAATTCTTGCACAAGAGTGCAGATAAGACTTAGATTATGTTTATAACAATTTTATATCAATCGGTCAATATATTGCTAGAAATAGCACATTAGAATGTAAATAACTAGCGGACAAAAGATGCCTAATGATTCAGATGTAAGTTTGATCCTAAGTTCTTAAACACCATCATGGATGATAATACGTTCTGCGACAAAGTATTTTGGAATAGAGGAAAATTGGAAGCGCTCGAAATGTGGCTACAGAGTAGCATGGAGGAGATCAAATGGGCTGTCAAAATTACGAACAAATAAGTGCTTTATAGGGTTTAGATTCTGTCTCTTCCATAAGGAAGAGGTAGAATAACTGGATGGGTCATGCTCTGATAGGAGATACTTGGTTTACTTTCTAAAACAGCTATATATCTAGATAATTAAAAGAAGAATGGAACAAAAGAAGATTAGAGGAAGACCAAGATTTAAGATACTGCATAATTTGATAACTTATTCCCGATTTAAACCACGTTTTTCTGAATTTTGGAATTTGCACCGTTTTTGAACCTAAATTTCGAGAAAAAATTAAAAGGTACTGAGAACAGTGCAATTCCAAAATTCATAAAAAATTGTCTGATTGATTTTCTGGATTTTGGAACTTGCACCGTTTTTTTATTTGCTGTCATACTTATATCTAAGCTCACTGAATGAATTGTTCTTCAGAGGCTTTCTACTCATCTCTCTTACAATGATCTCCTTAATAAGCATCAAGCTGCTTATACTAAGCATCGTTCAGCTGAAACGGTGCTTCTATCTGTGTGCAATTCTATTGTTAATGCCATGCGCACAAAACGCTTAACTGGATTATGTATGCTTGATCTTTCGGCCGCTTTTGATACCATTGATCACAATATTCTTCTGGAACGTCTTTCTTCCTGGTTTGGTGTTCGTGGAATTGTTCTTGATTGGTTTTCCTCCTATCTGACGGATCGTTCTTTTAGTGTGAAAATGATGGAGTACATCTCTTCGCCTTCTCACTTAAAGTATGGTGTGCCTCAAGGCTCCGTTCTTGGTCCTATTCTCTTTAACCTCTATACAACACCCCTAAGCACTCTAATCTCTTCTCATTCTCTTGATCATGAACTATATGCTGATGACACTCAAATGTACACTTGTTTCACCCCTAACTCCTATTCTAATGCTGAAACCCTCCTGCAACAAAGTTTTCAGTCTATATCCTCTTGGATGTCTGCTAATTTCTTGGCACTTAACCCATCTAAGACTGAATTCTTGTTGGTCGGGACACCTCAACAGCTTCTGAAGCTGAATGGGAAAACGCTTTCGTTATCTTCGGTTATTAAAATATCACCTGTTTCTTCTGCGAGAAATCTCGGTGTTATCGTTGATAAACACCTAACCTTCCACGAACACATAACTAAAACTTCACAAGCATGTTTCTTCCATATCCGTGATTTTCGTCGAATACTTCCATATTTGTCACATGAGACAGCTGCTACAATTGGTGCTGCTCTTGCGCAATCGAAGTTGGACTACTGCAATTCCCTGTTTTTAAATCTCCCTGGCTGTGAGATTGATCGGTTGCAATTTGTTCAGAATTCTCTTGCGCGAGCAATTTTTTGTAGTTCCAAGTACTCACATGTTACGCCTATTTTGAAGTCTTTGCACTGGCTAAAGATTAAAGAGCGTATCATTTACAAAACAGCTTCGTTAACCTATAAGTCCATCACCATCCCTGGACAAACTTGTATGTCTCACTTGATTAAAGTGATGCAGCCTGCTATTACTCGGTCTTCTAAGTTAATTACTCTTGTGAGACCTAGCTTACCTTCACGCTCTAAGCTATCTAATCGTTCTTTCCAGCATGCTGCACCTCAGATCTGGAATTCTCTTCCATCCAATTTCGGAAATCTTCATTTGAATCACATCAACCTTCCTATGAGCAGTTCCATAAGCAGTTGAAGACCTATCTTTTCCATCTCTCTTTTCCATCCAGTGTCCATGAGCAGCGACCTGCGCCTAAACCACCTTTTCTTTAACTCCCTTTACTTTGGACTGAATTTCTGGATTTTGGAATTTGCACCGTTTTTGGACCTTCTTTTTTTGCTCGCCGGCTTGATTTTGTCTCAATAGTGCTCGATGTTGTCATTGATGACTGTAGCACTCTAATTGTTGTTATTATTATTATCACTCAGTTGTTGTTATGTTAAGTTGCATTATTAAATTTTTGATAACAAAAATTACTCTAAATCCTGATTTTATTTTTAAATAATTTCGCTGACACAATGCGGCAAAAATTCTCTTTCGTCTGCTCTAGTTTGCTTTACATGTTTTCATTTGTCTGTCTTAAACTCTTTGCTGATGATTCTTATGCTTTTATAAACAGTGGTAACCTGACTGATCTATTTTCATTAGCTAACCATACCTGTTCAAGATTAAATCATTGGTTTCAAAAGAATCGCTGAACGACAAACTCTAAAAAAGCTGCATACATTGTATTCTTCCCTAACAAAGAGGATGAACAGTATATAAAAGCAGAAAAACTTTAGATAATGCTTGATAAAAATCCAATTTCTATGGCAAAAAACATCAAATTCCTTGGAATAGAAATTGAAGTGTAAATGCCATTTAAAAGCCCTGTTGATAACGATGTGAAGAAGTTAAAAGTGCTAACTGTTTGTTATTTAATCGTAGAGACAATATTCCCATGCCTTGCCGTCGGAATTTATATTTTTCAATGATCCACTCTCGCAATAGCTACTGCATTGAAGTGTATGGACCCGCCTCCTGGTACATCTTGCAGTCCTTACACATTGTATGTAACAGAGCAGTAAGAACGTTGCAAGGAATGCACCGCTTTAGTAATGCCAAAAATGTGTACACTTCTTTCAATATTCTGCCAATCCCTTTATTACATAAATTCTGTTCAACGAAACTTATTCAATAGTGTATATACAACAGATTATCTTCATCCACAGTAATGCAAACATCTTTGATCTCAATCATGCTAACTACCCCACAAGACTATGCGGATCCAGCTACCTTCTTCCATTTCCAGGAAAACACGTGCTCGTTTTATGATAATTTAGTAAACTTAATGTAAATTATCTTAAGTTTTGTCTATCTAAAAATGATTTTGTATAATAACTTGTTAATGATTTGGGCTCTCTCAGGGTCATTCGCCGGAAAACTGCACCGGAGTGAAAACTGGGTGTTCAACCGGATAGGACGCCTCGCCTCCTCTTTGATGGCCTACTTTTTTAATTTCTTATACACATTTTTGTTTTATTTTGCACTTACCCGACGTATTGCACTTATTAATTAGATTCTGATAATGCTTATTTAATTTTATTTGTCACACGTTCATTGTGATTACTCTGTGAATTTTGTGAAATTTTGTGAAGCAAAACATATTTTCTTCCTCATTAGTATTCGACATAAAAAGTCTAACCGCAAGCTTGAAATATATTATTTTACCAAACAAGGTATCAAATGCTACCGATTAACATATACAGGCACAATGTACAATACAATGTACATATACATGTACATTGTTTTCTCTTGTCTTTTCTGAATTAATTGATCAGCGAATACTAATTTTGTTGCTACCACTAGACTTTCAAAGTAATTCTTGATAACACTCACTTAGGCTTAGAATGTCTCAATAGCGTAGTGGTAAAATCATGAAGATTTAAATGACAGATCCTGAGGTGAGTTGAAAGCTCGTGGGTTCAATTCCCGGCCGCGCTGATCTGAGAGTTGTTATCTCAAATATATACTGTGTACATGTACATATATACATACATACATATATATATATATATATATATATATATATATATATATATATATATATATATATATATATATATGTCTGGGTGTGTGTGTATCCTGCACACCCACTTACATCCATTCATGTTTATCTATTCTTGTTTATCTTAATTTTCAAACTCGTTAGAATACAATGAAAATTCCGCTTGCTTGGCATTTATATATTCAAAAAGTTAGGCCTAAGAGCGGCTATTTCTAATCACTTAGACATAGATGGTAGACTTTAGGCTCACACAGCATGAAGCAGTAGTTAAGTTGAACATTGAACGTACGTAATTTGCGGCTTAGATTTATCGACCAAAAGATCTGGATATCGTTCCATCGCTTGAACCTGATAAAAAGTACCAGACTATCGATAATTATTCTTTTGGGTCTCTTATTTCTGTTCAGTGTATTAAGTATTAGAGTTTCTTGATAGGTCTATCCGTTAGCAACGATTATATATAACTTTATGGCCTAAAGACTGTTTCGTTCACTTACAATTTTTCAAAACACTTAAAATATCTACAATTATATATACTGTATATATATATATATATATATATATATATATATATATATATATATATATGCCTATATGCCCATATGCCAGAGCTCCCGTTTATTCTCAACTTGGAAAACATTAATTTCTTATGATTTTTACTTGTATAGGCCTATCAGCAGAAGTTTCACAACTTTCATTGTCAGTAGAAAACTTTTGTTGTTAGACACAAATAATAGAATTGCTTCCTCATTCGAAGTTTCAACGGCCATCGAATCGTTTTCGCTTTTTATCGGTAGTTTTCACTTTGCCGCAGACCTACAAACCTAATGGCCCACTATAGATGTTATAGAGATCTGTTATAGAGATAGAGAATATGTTATAGAGATATGTTATAGAGAGATATGTTATAGAGATATGTTATAGAGATATGTTATAGATAGATATGTTATAGAGATAGAGAGATATGTTACAGAGATATGTTATAGAGATACATGTATGTTATTGAAATATGTTATGAAGATATGTTATACTAAAAGCTTTATCTTTTGATCTTGGCTCTGGATCTGATTTTTCTCATGGGACACAAAGTAATTCACTCAAAGCATCTTAAATGGTCTTATCGCAAGAATTTTTAGTTTAAAACGTTTCTAATGATGCGCTCTCAGACAGGCCTCTAGGCTAAATCTACCGGATTCGTTCCATATTGAAAGTGTGATGGGAATGCGCAAGTTAAGAGGGTAACAGGAAGGAGATCCCTTTGCATTGCTAGACTATTCAGTATCAATCAATCAATTAATCAATAAATCAATGAATCAATATCAATGAGCATATTTGTAAAGCTCTGTACTAAAACACACAGTAGCACTGAGCGAGACAGATCAAGTAGCCTGGTATGTATAAGGCCACAATCGGTGTAGTGACTATATGTTCTGCAAATCTGAAGTGATGAGCGACCATTTGATCTAAAACACAGAAAGCAACACCACATATCTATTAGCCTCTTAACAGTCAAGTCTGCGTAGGTCGCCTATTACGAACACGTGCAGTTGCCGGTAGGTTCAATTCCAATAATGTGTTGTAAATATTTAACTAACCTGTATTCAGCATGACTGCATGCGGTGCAACGATAGATAAAATAAAACACAGATCAATCAAACTCTTTTGAATGTAAATTTGGCAATGTGACTTATGCTATATATGTGTAGGCTATCTATGTAATGTTAACTAATCTATCACTGGCTAAACGCAATCGGCGAGTAGTTTATTGTTAATATCTACATAAGAACACTTTATATGCAATATTATATTAAAAACTTAGTTTTATTGCAAAAAACCTATAAGAAATTATTTAAAGCTATATTTATTATTTAAGTCAGCGACCTTGAAATTATCTGCTAAGTGGCAGGTCCAAGGTGCGATTTCCTACTCTCAGTCTGCTTTTTCTATCAATAAATAGTGACTCTATTGATTTGTTATAATCTATCATTAAAAGGTTAAGCTTTACCTATACCTGAAAGTCACATGGCTTGGGTAATATGGCTTATGACGCGGGTTCGCTCTGCTTTCCTTGATCTTGCACAATAGCCTCTTATGACACCTGCAGTTTACGGTTGGTCTATTCTTCAGTGTCCCAACCCAACACGGATCGGGACACTGAAGTATAATACAGATTATACTTATCCGAAAAAAAACTTATATAGGACAAAATACATTAATTACATGTAAATGTATAAACATTAAATCAGAAAATACGACAGAAAGATGTACACAATTATTTGAAACAGTGGCATTAGATTTAAAGTAATTAATCTGCATTATTTTGTATTTTAGCAACCGATTTTATGTTGCTTATCGATTTACTTTAAAAAAATTAATATTAATAAATTATTACTAATGGTAATTACTAATTAGTAATTAGTATGTACCACCAAAGAAATATACTTAAAACTGTAACATAGATTTTTATGAAACTTGACCAGTTTCACTGGCAGAAGTATAGAAAACGTATAGGCTAGGTCTAAAAGTAGTGTTTTACGGAACATTTATAGGTCGAGTCAAGGCCATAGCGCGGTTAGAGCGAGTATATCTTGAGGTACGGCTGCATAGCTTACTGGCTTCGTGTTCTAGTCCTATAAGAGTAGTAGACTATCTAGTAACTAGTAAATAGTAACTAGAGAGATTAGACTATCTAGTAACTTAATGCTGACTCTATAGTAACTTAATTGAATGTCTTAATAGCGTAGGGGTAACGTCATGAAGTTTTAAATTACAGATCCTGAGGTGAATTGAATCCTAGTGGGTTCGAATCCCAGCCACGCTGGTCTGAAGTAAAATCTTGAACATTCACTGGACTGGTTACACTGAAAATGGAATAAATTGCCTAACGGTTTAAACGTGTGGTATTAAAAAGTGATAGATATCAACATAATTGATCATTTCACTATAAAGCGTGTTTACTTTTAACTAGTAAATAGTAACTAGAGAGAGTAGAGTAGTAGACTCGATGTTCGTTTTATATGGAAGTGAACTGAGTACTAATTCTAATCTTGCGATGTCAATTTCTACATATGAGCTTTGAAAGGTTTCTCTACATTATAGAGTAGCAGAAAATTGTGCATGTAGAATATCAGAAGTATAGTATTTTAGAAGATTGTAATTTTGAACTTAATAATTATTTTAGAATCGCCGTGAAAATGGACTTTGCATAGATATGGTTACTGTATTCACATTCTAATGTCAGTATCATTTAATTTCGTCTTTTACATTTCAAATTAAAATATCACAGCCTATTATATTAACATCACCGTTATTTACGTATCAGTTATAGCATGCTCTACTGTTATTATTGTTTAGACAAACAGTTGATCCAACTGTTTATATTCAACCAGTTATAAAAATGATATTCGGTGCTTTATCAACGCTTTCTACGGTTATCAGCTAATATCATCGGTGTCTATATCAATGCTTATATTGATGCCTATATCGCCGGTGTTTGTACCAGTACTTATGGTGGTGCACCACCATGGATGTCACCAGTGCCTATTGAATTTCATATATTAAAACTATACAATTCTGTTTGTTGGATTTTAGAAACATTTAATAAAAATAAGAACTCTTTTTAACAATGATGCTCAAAATTATCAATGACATCAACTCTAATTTCTCTGTAAGGAAATGTAACTGTAACAATTAAAACTATCAGTAGACTTTTCACTATCGATATGGTTATCTATATTACTATCTATATCACTATCTATATCACTATCTATATCACTATCTATATCACTATATATATCACTATCTATATCACTATATATATCACTATCTATATCACTATCCATATCACTATCTATATCACTATCTATATCACTATCTATATCACTATCTTTATCACAATCTATATCACAATCTATATCACTATCTATATCACTATCTATATCACTATCTATATCACTATATATATCACTATCTATATCACTATCTATATCACTATCTATATCACTATCTATATCACTATCTATATCACTATCTATATCACTATCTATATCACTATCTATCTATATATCAATATTATACTTAGCAGTGTCTTCCTATTAAGAGTGCAGCCAATGCAATGCTAATGTTATTCGATATTTTCAATATATTTTCCGCATGAACACACATATTAATATGAATCCACAGTTCCAGTTCACAGAATTTTAGGTAGGCTTGCGTATATTTATCATTTCATGGCACGTAATTGAGTCTTTAATTGATTCAAAAATGGTTTGGCTTTCAAAACCGAGGCCAAGTATTTTCGTCGATAGCAACTTTTCACTGTAAAATCGTGTATACATTATAACTGGACTTTGTATTGCATTGGCCTTGCGTAGGTTTAAAAAGAAACAGTATAGTACATGTAGCAGACAGACTTGTCCCATGTGACACTGACAATGTGGTCGGCAGATGCTGAATCATTTGACCCTAGGAGCTTTGCAACCTTAAACTCGCTCTCTTACTGGCTCTCCGGTCTCTATCGAATTATGTGCTTAATGCCCTGTGCATATTCCTATTCATAACTGTTTTAAGCTTATTCAACAGCACTCCATCGATCAATTTGTTCCCGTTAAAAAGACATTGACATTGTCACATTCTGTTATAAAAAGTAATTTGATTGGGGATAAATCTTTCTGAGTTGGCTCTCACTAGTAAAATAACGCTCAATTGTGGTTCGGGCCACCCAAAGTATGGTTTCACAAAATCATGGCTATAATGATTGTAAAATGATTTAAGGTTTACATGTCAGTAACTACACTGAATACTATGTCTGTTAGAAAGGACGATAAATAGTGCAAAATAAATCTGCATATAAAGGTGTGACAAACAAGGTCAGAATTATAACGTTAACGGTGTTCTGTTATTATTAGAAGATTGAGAAATAAGTTACAGACAGATGTAACGAATTTATCTAATAATAATAATTATTATTATTATTATTTTATTATTATTATTATTATTATAATTATTTAATTAATTAAACGTTGCTGATCGCAGCAGCGGGTGACATTGCCCTGAATCCACAACTTTTGGCTCCTGCAGCGGCCGTCTCCACTTCATCTGTTATCGATCCACAAAAATATATTGTAATTTAATATGTACACCGATACATGTTGTCCCCAAGCCTGAATATTATTATAATATTAATATTAATATAATAATAATAATAATAATATTAATATTAATAAAGGTTTAACGTCCGTATCTGTAAAAATGGCGAGCCAATTGTCGGGTCAATGATAATAAGCATCTATGCCGCATCCATCTGTTATCTGGGAAATTAGTTCCTGTTAGGTACATGTACATGTAGGCCTAAAGTATTATTTGGATACGCGTACAGTTCTATGTGCATGCACATGTTTAATAGTAACAAGAGCATTGTCCAATTCTTAGCCTGTTGTCTAACTCTGTAGCTATGAATACATTGTGTGTTAATAAGAACTCGATTTTGCAAGTAATATGTATTGATTTTGGTATTTTTTAAATAATTGTTTCTGATTAGACCGCCATTTTTCTATATCATGTGCATTGTTTGTCAGTGTTTGATATGTAAAAGGAATATTCTATATATAGCATGTAACTGGAAAAATCTACGATTTTTTTTCGAAGTATAGTTGCGGAAAGTTCACGAAAACATCTGGCTACTTTGCATGCTATTTAATATATTAACTAGGTAAGCAATGAATAAGCGTGAGATATACGGGACATTGTGTAACTTTGGAATAGCCTACATGTTCATACAGATTGGTTATTTCGGTCTTGAAAGTTTACAGAGTACGCTTAACTTTCGCTCAGGCTTGGGGACAACATGTATCGGTGTACTAAACGGTTGCGCCGTTATTTCAAATCTTTTCGTTGGACCAATAATGGTACGACGGTTGACCCCTAAGAGAGCTCTATTTGTTTCATTTCTGGCCCACACTACTTACATCATCGCCAACTTTTTCCCGTCTTGGGCCACCTTGGTGCCGGCGTCAGCTCTTGTGGGATTCACGCAATCCATGAGTGGGATTGTTTACGGTATTTACATCACGTCATTGTCTTATCATCATTCTGCAGCTGATGCCGCCAAAAGACGATTACGTCATGATGCCAATTCCAAATCCATGCTGGGTGAAGCGGACGTATTGCTGGAAAATGAATTAAATGTTGAAGCTAAGTCACCGAATGTTGAGGTTTTAAGATCCGAAGATATTGAAGCAGACGTGAAGACTAGTAATTTAATAAAAACGAATGGTCAAACTTTTGATGAAATTTACTGTAGAGATAGAAACTCGAATAACAAGAACGATTCGAAGTCGGCTGAGAGGCAGGAAAAGGATGAATCAAATGGTTTTACAAAGGAAACGGGTTTGGAACAACTGACGGAAGGGGAATCAGATTTCGACAATCCGGCTACACAGACGACATTTACTCGCTTCAACAGCATTATAATAACTTTCCTCACTGCTGGTGGTTTAATAGGAAACATCACCAGCTCACTGGTCCTAGGACGTGGTGGCACTTCGGCTAACGAATCTCGTATGGGAGAATTTGATATGTTTGCTTCAACGTCTTCAGTGGATGACATATCCTGGAAAAGAATTGAAAGTACAGCTTCTGGCGAGATTAGTTATTCTTCCGTGGAATCGATTCATTGGATTAATCACAGTTCAGCTGCTCCACAAAAGATCTGTGGAATAGATCATTGTCCTGCACTTCTAGAACAAGAAGGACAAGAAATCGGGGAGCCAGAGCGCTATCTAGTCTTCATTCTGTTATCCATCTACCTCTTCTGTAACATCGTAGGACTGATACTTACTGCACTGCTGCGCCCAATGTACAACGAGAGAGGCCGAGCCTTGGAACTGACTTCCTCTGCTGCTGGAAAAGAACTGAAGGACGGGAGTAGTACAGACGGAGAATCCGTTGATGGTAGATGCAGAGGTTTGTGTTCGATCCTGAGTACGCTGACAGATACATTGAGGCTATTGGGTAACGTGCATTTACTGCTCACCATTGTGCCTCTGTTCTGGATTGGTGTGATAATGTCAATGATGGTCGGAGCGTTCACCCAGGTATGATTACACATGTACATGTATGCATTCATTCGTTTTCACGGTTGCTTTTGAATTTTGAAATCTGTACAAGGCAAGATGCAACGTAATGTATTTTTCCGAAACTCATAGATACAGACATATTAATGTCTCCATAGATCGAATAGAGTGATCTGTTACTAGACAAGATTACTACCTACCCAACCATAAAACTGATCATATTAACTACACAATTAACAGTTTTAGGCTCACACACTGTATAGCCAAGTTGCGTAAAATTATTGTTTAACTGGGAAAATAAAGGATGTTTATAAAACCTTCATATTAGCCTGATTCACTGTATTCATCGTAGCTTCTTTCATTCCAAGCATTGGGACTATTTTTAAATGGTTCATGACAAAAATAAATGTTTTATCATGCCACATGTCGTTGCCAATTGATGAATGATTGATACGGTTAAATACTTCAATGAATGCTTCGGACGGGTAGCTCTAATATTATTTGTCAGGCTGAAATAATGCACAGCTGTTAACGCTTTCGATTAAACATATAAATCAAACATGCTATTCTCAATTCTATTAAAGAATGACGCTCTCTCATTAAATTGCATAATATTATGTAGCATAATAGCTCGAATATGCCTGTTTCCGTGGGCATGCTTCAGTTTATTGTAAAACCACATCAATGCTAAGTTATGAAGTACAACCGAGCTTAACCATGGGTTTAGGCATAAACTACGAGTTTAGGCCTAAGCCTCGAATTTAGGCTCCCTCGTTAAGAGAGTAGCTTTCGGGTATTTCCCTGCGACTTATAGCTTATATAAGAGGGTAATATTTTTTATATAGGGTAATATTTTTTATGATATATTATCGAGCTTGCATTTCTTACGTCTAGCTTGCATCGATGTTTGAATCATTGAATCGGTAAAGTAAGTGTCTAAAACTTTTCGATATCTAATGTTTTTAAATTTCACCGCCATTAGCTTATTAGCGGCTTCGTTCTCTGCATAACAACAGTTACTGAATTCTATCCTCATTAAACTGGCCATGAAACTAAAAATTATGGGTATAATTATCAGGATTACGTACATATAAGATTCCTTTGTGGTATAACTAATATGATCTCTTTTCGAGTTGATAATAAAATCTATTTTTTAAATAATGTCTTTAGAGGGAAATGAAAATACTGGGATTTTAAATTTTTAGTTTGTAATATAATTTCAAATAGACATATAAGCATACATGTATAGACATATAGACATATATGTATATATATATATATTAGTGTACTGCCTACTGGGAGGTCCATGGCATATAACCCTTCACTCATCAATTTCATTCGTTTTCCTCTCTGTCCACATACGAGTAGATCTGTAAATCATCCATAACATTCCTTTTCATATATCTTTATTCTTGGGGGATTCTGCTTATAACGAGGTGGGCCCTATGCCTTCCTCAGCTTCGACTACCATTTACTGGGCAGGGGCGTCATTCCTTGAGAAAACAGTCCTGTCTGTTTACGCTGCCAATCCAAATATATATATATATATATTATATATGTATATATATATACATATATAATAATATAATAATATATATATACATATATATATATATATATATATATATACATATATATATATATATATATATACATGTATATATAAAATCTATATATATGATATAGGCCATATATAGATTTTATGTCATCATTAAGCAAATATTTTTAGCCAGTGCAATTATATATTACAATAGCAATTGCTATTCAAAACACATGTACTACTTTTCTGCAGCGATAACTTTCTTTAACCTTAAAGAATGATGGTACTTGACTTATATTGGTTTATACTGAACTGGTTCTATCAGGTTTTAATTGGAGATATTCTGTCAAATTAAAACAATTTGTCCTGATTGATAAGAACCAACCTAGTTACTTGTCACGTGATCAGCAGATCAAGGGCAAAACGTTCGGGAGGTCCATGGCCTCATAATGGTCAGCGGCAGAAATATTCTTAAGCATTAGCTCGAGTGGTGTTGAAGAAGCCTTCAGTTGAGTTCAAAAATCTGGAGGAAATCATTTCATGCAGTGTTTGAAACGAAAAACTTTAGTAATAGGCCATCAAGTCTGATGATTTTGTTCCAAAAGAGCATAACAATCAATTATTTAAGCAATACGTATTTAAACGCATCTACAATATTTTAAAAATCAAACAATGACAATTATTACCTCACGTAATGTAATATTTGTTGCCAAATACGACTAGAATATGTATACATGCCTATTCTACTATTGAATTGAAATATGAACGATTTAAATAATAATTATTTTTCTTTGAGATTATCATTTATTAACTGATTCTATATGCTACATGTAGATAGCTACATGTATGAGAGCTACATGTATAATTCTATATAGCGATCAACAGATAGATAGGGAGTGAGAGAGATAGACGGACAGAGAGAGAAGCACAGCCAGACGATAGATGGTAGATTAAACGAAACGTCGTATCTTGTCGGCACCTATAGATTATTTAAAGTATTGAAAATCAATCGATATTAATCGTTATAGACGTAGACGACTAGTTTAATAATCATGAGAGCTCAATGATTTCATTGATCTTATCGGTGATCGATAGGTAGGACTGATTCTTTATTCAAATTTTAGTAAATCAACAGCCATAGTAAACTTGTTATCGGTTGAATCTGCTATATTCCACAATTAGATTACATAGGTAGATCATACTTATATGTCCTGCATAGAAAACAAAGTAGGCCTAAGTGAATTTTCATGATCAAGTTTAGACCCCTAATGACGACAAAACAAACAGTAAAGTAAACACGCATTATAGTGAATAATCAACTACGTCGATATCTATCACTTTTTAATACCACATGTTTAAACCGCTAGGCAATTTAGACCATTTTCCGTATAACCAGTCCAGTGAATGTCCGAGATTTTACTCTCAGATCAGCGTGGCCGGGATTCGAACCCACGAGGGTTTGCTTCACCTCAGGTTCGGTCATTTAAAACTTCATGACGTTACCCCTACGCTATTAAGACATTCTAACAGTGAGCTGTCATCCAGCTTTAAATATAATTTGGAACAACTTAAAGATACTAATAGGTATTTTTCTTATTTCTATTATTATTATATTCGTTTATTACATGAAATCTGACATACCGCAGAAAACGTACACACACAAATGGCAATATAATGTAGAAAGTAATAAACATAAGCAGATATTGTTTCAAAAAAACAACTTAATATGAGTCTTTATATAGCATTCCAATTATAAAGTTCTTATCCATCAAAGGTGAGCGCTTAGATGGTCAAGAGAAAGGATGAGCCCTCTCCCTGAGCTTAAAGTTCAAATTATCTTTAAGCGGCTGAAGAAACCGGTGCAGGACATGCTGTTTGTTACTGATGAGAGCGTTAAATAATTTCTCATCTGCATCGGCAGCGATATCCGCAAAGGATCGTACTCCATCATAGAAGTTATATCTTGTAGCCTTCCTGAGGAAGGCTTCAAGGCGTTCTCTCTCGGAGGAACCAACATAACCCCACCAAAATTGCGATGCATAGGTTAACTTGGAGAATACAATAGATTTAAAGACAGTGACAATTAGGTCAGAATTAAGACCTTTTGATTTTAGAGTGCGAATGGCAAAAAGATTAGAAGAGCAACTGCTAATTATATCATCAACGTGGACAGAAAAAGAGAAGTTGGATTGCAGTGTAACACCTAAGCACTTCAAGGTATTGACTCTGACAATTCCATCTAGGAGCGGTGGCACAGAACTTGCCAGAAATCTAGATCGGGGAGGATGGAAAAGAAGTTCACGGGATTTTGACCTATTCAACTGTAGATTGTTTTTACAGGACCACAAGTCAATATTAGCAAGTTCATCGTCAGTGGTATAAAGATACTGAGATGGGATAATGAGGTATGTATCATCAGCGAACTTAATAATGTCATTATGAGAGTGGATAGGTCTTAAATCCGAAGCAGTAATGGAATATGAAGCGGGACCAATAGCTGAACCTTGTACAACACTAGCTGAAATAATTGCGGCAGAGGATACATTGCCATCAAATTTAGTGCAATGTTGTTGGCCAGTAAAGAAACTAACAAGCCAATTATGGATGCTAGATGGTATGTCCAGATCAGCAAACTTTTCAATAACGGTTGAATGTCTGATCCGATCAAAAGCTTTGCTAAAATCTAGAACAATGACTCTGACAAAGGGACGACTTGACAACATTTGTGAGATACTCTGATAGAGTACTATCTGTGGTAGATCCAGTTGGCCTGAAGGCGAACTGGTCATATAAACAAGGGAGGACTTAATAGAGCAGGATAAATGTAAGATGAAATGATGACTCTCTCACAAAGTCTGGAAAGAACAGGGGTGATGGAGATAGGACGAAAATCGGACAGTGTAGAGGGTTTAGAAAATTTAGACAAAGGTATTATACAAGACGTTTTCCACTGATTAGGGACAACAGATTGTGCCATGGAAGCATTTAAAAGTGTTGTTAGAGGTTGACAGAATGCAGGAGCAGACAACCTGACAAACCAGGCAGTTAGACCATCCAATCCAGTAGCGGTTGGCTTCAGGTTGTTTAATATATTAAAAACTTGAAATTCTATTGCACTTTATAATTTAATTTCGTCATTTAACATGAGTAAATTATTGCTCCAAGTACTTTGGCGCAATAAATGATCCAAAAAGCTTCCATTCACAAGCAAAATAATTATGAACTTTCAAAGATATACTTCCTGTTAAACGTTGCTTAAGATTCCTGCATAAATATATAAATGAATTTGTTATTATTTGTTTAGCAATACTAGATAAACTAGAAATATAAGCTTAGCATATCTTCCAATGTTACTATATATTAACCTTTATTTCACCAAATGGTAGAAAGAAATCAAAAGAACAAAAATACATACACATGTAGGTGCAACAAACAAACAAAAATAGAAAGTGAAATTATCATACATTATGTACCTCAAATGTTTATACTGCCTAAGTTAATATTATTTAGACCTAGTGCCTTTACTTTCAACAAAAACTTATTTCTTCTCCATGTATAGGCCCCTATCTTTTATACTGAAGATGTTGTACACATGCATACAATACAATAAATTTTCTACATTCTTCACGCGAAATATTTTGAAAAGAGCTTTTTTAAAAGTAAATTCGAGATTATTAATTTCTGAAGTAATTAGATTCAACGCTTCTACCCCATATATTAATATTGGTACAGCTTTGGACTTATAAATGGAAAACGCATATTACTAACAATTGTTATTCCAAGATATTTTGATTCCTTTACCCAAGAATATCTTCATTAGTTGTACGTATATCAGAACATTCTGCAAAAATCTCTTACCAACTTTGATACAACAGGACTCAACTTTAGATTAATTGCGTCTAGTTCGTTACAACATACATTAACCATTCGTTGTAGGTCCGTTACAGTTGGAGCTAATAATATTAAGTCATCGGCATACATAAATGATTAGTACGAGATCCCATTCATATTACAAGTTTACAACCGTAGTTAGATAATCTCGAAAGTAAATGATCAACATAGATGCAAAACAGCTATATAACCTCTCAAGTTTTCCCAGTGATAGAATTCCTGGGTTTTAGGAATTCTGATTCTAACCTATTTTAAATTTCATGTTTAAATGGACATTATGTTTTAATGTAATTAGAAATGAGGCAGAAAGTTCTCTTAAACTCACCTCCTCTACTTCAGCTTTTGAGAATTTTAACACTATCCGCGTTGCCATCGCATCTAATTGCGATTGACCCCCATCAAAGCGAGCTATTCTGTGAGTTTAACGTAGAGGTCAGAAGCCTGAAGGGCTTCTCTTCAAACGTCAGTTGTACGGTGTACCATTAAAGGTGTACGTCCGAGATGTTACTCTCTGATCAGCTCTACTGAGAATTGATCACAGGACCTCAGGAACAGCAATTTAAAACGTCATGGCATTACCTAACGCGCTTACACACTGAGCCATCAAGCCATTGTAACTAAACCACTGATAGAACAACTAGCTAATTTCTACACTAGGAATATCCGTTTACGTAACGCAGGAATTCTGTTCAGTTCTGCTAAACCCATTGGACGGACACTTATTTAATTATATATTTGGATTAATTACTGTTTACTACTTCTATTAGCCTGTACCTTTGATCCTTTGCCTAATTTTTGATGTGGTTTTCAATATTTCATTTCACTACGAATTGAATCTGTTTGTGCTAATATATGCTAACTAAAAAACGTTTGTCGAAAAGCAGGTGATTTCGATAATCACCGGATATCCATTTTATTTGCAATTTGTAGTTTGACCTTTGCCGTAGAACATTCCAAGAGATTATGACTAAAGCAGATATTGTTGATATCCACTATTGATGTAATCCCAAGCTAAGCTTTTCGTCTGACCCAGACTTAAAGGATACTGAAAACAGCGATGAGCTGCTTTATTTTTGTACAAATATTGAAACAAGCAGCTAAAATATTAGATTTATTTAAAATTGAAACACGTAATATAGGGCAGTAAACTCAAACAAATAAAACTTCTTTAACTTTTTGCTATCTTATTTTAATTAATATAAATACCTGATAGTGAATGTTTTGCGTTAAAAGGGAATAAACTAAATGATGCTTACAGCACTTGAAATACAACTCACACTGTTCACTGTATTTTAAATATGCATATTCTATCATGAAGCCTCTTAATTTGCCTATTTTTTATGAAGCGCTATCTGCTGTAAAGATATGGCTACTAGCATTTCACATAATAGCACGTAACCTCTAGACGTGTGTTGACCTAGTAATTGCGATTTCACATTTTTGCAGACTATCAATGAAAATCACAAGCTAATTTATTTTGCCGTCATCACTACTATTAACATTTTAATTATTGAAAAATGTGTGCATTTATTGCAGACATTCTGATTGATTTAGATTTCTGGATGTTTCCTGTTCTATTTTAGTTTCATCATGGTTTATTATTTGCATTCAATAAATTATTATATTATTTATTTTATTTACATGAAAGTCTTTCATCGGCTGTTCGCTGGGTGTCTCTTACGTTGGCTACGCTATAACTGCTCTGAGGTTGACCTTTGTGGTCACAAGTCACGTGGCCGCTAGACTGCTTCACTGCGTTCACCGGAGGTATCTCATCCTGACCTCGATGCTCCTCACGCTGCTCATCATCGTCTCCTGGCTTCTCCTTCCCTCATACGAGGCGGCAGGCACTCTGATCACCTGCTGTGCTCTCATTGGCTGCTCGGTCGGCATCTTCAAAACGGTCTTCTATGGTATGATATGTTATAGAATTAATATAAGCTAAATTTAATTAAATTTATGAGAGTTTACGATCTTTACTACACCTCAAAGCCGCACTACGAGCTTTGTAAAGCAATCGCATCTGTGGCGGTTTTCCATTGCTTTACCTTGCTTTTGATTATGTATCTCTTAAATTACATTATAAATTAAAATCCATTATAAATTACATAAGTCAGTGCCCCAATGACCAGCATTAAAATTTTAAACTATATTAAAATTTATAATTATTAACATTCTTTTGATATCAGTAACACTGGCTTAGTTAATTTTGATTAAATATTATTCTTTTTGGTTTTCTGCTTAATTTACATACTATACATTTATATGTACATGTAAATCTCCTCCATATAAATCTATCGTGTGGTCTCATATTCACCTTCAGAAGCGTTATCACTTATCAAATCACATAACATCCAATTTCTCAGTTCCCCCGAACTCTCTTCTCGCCATCTTTCTCTTGCCTCTGCTGGCAAACCATCTTCTCCTAGGATATATCCAAATCAACCCGTCATAAGAACAAGATCAAATAGTAGATAATTGTTAAAATATTAATATATTAATATTGTAATGTAAATTACTAATTATCTACTATTTGATCTTGTTCTTGTTTGACAGGATTATTCCCGCTGCTATTCTCAGACAACTTAGAGAGCGCCTTGGCTCACAACAGCGTGTGGGACTGCCTGGGGCTCTCTGCAGCCTTCATCGCCAGTGATCATCTCTGCTTCCGGCTCAAAGCCTACATCAGCATAGCCCTCACCGTCCTTGCCATGCTCAGCTACTCCACACTGGAGTTCATCATAAGACCCAGAAAGTCCACAAAAGTGGATGAAGATTCTTCAGACACTTCTAATAACGCTTAGAAGTACTTGAAGGGTTAACGACACGATTCATGAGTTAAAGGCTACTCTTTATATAAACAACTACAATTTTCGAGCTATCGTCATTGAATCTAGTTCAAATGAGCTTAATGTAGCCATTGTTAATAGGATCAAACTGTGAGACATCGACATTGAGTCCATACTATTGATTCCATGCAATATTCCATTCCATTTGATTCTATAACAAAAGTAAGTCCAATGCTTTAGGAAAGGCTTCAGTAGAGTTTGCTATAATTTTAGCTTTTGCAGACAGATTTACATGTAATTAGGTAGAACATAGTCACTTCTAAATTCTCACTGCTGCAAGCTTAATTTCGTGAATTTCTTTAATATCTTGTGACTGGCGTACGATTCAGAATCATGTGTACTCTGATCTCGTCTCAAGAGAAAGGATTATCATAGCAGGCTTGTTGTGCAGTATTTTAATTTCTCCCATATCATCTTCCATATATCGTCCGTATGGTAACTTTATAATTTTTGTAATAAGTAGCCTATATATTAAATTTAATTGCCTGTTTAATTAAGCCTATCTCAAATGTTAAGGCAAAAAAACAACATTCGTTATTAGACCTAGCTTTGAAGCCATGATCTCCTGCTTATCACGTAAATAAGTTCATTGCTATACTACCTATTATAAATGTATATATATATATATATATATATATATATATATATAATCTATACACACACGCATATATATATATATATACTGTATATATATAGGCCTATTTATATGTAAACTATATATATATATATATATATATATATATACTGTATATATACATGTATATATACCTGTATATACACGTACATATTCATGTACTGTATATTCAGAACGTATATACATGCACATGTACTGCATATTAATAATCTTAAAGTTGTATTACTTAGGCTATTAACTATATATATATATATATATATATATATATATATATATATATATATATACTATATATATATATATATATATATATATATACTATATATATATATATACATATATATATATATATAATTATATGTATATATAATTATAAATGAAGTCCCTATATTTGTAATTATATGTATATATATACGCTTGTATATTTAATATGTTATAAAACTTAAAATTTTCGGAATATTAAAGTGAAATATTACACTAAATACAGTCTTATAAAGTACCTTTGTAAGAAATCTTTTCCGAGTGATGGATATCAAAATGCAGATTTGATGTCTACTGTTTTCCTTTGCTAGTCGTTATCGTAAATTATTGTGATTACTCTACTTACTTTAGGCGATCTTTCTCTGTCAGTATTTTTTATTACATTAGTATTAAGTTAGACCGTACTCTCTATATGATTACCTCTGCTTTTTAACTGAACATTGCGGAAAAGTAGAGTTTCTAATGTGTGATATTGAAGAACAATTAACTGAACATTAAATTGGTCCAGTGTATATCCGAGGAACAGCAGCTATAGGTAACATAGTCCATATTCTGCGATGAATATGTCAGAACTATTATTCTAACGTTGTGTTTAATTGCCATTCATATATATAAGAATTTCTGCGCCATTTGCATGCAAGGGTAATTCTATCAGCTCTGAATTGCAATTGCCAATAATTGCCTGATTGAATAATTTCGATTCCAGACTTTATTATACATTTTTAGAAAGTGTGGAAAGTTGCTTTTAAATTGCTATTAGGAAAAAATTTTCTGTACAGATTTATTACCGTTTACGGTATTTTCATATTTTCATTGTTATGCAAAACCATAGCTTTTTATCGAACATTTTATAAGTGAATTTATGAATTAGTGCATATCGCACCAAGAATCTGTGTTATATTTCATTAAATATATTGTTAAATTTCTAAAAGCTGAGTTAATTTAATGCATACAAATATAAAAATTGTAATACTAAAAATTAAGAAGCTGAATTTATACTTTATTTAAGTTTGTGACTTATTTGCTGCATGAATACCATTCAGTTGGTCCAATTAAATTAAATAATATTATTATTTAAGTGCCACAATAGGTCTGACATGGGAGTGGGTTCAAGGGATGAGCTTCTTTCGAGGATGCGGGCTAAAATCTGAGCAAAATGTTTAGTGAACAGTAAAACAAGAAATTAAAACAGTTAGCCTCGTGTATAATGAACCTCCCTCCGGCTGGATGGACTATTCATACTCCAGATGATGCTCGATTGAAAATGTGACTGCTTTCACCAAATTCGCGTTGTCCTCCATTTTCGTGACAACTATCATCAAAATTGATAAAATATTATGAACAGGAAATTTTACCTATGCCATTTATTTTTACAAGTAGGCCTATGTATTATAATTACGTCTGTAGGCTATACATGGGTCAGGCAGTAGTCAAGCTTGCAGAATAACATTCATAATTAAACGAGTGTCTGTAGCCTAGCTCTTGGAAAGATAAGTTCTGAATTGGAGATGAAGAGCTCAAAATTACCAAATCAAAACAACCCGTTGAACACCATAAGATACTGCTATAGAAGTATTTATTTGACTCTGAAAAAGTGCACTGCTAAGAAAAATATATTAAAAATGCAACGATCGAAAGAAATTTAAAAAGTCACTACAAATCAAAGAGAATATTTTACAAATCAACCGACCAATTAGAGCTTAACTTCACGCTACGCTATTAGCAAATATCATATAAAATATCGGCTCCTCTAAAAGAAGCACACGCATTACAGTAACAACTCGGATTAAAACAGGTGTAAAAAGCCTAAAGAAGGCCTATAAAATTCTAAAACGACTCAACTCTTTTTATTTTGTGATCAAATTTCTAACCTGTTCAAGATGATATTTAAATATTCCGTAAAGCCACAATTATAAGGCACCTATTACCTAATTCTAATTACAATAGGACTAATAAGGCCTATTAATGATAGGACAGTCAATACCGACGAATGCTAAAATATTCAAGGCATATTTATCATAAGGCTGACAAGGTTAGCCGTACAAATTATGATGTAAGACATCCTTGAGATACGGAAACAGCCACTAAACTCCATTTAAAGTCTGATCACAAACTGTTCAAATTACTTATCATCATCACTTTCTTCTTCTTCCCTTAAATCCCAGTTTAAATAGGGTCGCGATTAGAAAATTGTATTAGTTATTTATTTTTTAATTACTTATTCACATTTTTTACCACTAACAGATAAAATATTATAAGCAATATAGCGAATATAAACATCGCATAGTTTATAATATGCGAAACTGTATTTATTTATATCAATTTATTTATAAAGAACTCCCAATTACAGAAAAAGAAATAGTCTCAAATATATACTTTCCAAAAGCTATTCTCGACCATTAAACAAAAATAAGTTGATCAGAATCGCTGTAGTCTAGAATGTATCAGTAAATTATCTAATTAGACCTCGATCACATGGCATTTGAGCACAATAAGATCACGTGACATAGCATAGCCTGCACATATGATCCAGCAGACTTCGCTATATCAAGAGCCTGCACATAACTTAATACAAATAGGCTACGTGACAATCACCAACACATGATAAGCATCAAGAGCCTGCACATTACTTAAAACAAATAGGCTACGTGACAATCACCAACACATGATTAGAATCAAGGGCCTGCACGTAACTTAATACAAATAGGCTGCATGATAATCACCAACACACATGATTAGATACAACAACGCTACATGTCAGTCATAGATCTAACTTGTATTTCTTACATACCTTAAGCAATTAGGATGTATAGTTAACAGATAACTATAACAAGGTTCTATTTACGATCAACAAATTTAACACTAATGCATACAGGTCTTACGCTTACATCCTATGGAACTCTATCTGTAGCATGCGCGGTTCAGATTTGGAAATAAATATGATTTCAAAGGTAATTGCAAATAAACAAAAAAGATAAATTTGGCACATACTACGATTCAACATATATTTACAGCTAATGTTTCGATTAAACATTTTTTAATTCATACAAACACGCCTTAGAACGTGCAATTACAAACAATTTATCATTTATAAACGTTGACAAAATCTAAAATTATACAAAAGCAAAACAAAAAATAAATTCATCCGTCACGCTTTTAAGTTATACGAAATTTATTAAGTTTTTGCACAAATTTATGGACAACGCTATTGCACAAGAACCGGCCTAACAATAACACGAAATACTTCGTAGAGCCACAGCAATAGCTTACCGTGACGGTGAAATAAATAAATAATATACATTTATTTAAGCGACAGCCATTAATTAAATACAGATATATAATACGATACCCGTGTTGTATCCGGGTCACCGCAGAAAAGATCAACCATAAATTGCAGGTGTCGTAAGCAGCGACTAAGCAATGACTGACAAAGGTCACGGGAAACCATATCAGAAACTATATTTCTCCAGACTGAAAGCTAAATTAGGATTTTTGGCAAGGTCTCTTACTTTGTGAAGGGGTCAACTTATAAATGAGTGCTCACTCGGGGCCTGGAAGGCTGACTGTGAGTAAAAATAAGTACCTTGGACCTGCCATTAGCCAGAACTATATATATATATATATATATATATATATAAATTATATATATATATATATATAGGCCTATTATATATATATATATATATATATATATATATATATATATATAATACGATTATATATGTATAATACAAATAAAAGCATAGTAATAAATATATGACCTGAGTACTTTCTGTACATTAATTTTGATTCTACTAAATGTATTTGATTTTTCGCTTAATTTAAACATCAGATAAATTACAAACAATGCAACAGTAGCAGGCGACTTGATACCATTGCATATAAGTATACTACCAAATATATACAGTAGCAGTTGGCAGAAGCAGATATGTATAATACGAAATCTTTTGATTAGTAAATATAATACATTTAACAGCTGTACATGTAGATGACGTGAACAGCTGCCTTCCGAAGGACCATAGAATAGTGTGTACAAATTAGATGGATAAAATGTCATTTATATCTGCTACTATGCTTAATTGGAATAAGTAAAAATATCATTAATAAGTGATAGAAAGAGTATATACTTTCGCTTCACAGTAACACCCTGACATTAGTATGATAATGCAACGGCTAACAAAATAAGCTCAATATTTCAGCATCAACATATTCTTGAGAGTAGCACAACAACAAACAGAATCTAACAGAATTAATATATGCCTGAGCGTGTTAAATGTAGGCCTACTTTACACACAGTATTTTAATACGATTATATTCGTTAAGATGTTGAAATTATAATTGCAATAATATAAAAAATCATATTTTATTCCAATAAGGAAGTCAACTTCTATATCAAAAGGAAATTGCTGAAAACCGTCAGGTTGGGATTTCAGCACACGATCTCCTAGTCTTCAGACAAGTGTAAATCCAAGTGCCAATTGGAAATCCAACGGATAAAATTGACAATACATATTATAGATATTCGCACACACCATGCAATTAATAAACACCACAATTTATAATTCAGTCATACGAAGAGTTTGAAAAAACTACGCCCCTATTTGAGTTAAAAAGCTCAGTGACAATTAAATGATAGTTCAAATTGTGTTTAACTCCAGTACCTATTGATCAACAGCTTGGTAAATTTACAGCATATACCATCGATCAAGTCAAAGTTATATTTAGGCAGTTATGATCTCAGACACAAGAAAATGGAGTTTTATTTAAAAAAGCTTTTATAAACAAGTAAATGGCATTTTAGAGCTGTTGCTGAATTTAATACAGAGAAGTTGATGAAATAGTGAACTATACAGTTGGGATTGAAAACGGAAATGTCAATAAAAAATCTCAAGGATTTCAATGTATACTACTTAACCGTCAAAAATACAGATTTAGGAAAGTTCACAATTCGTCTAGTTATATTCATTTATTTATACGTTTGTTTATTTAGTTTTAAAAAAAATAAATCCTTACAGCACAAACTCAGATTAGTAGTAACTACAGATCTAGCTGCCAAGCCTCGTTTGTTGCAGCAGTAGATGTATCTATATTTACAAAACTCTCTGACGCAGAAGGAGCAGCAGCGGATAAACGTTCTGATGACGTCACACTGACGTCACGAGGTAGAGGTGAGGGGGCGTCACGTAGATCACGTGACTGCGTCCTACCAGAGCCACCAGGAGATGTGCTATAGAGAACAACAAAGCATTATAATATTAACATAACACTTTAACAACCATGCAAGCACATTTTTTAATTAAACAAGTAAAATTCAATCTTTTTAAATACTGAAACATTTTCTACGTAATACTTCTAAATACTGGCTGAAGCCAGTGGCGATATCGGTAAGATATTCGCCAGCGGATCACAGTAGGTGAGGGGGTTTAAATCCTGTGCTCACCTGTCATTGACATCGCTTTCGAGTGATGAAATTGACGTTAACATTAGATTTTTACAAACGACATCATCTATAATGCTTGTTATCTACACGTATGCTTCATATTTCATTGTAACTTCGGTCTATGAAAACCTTAAAAAATTAAAACATTAAACTTAATGAATCAATTAACGACGGTGCACTCAAGTCTAATGATTAGAGTCAGAGAGCTTGCCTTCGAAGCAGGAGAACACTAGTTTAAATGCCAGGCGTAATATCGCACATGATATCCTTTAAGCAAAACAATTAAAATTAACCTAGACTGTCTTTATGAATTTTATAAATTTCATTATTTCTCGAATCTCCCGTACACTAAAAATTAGCTCACACATTCTATTTGACAATATAATACTATTGCTCTAAGCTACCGTTGACTATATGATGACGATGCTGCGGAGTCTTTGCTTTGATTAGTGGACGACGTTCTCCTCAGCACCTCCATGGCTCTCTCGATCTCCTGCTGAGCCCGTCTCCTCGTTCTCTCGCAGTCCTCGAGCAGCTCCCTCGACTCCGCGTCCAGCTCCTCGGCGTACTCCAGGCTGAATACATCAAAACACACACTGCAGTGGATAGGCCATTGATATGAAATAGAATAAAGAAAACATAAAACCTGCTAGAACATCGATAGGTTTTTGATATGAAATGGAACAGAGAAAACATATAAAACCTGTTAGAACAAAGATAGGCCATTGATATGAAATAGAACCAAAAAACATATAAAACCTGTTAGAACATGGATAGGCCATTGATATGAAATAGAACAAAGAAACATATAAAACCTGTTAGAACAAGGATAGGCCATTGATATGAAATAGAAGAGAGAAACATATAAAACTTGTTAGAACATGGATAGGCCATTGATATGAAATAGAACAGAGGAAACATATAAAACTTGTTAGAACATGGATAAGCCATCGATGAGAAATAGAACAAAGAAAGCGCATAAGACTGTTAGAACTTGAAAGTATAGAACATGTTCCAAGAGATACAATTATACTAGAAGGAAAAATGGTGAGCAGGAAAAGATGATGGGAAGAAGATGTAGGAAATTATGAAAAGATCGGCAATTATATAATTGGAATAGTTGCCACATTCGTATAAGACAAAAGCATTCGCATAAGACAAGAAAAGCAGAGTAAGGAACTATGTGAAGAGTTACAGGCTATGGACCTGCCAGTGAGTACTGAGAAAGATAGTGAAGTAAACATCAATGGCGATCATCATCATCATCATTTTCCCTTGAATCCCAGTTCAACTAGTGTCGGGATTAGAATTTTTTAGCAATTACTTGATTCTAGGCGGAAATCAACAGAATAACCTTTCTGACGTTCGTTTTTATCTTAGTGCATTGTCGTCTATTACCACACGTGCAGTCAATAGATAGTCTATTCTTCAGCAACCCACCACAACACGGGTAAAATATGAGTAAATATTAATGGCGATATCATATAATATATGATATCGCCATTAATATTTACTCATATATGAATATCATATTTATCGATATTGATAACTATTGATTTTACTATCAATCAATCAATAAGAAATTAACGCTTCATTCCTCGCCATAGGGAAACGTCAAAGAAATTCTCAAGCAGACTCAGCATCACGCTTATCAATAGTACAACGCCTTTAAATATATAGGCGTGGTTTTACTATCTGGTCTCCTCCCAAGACAATCGAAGTCATGAGAAAAGTTTTCAATAATAAATCAATATATAATTAATACATTCAATCAATCAATAAATAGTCAATAAAATTCAAATCGCCTCAGGATAAGCCGCTGAAGAGCCCATGATGTCACCTAACGCTCAACGCATTTATTAATAATAACAATAATATAGTTTTAACGTCCTTTTCCTCATACAAGGATGATGGCAGGCACGTCATAACGCCATTAAAATTAATTTATAGAACAGCGTTGGTTTATTCTAATGTTAAACACAATTAGAGATTTTCTCTTCATATCAATCAAAATATTATATCCATTTTAGCAACGAAAAATAATAAAGGCGTCTACCTGAACAATGTGTCCGATACATCGCTCCTCCTAGCAGGTAACCTCTGTTCAACCTCACTTCCTCCAGCAGCATGGAATTGACTGCCTGAATATGACCCTCGTAATCCGAAAGTACTTAACCTAGAACCACCATCCCTGTCCTCAGCCACTCTCTCTGAATATCTACCGTAATCAAAATTTGGCAACCGATAATAAACATTTTCACCATCACTCCTTCCTTCAGTGTCGTCCATATATCTCATATCCCACAGAGATGAACTCATCCTCTGATCTCTTCCAATACCATTAGCTCCATCACTACCCGGATACAAGCCTTCCTGGAACCTGCAGCAGAAGCGATCAAATGGACTCCGCCCAGCATTTGGAACATTCTGTCCTGTTCTACCACCTCGACCTAAAGAGGAACCTCTCCGGGTTGTCGTTGACTCAGATTTTTGAGAGGCGGGGTCAGGTGATGACGAAGTAGATGGGCTTCGAAATTGGGTAGCAAGGACGACCTCATGACGCAGAGCCCGCAGGTACCTCTCTCTTTCTGTAGGACTGCGCAGTGGGACTGAAGTGGGAGGTCGTAGATACGGGCAGTGAGCTCCATGGGAGGTCATGTGCCTCTCAAATATCTAAAACATACGTATGAATAGCTATAAATATAATAAAATAAAAATATAATATAATAATATTTAGTATAAATATAAATATAAATAAATATAATATACATGTAATAGTATGATGTGTTCAATAATTATATCGAAACCGTTGAAGATTTACATATCATTGTCCAGCTTAACAAATACGTGCAAAATAATGTGTTGAATAGCTGCATCGAAACAGATGAAGATTTACATCTGAATATGAATGTTCAGTTCAAAAGTAAACTGAAGCAATAGTGTAGAATTAAAAATATTATCAAATAAATATTTAAAAAATATCAAGAATAAGTTTAAGTTCTCGACTCAAAAATATGTATTTTAAAAGAGGTTTGATTCATAACATACCAAATACGCAAAGCATAAATTAACTTTAAAAGTTGGAAAGCATACGGTTATCTACGCCATGGCACTGAGATTTGCCGATTGAATGATATGTCCCCATAAACTGCTTGGTAAAGGACAGTGTAAGAGAATATCTACATGCTTAGTTAAGAAAGTCTAACAGAAGTACAATAGAAAGGATGGACGAAATAAATGATTCTCTTGAATGGTCAGAGAGTTAAGCGTCATCGGGAAATGTTTAAGCTCCAGAGCGGTAATTGAAGAAGCTGTATTTTACTAATTTATTAATTAGTTCTACAGAAAGACTCAATGATTAAGTTCTGACGGGTATAGCGACTACGATTACTACAGTTTGTTGATTTTTAGATGCTCACTTGACGAGCAATGAAAGTGCGAAAGTAGAGCGAGTAACTATAGTTAAATTGTGACAAGATAAACAAATAATAATTTACTTAATGGTAAATGAATTGAACCTATTATTTTAAAAAGAGAAAGAGAGAAAGACAGAGAGAGAGAAAGAGAGAGAAAGATAGATAGATAGATAGAGAGAGAGAGAGAGAGAGAGGAGTAACTATTATTAAAAAAGGTTCTGCTAACGCCACAATCAGGTGTCTGTCTGTAATTGAACGTCTGTCTCGACGATCTCTCAGCATCATGTGTGGAGTTCTGTGAATAGTCAGACTGTTGTGAGACATTCTGTCTGTAGACGTCTCGTCTTCTCTCTATTCTACTGATGTCTTCCTCTATTCTCTTGCGCGCTCTCTCCAATTTCGTTCTAAACATAATTTCATAATTACACAAATAGCTACTCTAGAACAAAGCTTTTTAATAATTTAACGACAGTTTCATTGCCAGATGGATACAAGTATCAGTAGTTCGGTTGAGATTCGATCCTTTTGTCTTACCTTCTAACAATTGAATTATAATTTCTCGAAAAAAATTGTTAGATTTTACTTATGTATTTATTCGCACTTCTTGTCAATCGTACGAATAATACAAAATAATTAAGAATTTGATTAAACAGCACATGTCAACATGACTGCGATAGGATTTAGAGCTCACAACTAGGAACACGCATATTTAGTAGAAGAGGCCAATTAAAGAATAGTCGCTAGGTAAGCTAATCTGCACAGCAGGTGGTCTAGTTTTTGATTTATCTCTCGCTCTCTATCTCTCTCTTAGTGCACTGCCTATTAGCAGGCCCATAGCATATAACGCCTCCGCTCTTCTCTGTCTTCCGATTTCCTCTTCATGTCCACATACGGGTGGATCTCTAAATCATTTAACATTCCTAATCTCCGTCTCTCTCTGCTTCTCTTTCCTTCCATTCTACCTTTTATGAACTCCTTTAGAAACTATCTCCCATAAGCATGCGTTTTATCCAATAATTTTTCCTATTTCTCATGAAATTTATCGACTGTTGTCTATCTATACCAAATTCCTTCAAGACTAATTCATTGGTAACCTTTTGGTTCCAGCTAATCTATTCCATTCTTCTCCATATCCACATTTCGAACACTTCTAAACTCCGGACAACTTCTTTCCTTAATGTACACGTTTCAAATCCAACTAATAGCGTGGTCCTTATCAAAATTTTCAGTAACCTTCTATCAAGATATTTTATATATCCTAACACAAGACAAATCAGACACTACCACAAATTCATTGATAATCATTCAAGATTTTTAAACAAATTTATCATTTGCACATTTAAATATATTTAAATAAATAGCTTAGACATATGCGATCGAGTCATCTTGCTTGCAAAAATAGAGTTATATCATAGTTGGTCGCTACAATGAATAGACGCTTAGCACATTCGACAAAGTGACTAATTCTTGAAATTAGTATCAAAGTTAACTTTAAGAGATGTTTAAAATAAAGTCTAACTGTATCAAGCAATCAATATCTAGAACATCAATCGTTTTTAAAGAGTACAATTGACAGCCGCAAATACAATATAAAGCTGTATTATGATATATCAATATATCTAGCACAAAAACAACACGCATACCTGTAATGTGCAATGAATTCTTCACTGGCAGCATCTGGTCGCTGTGACGTCATTGAGTGACGTAATCCTGGCCAATTCAACCAATTTCCAGATTCGTCAATATTCTCCAGCAAAACATCCGTCTGACCGATAAGGTAATTCAACTGTGCCTCAGCCAATTCAACCCTCGCCTTGGACGGCATCACATTCTTCGACAACAGCTCAACAATCCTCTGCCTCTCTATTTGCAAACGTTCCAATTCCGCATCCCATCTGCTCGCCTGACTCTCCAAATCATCCGTGTCCGTAAACTGATCCCTTCTGTCCAGATCCGAGAAGTTATAGGCAGCATCCTCGCGATCTCTTCCAGACGATGAGTCATCTCTCCATATCGTCTCACTGCTTCTTGACCTGCCACCGCTCAGAAGGTCTCGCTCGAGGATAGTTCGTCGAAGACTCTCCCTGCTGTTCCAGGTGGAGCTGGCGCGATTGGATCCAGGTTGGAAACTGGGGGAACCGGCATCGGACTGTCGACGACTGGATATTTCAACCGGAGAGAGATGTCTGCTGCCAAATCCACCTTCATCTACTCCAGAATCCAGCGTCATCTGAGAGACATCCGCCTGGGTGTGATGGATTCCCGCTGACATACTTATATCATAGCTCTGAACTTGATGAGATCTTGTTTGAGCTCTGTCTGAAGAAGCTTCTTCCTCTCTTCTTGTCGAGGAGGCAACTCTATCATCCAGTAATCCCTGTGATTCGCGCGCAGTTTGAGCACGATGACTAAGAACATGGCTACTTCCGGAATAATAACGCCCAGGATAATCATCACGGTCTCTGGCGTACAGACCGTCAGACATTCTACGATTCCTTGAACCAAGCGGTGAGGACTCACGTACATATCTCGATTCGCTGTAAGGCCCTGATAGTCTGGAATGTTGCTGCCCTTGCAGACGTGGAAGATCGATGTTAGAAGCAGCATGGTGATCATCATATCCTACAGGCGCTTCTCTATCATATCGTCTTTGTGAATGAGAAAGTTCATCAGTTGAACCTCCGTATCTATGTTGTCGGTAAGCAGAATTTGAAACCCGGTTTCTCTGAACGGATTCGTACTCTGACTCGTTCAGACTTTCGAGTGGATCAACCTGGACATCTACCGTGTCCGAAAGAGCCATCTTCTTAGGATCTATGCTGATTTTTCTTAGCGACTCCAATCTTTGAGAATCTCTTTCTGCAGTAGACCAAGGAGGCGATCTTGCTACTTCAGGACGTTGGCTGTATTCTCTTGTAGTATTCGAGTCTCGATCGGTATCGGGTAAAGTTCTCCAATCTTCAGTATGAGCAGCCAATCTACCTGAACGTTGTGGTTTTGCACCTAGCCCATCAAAAACGTCAAATGGATTTAAAACCAGATCTTGAAATTTCTCCATTCCGATTCTTTTTCTCAACGGTGGCTCAGAATGTGCCGATAGTTCTTCACTTGGCTGATTGCTGGGAACAACTGAGATATGTATCTCGTCGTCTCCTGATTGGCGTGTGAGAGAATTTGGCGTCGAATGACCCACTACGTTCTGGAAAAATTTCCGCAGACCAGATCTTTGTTCCGAGATATTTTCTAGGCTTCGTTTAACTTCGTCATTGCCGTCTGCTTCTGAACCGTCAATGCCTTTTACTCTTCCAGAAAGTTCTCGAACGCTTTCTGAGGAAATGTCTGCCTCTCCGCATGTGTCAGACGTGGATAACCTATCTACATTTAAGTTGGTAGAGTCAGAGTCCTGAACTTCCTCCAGATCTTTAGAAGGCGATTCCGCACAAGATATGTCAGCAGAAGCTTTTCCACCTTGATCTAAAAGTGACTTAGTACTTGTTTTATTGGTCCCAGCTGCTGCAACTGGAGTCCTTATAAACTGATCCTCAAAAGATTGCCAGGCTTCCTCCAACTCTATCATATTTCTTAAGTCAGTCAAGGAAAGTTTTGGTTTAGCAGAGGTTGCATAAATGTTTGCATAAACATTCTGTACTTGCTCAAAGCTGACCGAGTCGGTTGCACTGTCACTTAGTGTTGGAATTCTTCTATCTTTTGCACTGGGACCAGTTGATACCGAAATCACAGCTGTTTGAGATTCGTGCATTGTGGGGGTTTGTTCACCGGAAGTTAAAGAACCCAAAGACGAACTGGCGGCAGCGTGAATATCACCGGAATATATACTAGCTGACGCTTGCAATATTGAGTTTCTATCCGGTGTAGTGTTTGCGATCCCTTCTACTTCATCAGACCTGATAAGATTTGAAGCACGAAATTTATCTCTATCACCGTCATTCAGAGGGTTAATACTTCCCGGATCCTGCCTAAACAATCTATTATGATCCGATGATTCCTCTTGGCCTGACTCCTTTACTCCTGCTCTTCTCTTTGTAACGTATCCAGAACCTGAGCCAATCACTCGTTCATATTCCAGCTCTGTAAGCTCATCATCACCGATTGTCATAGTTTCGTGGCCTGGTAGAAATGTAATGCGCCTAGGAGATGTTTGGGTGGATTCTTCAGCTAAAGTACTATAGCTAGTTTGAGTTGTCATATTAGCCCGTTCAGTAGGCAAGCTGTGTGTACTATCGGTCAACATTTCAGCTAGAGCTGTTTGCGTTCCATCATCTTGAACTTTAATCACCTGGATATCGACATTTTGATCCTGCATTTCTCCTGCAGCTGGAAGCCTGCTTGTCCTAATATTTTGAAATATAGATGAATTACCTTTATCTCCGTCATGCACACTATAATTAGTCAATGACATCTCTGAATATGGAATATTCTCCGAATGATCACTAGCATAAATATGTTTTGGAGAAGTTTGAACTCCGCCGTCAATGGTTTCAACAAATGACGCGGTCTGGGTCTTGCAATCGTGAGAAATGTTACCAGCTGAGATAACTCTGTCGTCTGTTTCAGGCAGCAAAAGTTTCAATATGGCACCCTCTTGGTATCTATCGCTAGGTAATGACCTCAGAGCACTACTCAGATCATCAACTCTCCAAGACCTCTCTGTAGTTCCGTTTCGATCACCGGTTCTTGACGATGGCAGCATTTGATGAGCTGCACTGTTGTCTAGTAGTAAAGCCTCCGTTGATATCACATCATATTCAACTCCTGATAAGGTTTGTACATCTACATCAGTGCCTCTCTCTCTTTGAGACGTTTGAGTCGACATTGCATCGACAGCGTAGTCAATCTGCGTGAACATTCCATCAGATCGAGGCGATGTTTGTGTCCCGATGGTGTAGTCTATAACCTGGGTCTGGGTTTCCATAATCCTCATGTCAGGATATGTCTGTGTTTCTATTGTGCGATGACTCAGCTGACCTAAAGGAACCAACACAGGCAGTGAAGACCAGCTACCTGGCTGTGACAGTTGATGTTGTTGCCATCTGGATGGGTCATAATGAAGCGGTGTTCTTACACGATCAATATCCGTCAATGACTCAGAAAGGCGTTGCTGATTTCGCAGCATTTCAGCCGACTCTCTTGCAACATGAGCAGCAGCAGCATTTGAACGACGTTCATTGGTAGCAGGTAGTTCTTCTAAAACCATGCCATATGCCTCGTCTCCTTTTTGAATACCACGCTGCTCCTGAGCATTGTCATTATCATACAGATCGGATGATGCTAATGCTTTTTCATATACAATTCCTTTTCCTGATTCGTTCCTTTCAAATTTTGAACCCTGATCTGGTAAATATTGCAAGTTTTGTTGTCTCTGACAATCCCCACTCAACTGTTCGCTGTTTTCAACAACTCTAGTTACACTTCTTCGGTTCGTCAATTCCTGTGATCTACTGTCGTCAATTGTTTCGAGTTTCCTAACCTGATGATCTGATTTTGACTTTATCAAAGCTGAATCAGACGTCGTTAAAGCATTAACATCAGTTGCAGTTATCAATGATTGTTCAGCACTACTATTCTGTGTTACGGATTGATCGGCCGTTTCAAAAGTCGTTGTCTGAAGATTTCCCATCCTGGAAGTCGATGCAAGATTTTCGACATCTTCGGCAGCTACGATGTGTTTGGAACGCTTATCTCCTGCTAGCGGCTGAATAGCAGCGTGCTCATAAGTCGTATCTACGTGTCTGCTAATTCCAGCAATTGTTGAAGGAGGTTTAGAGGCTGTTTCTATATTTGATGATATTGCTTCTGTACTTCGCTCAGTTGGCTCTACTAATAGCCCACTACTTTGTTCAGTTGGAGGAGCAGTTTCTCTGGATCTGTCAGCAAAGCTGAGTTCTGTAAAACATCTGTCACCATCAATAGACGTTAGGTTAGCAATCTCATCCGACACATTTGGACTCCTGGTCCTATCATGAGGAATACTGAAATGAATCGGATCATTTCTAACGGTACCAGAGTGAGCGATAGTTAGGTCCTCAAGTGTCGAAATCTGATATACATTTTCATTTCCATCCGCCAATCCGCAATGTGTGCTATCAACAACAGTCTCTCGTGTAATACCGCCATATGATTTATTAAACTCTACGCTTCTTAATTCCTCTATTGTGACTTCAACCCTATCTTCTCCGGCTACATTCAGGCATATGTCCCTGTTCCTAGTTATATCCAAACTTGCCATCTCTGGAGTGTCTGCTGAGATTTGATTAGCACTTTTGTCAGCTGATATATTCTGTCGGCTTGATCCCTCCTCATCCATGCGATGCTCAGCAGCTGCTAGAGTCTGAATACCACTCTCATCCGTTACTCCCACCTGCCCTCTTGTCTCATCAACTTTTGTAGTCTGACCATCATCTGCATCGTTTGTTGAAATATCTGCATCAACTGAACCTGATTCGATTCTCTGTAGTTGTGTGTCCCTTACCAATTGAACTGCCTCGTTAATTACTGAAGCCTGCTTGCCAATATCAATATTCATCCTATCCTGTCTACTATAATCTGAAGTCATTACTCTTTCTACATTCGCTTTCTGGCTTTTGATGTTCGAGTCACTTCCCTTAAGAGGTACCGGAAACATTTCGTCATTTATTTCTTGAACATCAGCCTCAGCAATCTGTCTAACTGCATCTGTATCTGTAATTTTGTTGACCGTTTCAGTTGCGTTAGCTTCCATGTTCTTTTCAACGTTTCCTGTTAGAGCTTTTGATGCTGCCTCGTCATCACTTACCATCGACGGTATCTCTCGACGGGTTATCCTCTGTGGATGCTGGACTGTCTCGCCTGGTATTTCTGGTTCTTTGTCATGCTCGACATCAGCTTGAGTTTGACTCGCAACACCTGCATTCTGTTCCTTGCTATCACTTAATCTTTGTCTAACTGTATCATCCATTTTTGAAGTTTTGATCGAACTCTCCAAAGGAGATTCGATTTTTAAGTCGGTTATTGTAGTTATTTCGTCTCCGATTGCATCTACTTGAAAATCGGCAACAGCTGTTCTCAGAGATTTACTTGCCATATCGGAGGTCACTGATTCTTGCTCAGAGAATTCTCTGCTCACAGCAGCAGCAGAAAATATTTGCCCATCTTGTGCTTTATCTACATCGATCTGTCTTCCAGGCGCTTCAATCATGTCTGCGCTGCATCGGTCAAACATAACATTCTGCATGACTGGGTAACCATCTACACCAATCTGATCTCTACACTCTTCACCGTCTGCGTCAAGTATGTTCTGCTTCTCAGTTTTATCAACCATTGTGAGGTGCTCCTCCGCATTTAATGGGCTTCCCGCCGATTGTTTGTCTGCCTCCATGACGAATACTTCCTGTTTGACTCCATCAGCATTACATACAGTCTGCTTTTCGGCGTCCGAAACTTCATCGGCTTGTCTATCTAGTTCATCAGTGTCAGCTGAATCCAGTTCTTTCACATTCGTTTCTTCAACAATATCGCTAGTATTAGCAGATATCTTACTTGCTTCAAGCAAAGATGGGGTATGATAGCGATCAGTATAGACTACGTTACTGGTTCCTTTTCCTAACACTTCTACCACATTGATGGCATTGATTTGTCCTTCAGATCCATCATCTAAAGTAATCTCTCCACTGGCCATCAACAGCTGTTCAGATGTGTCTGCCACTAGCTGATATGTTTCACATGCTACGTCTGAACCCTGCTCAACTGCACTGTAGAATGCTCTACTTCGTGCATCTACATCGTCAACGGAAGCAGTCTGACATTCAGATGCATAAATTTCATTTATTTCATGACCTTCAGCAGCGATTTCATCAGCAGCGATAATCTGTCTGTCTACCTGAACATCATTAATGATATACTTGTCTACCTTATCATCTACCTGATCTGATATTTGATCACCTGTTTGCACCGTACTACAGCTGTCATCAGTTTTTATTAAATCACTACTTTCCTTATCAGCTACTAGCATCTCACTGCTTCTCAAATAAGCTGCTGCCTCACTGTTTCTCTCATCAGCTGCTGCCTCACTGTTTCTCTTATTAGCTGCTGTTGCCTCATTGTTACTTTCATCAGCTGCTACTGCCTCACTGCTTCTCTCATCAGCTGTTGCTGCCTCACTGCATTTCTCATCTGCTGCTACTGCCTCACTGCTTATTTCATCAGCAGTTGCTGCCTCATTTCTTCTCTGATCAGCTGCTACAGCCTCACTTCTCTTATCAGATGCTACTGCCTCACTGCTACTCTCATCAGCTGCTGCAGCCTCATAACTTCTCTCATCAGCTGCTGCTTCATTGTTTCTTTCATCAGCTGCCACTGCCTTACTTCTCTCATCAGCTGCTGCTGACTCATTGCTTCTTTCAACAGCTGCCACTGCCTCAGCGCATTTCTCATCTGCTGCTACTGCCTCACTGCTTCTCTCATCAGCTGTTGCTGCCTCACTGCATTTCTCATCTGCTGCTACTGCCTCACTGCTTATTTCATCAGCAGTTGCTGCCTCATTTCTTCTCTGATCAGCTGCTACAGCCTCACTTCTCTTATCAGATGTTACTGCCTCACTGCTACTCTCATCAGCTGCTGCAGCCTCATAACTTCTCTCATCAGCTGCTGCTTCATTGTTTCTTTCATCAGCTGCCACTGCCTCACTTCTCTCATCAACTGCTGCTGACTCATTGCTTCTTTCATCAGCAATTGCTGCCTCATATCTACTCTCATCAGCTACTGCTGCCTCATTGCTTCTTTCATCAGCTGCTACTGCCTCACTTCTCTTATCAGCTGCCACTGCCTCACTGCTATTCTCATCAGCTGCTGCTGCCTCACTGCTTCTATCATCAGCTGTTACTGCCTCATTGCTCTCTTCAGCTGCTATTGTCTCAAATTGTCGCTCATCAGCTGTTAGTGTTCCATAACTTCTTTCATCAGCCGTTAGCGCTTCAGAGCTTCTTTCAACAGCCAATATTTCCTCAATACTTGTTTTGTCAAATTGCGGTATCCCACTGCTTGTTTCGTCTGCTGCAAGTGTCTCAGCGTTTATCACATCGGCTGTTAAATGCTGACTGCTTGTCACATCGGTTGTTGGTAGCTGGCTGCTTATCTCATCGGTTGTCTGTAGCTGGCTGCATATCTCATCGGTTGTTAGAAGCTGACTGCTTATCTCATCGACTGTTTGTAGCCGGCTGCTTATCTCATCGGTTTTTTGTACCTGGCTGCTTATCACATCAGCCGCAAGTGTGTCAGTTCTTCCATCTTCAGCTGCCAGTTCTGATTCATCAACAGGTGTCAATGACTGACTGCTTATCGTTACAGATGTCATTGTCTGGCGGCTCCGTTCATCATCTGTTAGTTCACGATCGTTATTTGGCTCCAGAATTACTCTCTCATCCGGTGTCAATACCTGAGCCTGACCATTTACATATTCAACCGTTACACCTTGACAGCTTCTGTATTTATCTGCACTTTCATCAGATAACAGTATACTACTATATTCTTCAGATGCTAAAGCCAGTTTCTCGTCCTCTGCTGGATTCAGCGTTGTCTTATCGACCTCCGAGAGCAGCTTGTTAGCTTCATTCGTTTCGTTTTCTGCTTCTTTCCCATCGTCAAGTACTGTGATATCGCCTCGTTCAGCAAATTTAAATGTTTCAACTTCACTATTGCTTCCTTCGTCAGTTGAACCTAAGGTGTCCTTTTCTTGACCTTCTTTATAATCAGCTAACAGTCCTGTGACATAAGTTTGTTCCATAATACTTCCAGTTTCAGCTTGCTCAAGATTCGATGCGTCCACTGGCGGCGAGGTATCTATCTCACCTCTAAGCTCAACAACAACCTGGTCAGGTGATTTTGGAGACGTTAGATCTGCTGTAGAATGCACCAGGTCAGCAGAAGGCAATTCGCGAGTTACACTTTCAAGACCGGATCCACTATCTTTCAAGTAATTTTCATCCGCAGAGTCGATTTTCTTAGGCGACGTGTAGTGCTCTGACGGCAGCGGCACACTCGGTTCATTTCCAGCAGCTACGTTATCATTACTATCGTACGACATGCCTGACGTATCTGTGCTCCTCATTCCGGTCACATCACTTATACGTCTCGGAGAATCCCGCCTGCCGAGACTGTAGCCAGGCACTGACAGCTGTCTCGTGATTCTCTGCACAATCTGTCCTCCGACAGATCTAGCGTCCAGTGGATTAACTATGAACCTGTCTCCCGTGAACCTCGTGGGTCCTCCCACGAACACGTACGTTATGCTATCCGTTGAGCCGGCCCTGATATCCAGTCCCGTAGTGGCACTTTCTGAAGCCAGACAACCGGTAGATAGAGAACGACCTTGGTACCAATCCATGGGTTGCTGACCTTCGAGTACAGATGTCGACCACCAGGCTTGAAGTTGCTCCTGATATTCGTCGTTTCTGTCGTCTTCTGGTTCGAAATCATCCAAGCGATGCATGTAATCATCTTCATCATCGAACTGCGCACCAAGGGTTGATGATGCCTGGGAGTTTGTGCCTGTTTTATACAAATCCATCGGTGGCGCTGCTTCGAATTTACCAAGCAGTCCTTCTATTTCATTATCTTGTATATTGTCACCAGCGATGTTATCATGATGAACTCTCGATTCAGTAGAGAAATAGTTTCCTTTAGCACCACCAGCATTCATTTGTATACTTATCTCATCAGCACCATCATTTAGAGAACTTTCATAACCTAAGACAGCTCCACTCATTCCAGCGATAGAGCTGTAATTTTCGTACACTCTCCTTCCAGAATCCCTGACGCATATTGAATCTCTATTATCTAAATCCGGCGCCGTTGAGTCTTTAATTTGTGATGCGATTACTACAGAGCAATAGTCCCCGATATTCTCATGGTACCTAGCAAGGTCACGGTTTGCGATGTCCGGACTACTTCGAAGAATCTCTCCAACTCTCAGGTCCTTGGAATCACCTGCGCCAACATTCTCACCCAGCTGCCCAACATTCACATCACCGCCGCCAGTCGAGTAATTACCAGCTGACTCACCAACATTTCTTTCATTTCCTAGCTTTAGAGTAGCATAAGCTCCATTGTCAAGTATATTTTCTGTAATCTGTTCCTTTCTGGAATCCTTAACAGGAGACACCACACCAGGACGTATCTCAATATCTAGAGCACTGTGAGCTAGGTTTCTTTCACTGTAAGGTGAAGGCAGCGAGTCTCTAAGTACAGGAGCGACATCTGTCAAAACAGTTTCTTCGTTAGTTTCTCTGCGCCTCACAGGCTGCAGTCCCATGAACTGAAAGTCATTTTCTGTAGATACATGGCGACCGACAATGGTGCTGTTTAAACCTCCTGTAATTAGAACACTTCCGGCATCGGCTTCTGGATTATCTGCAGATGATTCCTGCTCAATGGACGTTATTGGCTGATATATTTTATCAGGTGGGAAGTCCATTCCTATCACAGCGGTATCCACAAATGACGACTTCTTTTGGAAATCTCCGTCCATCTCTCTTAGCCTTTGATGAGAGGGCTTGCCAGCCACGGAAGATACCTCACTGCTTTTGAATCCGTCAGTCATATTCTCCTTAGCAGTTTCAGGCTTTTGAGCAGCATCGGTAGCAGCGCTTCCACTGGATCCTTCGGCGGATCGCTTCTGAACAGGACGCCGTCTAGGTCTCTGTGGATGACCTATGACTCCATCTTGATCTTCTGGAATACCATCGAGCTTGGTACGTCGTAGTGGTGATGAATTCAGCATGCGTCGATATGCTTCAACGTCGAAATCATCATCATCTATGTACTCTTCCTCTTCTTCGTCTTCGAAATTTAAATGCTCTTGTCCAAGCTGATCGATTTCCGATTGGTATTCAAATCTGTCGTGTTTGCTTTTACTTTTTTCAGCTCGTGACACATCAGAAGCCTTAATCTGTGATCCAAGTCTTGACTGGTCAAGGTTCAGGCCTTCCATCGTCCCTAATCGCCGACGGTTATTAGAAATTGGTGACCCAAATGACAGATTCCGTTCATTATCATTCCTCATTTCTGGACTGAATTCCGGTGCCCCAGTTCTGATATCTTCTGTTCTCGTATGCGCACTGGCAGTTAAATCTACATCTAGACTTTCTGAAATATTTACAGGCCTGCCTTCAACCATTTCGATGTCTATGCCGTGACTAGGGGGATCATAGCAAGATGTTATTGGATATGCTGGTGTTAGTATTCCTTCAAATTTAGATTTAGATAAATCCTCCCGAGGCGATCGATCTTCTGTATCCTTTTGCACATCCATAGCCACTTCTCCACAAATATTATCCAACGTACCATTGGCGATTTCCTCAGTGTTTGCAGCATCATATTGATTATCTCCGTCTGTAAATCTTTGACGAGGATATAACCTTAAGTTCATTTTTTCCATCTCTTTAACAGCCGTGGATTCACTGACCTCATCAGTCTGTCCAGCTCCATTTTCTTGAAAACTTCTATTCTCAGAAAGAACCATCTGTTCTACATTGTCAGTTTCGTCTTCTGTATCGGGTATGACTTCTGCGGAAATATAAGAAACATCTTTATTGTCCCCATCAAATGACACGCTCGACTTATTCACAAATTCACCTTTCCTTTCCTCCTGATCCCGACAGCTCATAATTATCTCTTCATCATCATAATTCTCAGTGGCTTCTTGCCTACCAATTGTCTTCCTCTCCAGTGTTTCGTTAGCGTCTAATACAAGGTCGTTAGCTTGTATATGATCATTCCTCGGTAAGTTCTGAATACTTCTTTCAGTGCTAAATTCAAGTATTTCCTCCTCAGATCCTGGCATTACATTAATTACTTCCTCTATCAAATTGCCGCTAGCTGTTAGCAATGATTTATATTCGTGGTCGCTCTCTGTTGACGTCCGGTCAGTTAATTTTTTCGTACCTTCTTTTGTTGAATTACTTGCGGCAAGTTCCTCGATTTTCTCATTACTCACACAGTGTGGCTGCCTACTTTCACTATCATGTAGAGATCCATCGACGAGGGATTCCAGAGTATTTTCCTCATGCAACGAAGAGTTCAAATCTATTGCTCGCGTCGAATCAGCACTAATACCAGGGTAGTTATTATGATTTTTCAACATTTCAATTGCTTGTTCAGCAACTGAGTCGGAACTTGACACAGCCTTTCCTTTGTCCAGTCCTGATGAATCAAAAGTATTTTCCTTTTTAATTTCATCAGCACTTGCAAAACCGCCAGAAGTTATCAATTCTCCTACTTGCTCATCTTTAAAGCTCACGTCATCAGTTGCTTTCATATTTGTCTTTTGTAAGTCATGCGAATCAGTCAAGATGGTGAAATTTTGGTCTTCAGATTCTTTTCCATCGTTATACTCTTGTAATCGCTGATTCAAGTCCCTTTCAGTTAAGCCTGCTAAACTTTGATCATTACTCGTCGTTTCACAGAGAATATCCGACGTTTCTCCATTTAAATCTAGTACTCCTTCCTTGTTCTGTGCTTCAGAGAAAGAACTGTTTACATCAACTGCTTGAGATTGAGGCTTAAAACTTGTGTCTTTAGGTTCTTTTCCAAACACTTCTGTAACGAGTTTAAGCTGAGTATTCTCCACTAATATTGGCATTCCGATGCTGTCGTCATTGGTCAATATTCGTTCGTTATCCTGATCTAGCTTTTCTGTCAATCGAACTTTCCTATTGACATATGTCTCACACTCATTATTATCTGAACTTGAACTCTGTAAATCAAGTCTTGAAACCGCTGCAGAAGCATGTGGTTCTTCGTTCCTTGCAGCACTGCTGTCAATTGAATCACAGTTATTATTGTCAGAATCACTGGATTGAGATTCTCTTATACTACTATCAACTATCACAGAATCATGAATGCCTAAATCGTCAGAATACTGCGCATACGGCGTTCCATCACCACCAATCTCTTCTTTAGTTGTAAGGCCTTCATCTATAAACGAATTTGGAAACCCTTCGCTCGAACGTTGATGGTCAACAAGCTTTTCTTTATTTTCATTCACTTCCCTTGGTTCGGTGGCAATATGTAAGGATGAAGTTCCTGCAAAGTCTAGCTCACGACTTATTTCATTTCTATTCGTTCCTTTAGTTTCTGTAGTTGCCTCGCTATCGACTTCTGCAGATGCTACAGTATTCGTGTCTGACTTAATCTTGTCATCTTTTATGTTATATTCTCTTATATTGGACTCGCTAACTGTTTCACTAACTGCATCTGAAGTTCTGTCCGTTGATATATTAATATTTATAGTTGCATTATTTACAATAACAGGTGAATCTGAATCAACGTTATATGCAGAAATATCACTTGGAAGTATTGTAGTTTTCTTATGTGTATCTTCAATAGTGGAAATCGGATGAGAACGTTTCGAAGCATGCATTACATTATCAAACTCATTATCAGCAAGAGTAGTATCCTGAGACTGAGTCAATGCCAAATCTGTATTCTGTTCACTTTTTAGATTATCTTCACTCTTTGAATGCTCATCCTTCGCATGATGAAAGCTTGCATCTGTTCCACTTTGAGCATGCTCTGTAGAACTCGGCCCATCATCTGCACACAAAGTGTCGCCTTGTTCAGGAGCTGTTAGCTTCTTCGATTCTGTACCAATAGCAAGTATATCGCTATTTTCTGACTCTCCCACAGAGTGAACAATCGGGGCACTGTCACATTCTTTACTGATGTCACCTTCATAGGTTCCTGCTCTTCTTTCTGACATTTCAATGTTTGAACCATCTTCAATTGTAGGCTGAGATTTTTGACTTTCAGAAATTTGGGTGCCTGATGGATCCATCGTCTCAATTTCTCTGGTTTCAATATTAGAAGTAATAAGACAGTAATGGTCTCCTTCACTGACTTGAGCTTGTCGACTGTCATGATCATCTCCAATCTTATCAGCCAGATCTGTTTTCGAAGACGACAGTTCATCTTTCGACCTTACCCCATCTTGTATTGCATTTTTCACAGCCATAGAAACGTCTAACAAATTTTCAACAGTCGGCGGGATTAGTGCTTCAAATTTATCAGCTTCTGACGGGTTAATCTCAACTGCATACTTAAATTTGTTTGCGTCTCTGACTTCAGATTCTCTTGGTGAATCAGTAAATTCTGCGTATATGTCAGCACTTTCTCCTACATCGTGTTTAGCAGCTTCCACATCTATACCCATTTCAACATGCATATGACCTTCCAGTATTTGACGGTCATGTTTGCAACCCTGTATCGGTATCTCTCTAGTTCCTAGTCCTTCAACACTATCAGAAATGGAACCATCACTTCTTGTTTCGACGTCACTTGCACTTGTCCTCTCGACACTGATTATTCTACTTGCTTCCTCATCTCTGCATCCAAAACTTTTAACAGCATCTGGATTAACCGACAATTCACTGGCTGGCTCAATCGAATTAAAGTTGTTATGTAATTGATGCAGGGGATCTACATTCGCTATCCCATTCGCTGAATCCCCGGATTCAAAAATATTAAAATGCTCAGTTGTTGGAGTCTGACTCACATCATTAAAAACATTAATGCTTAAATCCGCCATCTCATACGTATTGTCATCAGTCGCACAATCCTGAGCATGCACCAGTCCTTTGTCTTGTTCCAACACTTCGGGCATAAAGTCCGATTTGTGAGTTTCACCATCGCATTCTTCAGTTTGTAGGGTATGCTCTACCTTAGCCACATCTCTACCTTGATCTTCAATATTGTCTAATGCGCTGCTTAAAGCTTTCGTTTCAATATCCTCTACAGTTAGATCAGTGCTAGCTCTAGCAGTATCGAAGGTTTTCACATTAGCATTGTTTAGTGATTCTTGATATTCCTCCAATTCTTCATTTTCTACTTTCTCATCAGGCCGTTTTTCATTCGCAGCCGTTGTCGATATTTCATTAACAAACAAGAAGCTATCATGGCTCTGATCTTCTGGAGTTCTTGTATTGATCAATCCACTAGGGTCTGACGCCTGCAATGGATGTCCAGCATTGGAAATGGAGGCATCACCATAATTCACATTACAAATTGTCAATGCGCCTTCTATCTCTTGTTGTAGCTGAATATCACTTGCATTATTTACAACTTGCTTTCCCATTACTTCCGATTCTTCTTCACATACATATTGTGGGTGTATAGCAGATGAAGCACCCTCTTCCACAGAATTGTCATTAACTGCGCCTATGATATTCTGCTCATCAGGTGAATAAGAAGCAAACTCCATAGTCTCAGTTTCCTTTATATTTTCACCAAGGCCTGATACAACATTGTGCCCTGACTCAACTTCGCCAATTTTATTTGCATACATTTTGACATCACTTTCCTTTTCAATACACAATGAAGCATTTGTATTAGCCTCTTCGCTTGCATCCCTCGTACACAAAGATATTACATTCAAACCAGAATCTTCGCAAAGCTCTACACTAGGAGATTCCACTTCGTTAACAGGATCACTTTCATTTTCGCTATTCAAGAGTTGCAAAGCTATCTGTCTGTTGATTTCGCTATTGAGGGCCAATATTAGATTTTGCCCTTCGTCAGCATTTGGAAGTCTCAATTCATTTACACTCACTTCAGATTTCTCGCTTTCAGTAGTCTTCTCTGACTGTTGGCCGAGGCCTGTAGGTGTCTGGACAGGTGCTTCCATTTCAGCCTTAGTGACACCATCAGTAGCGGTTTCTTCTGTTTCATTATACTGCTTACGGAAACTGGCATCTTTCATAACACTATTTGGCAAAACTTCCTCACTTGCTTCATTCGTTGGTAATTCAGTTAAATTTCGACTAAAATTAGTTTGAACGTCATCATGGCCAGTGATTGCAAGAAGTGACTCGAACTTTGGTGAACTTAGTGACTCGAATTCATCTTTTATCAGATTGCTTTCAGCCAGCCTTTCTCCCTGATCATTAGTTGTAAATGAGGCATCCTCACCATGTACAGTCTTAGTTGCAGCTTCGGGATCCTTAGCAACTTGTGCTACGTTTGGAATAGCAGCATTTATATCGGTTATTTCTAGACCTGTATATGTTGGTTGCTCATAAGTAAGGAGAGATTCATTGTTCGGTCTCGGAATCTCTGTCTCGTTGAGAGCAAATTTGTCAGCTGACGAGAGATTGAAACATTCATCAGCATCAGCAATCTGAAACTCTTCAACGTTTTTAGTATCATTGTACTTGCTACTTTCCGCTTTAACATCAGGGAAAACATCGATTTCGGAAAGGTCTTTCGGCCAATCAAGATGTAGTTTTGGAACATTATCGCCAATGGAAAAGCTACCAGCGCCTTCACTCTCTATATGTAAGTCTTCATTCGTTTCCTCTGGATGCTGAACTGGTATTTTAAGTATTGTTTTACTCCCATCTTCATTTTCTTGAACAATAACATCCTGTTGTATTTCCACAGTGTTCTCTTCACGCCTCCCAATGGAATCACTTTTATCAATGTGTGAAGAGGATGAAGCAACTTCTTCCACTTGTTGTGCCATTTCAGCAATCAATTTAGTATTGCCTGCCTGCTTGATGTTGCTTTCATCCAGTTTGTCATGTCTTTCTTCCAGTTTAGTATCGCTATCATCCAGTTTAACATTTATGCTATCACATTTAGTATTACTGTCAGTCATTTTAATATTGATATCATCCGTTTTAGTATTATTGGCATCCAATTTGGTTTTACTATCCTCGGGTTTAACATTGTTATCATTCAATTCGGTAGCATTGCATTCAGTTTTTATATTGCTCTCATTTACTTTTGTATTAGTATCGTCCGGTTTGGTATTGTTGCTAACATATTTGAAACTGCTATCATTCAATTTGGTATTGTTATCATCCTTGCTGAAATTGCTATCTTCCATTGTTACATTGCTATCATTCGTTTTAATATTGCTATCATATGATTGCGATTTGCCATCCTCCGGTACAATATTGCGCTGATCGAGTTTTATATTATCATCTACCAGTTCTCTATCGCTATCATACAGTTTGACATTGGTACCATCTTGTACACTATTCAGATCATCCAGTTTAGTATTGCTGTCATTAAATACAGAACTGGTATCAGAAAATTCAGTGTTGCCATCATCTAATTTAGTACATATTTCATCCGGTTTCACAAAGCTATCATCCAGATCAGCATAGTTCTCATCTTGTCTGCTATTACTTTCACGTCTTGTTGAACCATTCTCATCAGACGCTGTGTTGCACTCATCTGGTTCGACTTTGCCTTCATCAAGTTTGGTACTAAAATCGCTGACTACGGTATTGCCAGAATCCATCATAGAGTCCTGATCTAGTTCTGAACCAATTTCCAATAAGGATCTTGAATTTTGCAGCATCTGTTGCACGAGATTATTCGACAATTCTACTTCATTTTCAAATGATACATTACAAACTATTTCGATCGGTCCTTCATCTGCTGATCTAGTGATACTTGATACCTGTAACTCATGGTAAATGGGAACAGGCTGCGAGCTTTCCGTAAAATCGTTTGGTCTGAGCACATTTCCAGACTTGTCATAAAGTGTTTCCCGTGGAAGTTCATCGGATAATGGGCCATTTTCAGACTGTTCCAGAGTGGAAAGCTCCGAAGTGCCCAGTACGTCATACACAATTTGTTCAGTGTGTGTAGGAATATGCTTATCATTTGCTTCATACTTTACTAATGTGCCAGATACCCTCTTATCAATAACTGCTTTAGTCACAGCTGATCCTTCTGCAGCCATAGGCATATCTTCTAAACCGTTATCACTCAAATCAATCGCAGATTCTGTTGCGCTTCTTGTCGCGGAGTTTAGCGGCATAAGCTTCAAATTTGGACAAAATTCGCTCTCCGAAACCAAATTTACGTCTGGAAATACGTTCTCAAATTTGTCACGGTCTTCGTCCGTCGCAGCGATATCTGTAGCGTGAATTGACGTCGCAGCGATATCTGCAGCTTGAACTGACGTGGCAGCAGTATCAGCTTGAACTGACGTTGCAGCAGTATCTGCAGCGTGAATTGACGTCGCAGCGATATCTGAAGCTTGAGCTGACGTAGCATCATTATCATCCAATTCACATTCAGCACTTATCAGTTCGCCAACAGATGAATTTGTCTCCATTTCACTAGCAACGGTTGCTTGAGCCCCATTTATTACTCTGCCAACTATTTCAGCGGCAACAGAATCAACTCTTCCTTCTGAAGTTGTTTCCGTATCTGTAATTCTTTCGGATAACTTATCTGCCTCTACATTCTGTATATCACTCACTGTCTCCATCTCTACACATTGAATATCAATTCCAGTACAATCATTCCTGTGTAGTATATTTTCAGAAGAGCCTTCCGGTTTTTCTACTGGCACCATTGCTGCTGGGGCAGTTCCATTCTCATTAGTCTGCAATGGCATATCATTTTTTACTGAAGCAGAATCGTAAGCAATGAAAGAAGATACTGGATCAGGAGTCGATATTTTGGATTGAGTGGACTGATTATCATCTTGGCTCTCAGAACTCCTCCTTTCATTGTCCGACTCCACCAATGAGTCGTTCTCAACGGTAGCTTTAGCCCTTGCGATCACTTTACCAACTACTTCCGCTGCGACAGCTCCAATTCCGTCAATCGAAGTCTTTTCATGGAAATCTTCGATGCACCCTGATTTACTTTCAATCTCTGCTTCTCCTTTCAGCTCTGATATTTGCACAAGGTCCTTATGAAGTATACTTCCTTCAAGTGCGGTCTCAGTAGGTGCTTCAGTTTCTTTTCTATCAAATAACGATATATCATATACTGAAGATGAGAGAGCAGATTCTATACCTTGAATGGTTACCACGGAAGAAATTGGTACTCCCAGATTTCCATTAGTTGCTGATAACTCAGTGATTGCCTGATAACCGTGTTCCACCGTACAGGAAAATACAGTGTCTTTATTACTCTCCGTTTGGGAAGCATCTAGTTTGCTGTCCGATGCTATCAGAGGTTCGTTTTCAACCACTGCCTTAGCTCCAATGATAACTCCGTCAACTATTTCCGCCGCTATGGCTCCAACCCCGTCATTGACCGTCTCGTCAGGAATTTCTTTACTATACTCTGATGATGTTTCAAATTCTGTTTTTTCCCTCTTCTCTGATGTTTTCTCTAGTTCTCTTTCCGTTATTCGATCTTTGATAACACTTTCTGGATGACTCTTGTTCTCTTCTCTTTCCAGTGATGATGAATCATGCATAAGCGGCGTCAAAAATGAAGAGGGTGACGATTCATGTCCTTCGCTGCTCTCTAATGGAGATTTCGATAATACCACGATTTCATCTGTTGTCGTTAGATCCGAGAGAGTATCACTATCGTTGCATGTCAATCCTGCTGTGCTATCATCATTTGAATCGTGACCTAGTGCATTTCTAGCGGCACCGCTTTCAATATGTGCACCGTGACCTATCGAACCTTTAGCCACTGCGCTACCATCATGCATTTCGTGATCTAGCATGTCGTTAGCTGCTTCGCTATCATCATGTAAACCGTAACTTAGCGTGTCTCTAGCTACTGCTCTGTCTTCATGTGAACCGTAACCCAGCCTGTTTCTAGCAGCTTCGCTATCAGCAAGTGAACCGTGACCTAGCGTGTCTCCAGCAGCTTCACTTTCAACAAGTGAATCGTGACCTAGAGTGTCTCTAGCTGCTGCACTTTCGTCATATGAATCTTGACCTAGCTTGTCTGTAGCTGTTTCGCTATCATCTCGTGAATCGTGATCTAGCGTGTCTCTAGTTGCTGCTCTGTCGTCATTTAAACCGTGACCTAGCGTGTCTGTAGCTGTTGCGTTATCATCTCGTGAATCGTGACCTAATGTGTCTCTAATTGCAGCGCTATCATCCTGTGAATCCTGAGCTAACGTGTCTTTAGTTGTAGCGCTGTCATCCTGTGAATCCTGACCTAACGTGTCTCTAGTGGCTGCGCTATCATCATGCGCATCGTGACCTAACGTGTCTCTAGTTGCTGCGCTATCATCCTGTGAATCCTGACCTAACGTGTCTCTAGTGGCTGCGCTATCATCATGCGCATCGTGACCTAACGTGTCTCTAGTTGCTGCGCTATCATCCTGTGAATCCTGACCTAACGTGTCTCTAGTTGCTGCGCTATCATCACGTGAATCCTGACCTAATGTGTCTCTAGTTGTTGGGCTATCAACCTGTGAATCGTGACCTAACGTGTCTCTAGTTGCATCATTGTCATCGCGTGAACCGTGACTTAGCATGTCTGTAGCTGTTGCATTATCATCATCATCGTTACCACGTGATTTTTGACCAAGAGTCTCTTTAGCAGCTGTGATATCGTCACTTGACGAATCGTGACCTAGCGTGACGTCAAAACTTCTCCTTTGTGACGCACCTAAACCAGAATCTAAGGATTCCGTCGACATTGACGTCATATCGGGATTGACTCCATAGGGATGCAGATCTGATGAAACAGATAGTGAATATCTCAAGGGTATATCTGTTGCAGAGATGGTAGGCCTTTCCTGCTCTGATATTTGATTAAAAGACACGGGAGCAATTTCTACATTCTGCACATCACTCATTCTTCCACCTGAACAATTTGTTGTATCGTTCGCCAAACTGGAGACTACATTTTCTTCCCGTAGACTCTGAGATATAGATGAGATGTCATTACCTTCAAGATCTCCAAATTCAATACAAACACCATCTTGCCCAGCAGCGAACTGACTCAGATTTACCGCATCCGTTGAAGCACTGTCTGCTCGACTAATAGGTGCATCAATTATAGCAGGTAATTGAGCGGGCAAAGTGGCTGGTGATTCATGGTCTGTTACATAGGATGACATAATGGGAGATTCTGCAATTTCTGAAGAATTTAATTCTTGTAGTAGATTAGAATCCAGTTCAGTATACGAGTCGTCACTTGTAACCACGGTCATCGGTGACACTTGCTGAGATTCTGCGGAATTGCAAGTGGGTGCACTGTATTTTTCCCGTACTTCTCCAGATCCTTCAAAAAGAACATCACTGAGCAAAGAATGAGTGCTTTGCACTGGAACTGCTAGGTTATCCAAATGAACACCAGTCATATCTTCTTTGAAGACGACGTTAGCTTTGCTTTTAGCAATTTGATGTTCACTTTCAGCTGTGTGACATCCTCTATCATTTTTTTTTTTTTTTTTTTCACCATCATCATCTGCATTAACATTTTGGTTAATACCTTCTGCATCTTTCCCAGTGTTTGTAACTTCCTTTAAATAATTACACTTAGCATCAAAAGGGTTCTCACTATCGACTGAGTCGACATCTTCCTGATCAAAAATAAGCTTTGAATCCAATCCACTGTCATTAATTTCAAATTTAGGAGAATTTTGCACTATCGACGATTCACCAGCTGCAAAAATGCTGGAGATTGCCTCCTTCTGCTCACTGCTATCACTAATTGATCTGCTTGAACTAAATATATTCGATTCATTAACATCCTTATTGAAGTCAGCTGTTTCGAAATTCTCATTATTGGAGTACTTGTGCTGCAGTTTTTGCGAGTCAATTATATTATCATCAGAATCAGAATGCTCCAGCCTGGCCGTTGCTGGACTGCCCGACTTCTCGTACTCAGTACTTTGATTGTCGTCATCGGTTTTCCTTTCGATTCTCTCATCAACCAACCTCGAGTCTGACCGATCAACATATGATCCGCTAGCACAACTCCTATCCTCTGCAAAACTTTCCTCAAGTTCATCGTTCTTCTCAGATTTGAAACCACAATTATACATAGAGTCCAATGGTAAATTCCCTACGCTGTTAGCAACTTCTACATCCATATATTCCGATGTAACAGTGTCAACTGGCAATTGCCCCACCCTTTCAGTTGTCAAATTTGAGGGATCTCGCAATGATTTAGATACACTGCCATCAGTCATTTGAATCGTGACTTTCAAATCATTGCCCACAACAGCGTCTGTTCGCGATGTAGTTGATTGCAAAGCTTCGTCATTTATTCCACTAACTTCTCTATGTTGCAAAACTTCTACTACTTGTACCACATCTCTGTCCATTACCGTAATATCTTTTATATCGGATTGGTTAACTTTATCTTCGGCTTTTTCTACACCAGTACTGATTTCTAAAGTTAGCTCGTGTCCAAGCGTCTCTGTGGTTTTAGCGTCCATGCCAATATTAATCTGATCGCCCACTATCATCGGTGCTTCGGTGTCTCTCACAGGAGCACCAGTATCTCTTGCTTCTAATGCATCTATCACATGAGCTACAGTATCTCTTGCTTCTAGTGAACCTATCACAGTAGCTTCAGTATCTCTTGCTTCTAGTGAACCAATCACAGGAGCTCCAGTATCTCTTGGTTCTAGAGAACGTATCACATGAGCTCCAGTATCTCTTGCTTCTATTGAACCTATCACATGAGCTCCAGTATCTCTTGCTCTATTGAACCTATCACATGAGCTCCAGTATCTCTTGCTTCTAGTGAACCAATCACAGGAGCTTCAGCATCTCTTGGTTCTAGAGAACGTATCACATGAGCTCCAGTATCTCTTGCTTCTAGTGAGCCAATCACAGGAGCTTCAGCATCTCTTGGTTCTAGAGAACGTATCACATGAGCTCCAATATCTCTTGCTTCTAGTGAGCCTATCACAGGAGCTTCAGCATCTCTTGCTTCTAGAGAACCTATCACATGAGCTCCAGTATCTCTTGCTTCTAGTGTACCTATCACAGTAGCTTCAGTACCTCTTGCTTCTTGTGAACCTATCACATGTGCTCCAGCATCTCTTGCTTCCAGTGAACCTATCACATGAGCTCCAGTATCCCTTGCTTCTAGTGAACCTATCACAGTAGCTTCAGTATCTCTTGCTTCTACTGCATTTATCACAGGAGCTTCAGTAACTCTTGCTTGTAGTGTACCTATCACAGGAGCTTCAGTATCTCTTGCTTCTAGTGAACCAATCACAGGAGCTCCAGCATCTCTTGCTTCTAGTGTACCTATCATAGGAGCTTCAGTATCTCTTGCTTCTAGTGTACCTATCACAGGAGCTCCAGTTTCTCTTGCTTCTAGTGAACCTATCACAGGAGCTCCAGTATCTCTTGCTTCTAGTGAACCTATCACAGTAGCTTCAGTATCTCTTGCCTCTAGTGTACCTATCACAGGAGCTTCAGTATCTCGTGCTTCTAGTGTACCTATCATAGTAGTTTCAGTATATCTTGCTTCTAGTGAACCTATCACAACAGCTCCAGCCTCTCTGGCTTCTCGTGAACCGCTTAAATGTGTCACTGTCAATGCAGAGGTTTCTATGTCCTCCAGAGGCATTGCTTCTTTACCAATTACTTCCGTTTCTAGTGATTTTTCGCTTACAGGGGAAATATCGTCCTGGGATGTTGCTGCTGGTTCTAGTAAAGATTTATTGTTGAATTCACTTGAATTTTCAGAGAAATTATCAATGATAATATTAGGTTTGTCAGCATTTTTGTCGCTTTCGACATCCTCTGAGGTATATTTCTGTGCCGCATCAATTTGAGAATCTGATATCTCAGTTGTGCAATGTTGTTTATCCAATGCAAGGGCTTCAGCTGAAGCAGGTAGTACACTATCAATAGTTTTCTCTGACACAACAACCTCACCTTCATCTTGAACAATTTCATTTTCTTGGTTACTCTTCATTTCACAAGTGTTTGCACGGTCGCCAGCTAGATTCTTCTCATTATCAGTTGCACTAAACTGCTCAAGCACGATGTTACTATCAGCAGCAGTCGATTCTTCATGTTGATTTCTCGTAGTCTTGAGAGCACTGACACAACTGCCGTCATCTGACAGTGAACTCTGGAAAATATCTGCATAATCTGAAGTTTGCTTATCCCAACTCTTGTCACCTCCGAGTGCCGTCACAGTATCTTTTCCTGCTTTGACATCAGCCTTGCTTTCGTTCCCGATATGTCCTTGAGCGGCGTATAAATCCTCAACTTGAGCAGCTTGAACGTCAGGGCTAGTCTTATCCGGAATGATTAGACTCCGCTGGGTTAATGAAAGGTTTAGCACCTCGTCAGCTTCAGTTGAGGAATTGCTAGCAATTTCGCTTGCAACTGTTACTCCCTCAATTCCAACGTTATCGTTCCAGCATTTGCCTTCCTCACTCTCATTTATTCGGCTTGCATGAGCCAGACTAGTTATATCTGCACTCTCTGGGTTTACTCCAGTAACTACTTCGGTTCCGGTAAGATAAGAAAGTTCAGCATTTTCCCTGTTGGGTAAAGTATTCTCTTCAGCTGCTTCATCAAGCTCTCTTGTATCAGCATTCCAAGTTACAGCGTCCTTCAAAGTCTCAGAATGCCTAACAGGATCAGAAGATTTTAACGTTCTTTCTCTCACAGCGTTAACGTTACTTGAGGTAGTTTGAACCGGCTGAGTGGCTGCAGTATCAAATTCGCTTTGCTTGTTTTCAGAATCATTGCTGTTTATATCTCTATCTGTATTTCGTTCATCATCGTTGTCATTTTCAACATCATCATCATCACTCTCGTGAACTGCAGCAGCCGTAGAGTCTGATATCTTACAGTCTTTATTATCTTTAATATCAAGTAATTTCTTCCCGATTCGTGTATGTGAACGTTTACGTTTTGCTTTCCCTACTTCAAATGTTGATGTATCATCATCATCATCATCATCGTTGTCATCATAATCATCATCATCTTCGTCATTCATAGCAGCCACTAGAGCACTTGTACGTGAATTATGCCCATCTGTTTTCTTTCTTGCAGAACGCTTTGTTTTTCCAGCTCCATTGTCCGCATCTGAAGAATCCTCTGATTTTCCCTTTCCACATTCCGTTTCATTTCTTTTAACGACAGCAAAATCAGAACTTAGAGTCTTCACACAGTTTTGTTCATTTGACTGCATGTTACCTGGACTGTCTGTTGACGGGTTTAATTCGTTATTAGTATCAGAATAATTTCCGTCCCTGGAGTCGAAAATATTCAATGAGTCAGAGAATTCTCTTTCTTCATCCAATTGATCGGAGTTTGATATCTGGCCTTCAGACGAAGGAAAGTCCATCGTATTAGGATCGCGTATCTCGCCAATGATATTACTATCACTCGTAGCCATCTTGTCGCTGTTATCACTATGAACATGTACGCTTCCAAGAGTTTCAGCCAATGACCCCAACCTGATTACAGTCTGAGTAGCTTGTTCCCTATTTTCGTCATCGTTTTCACAGCTCATATTTACGCCAGACGTATTTGAAACAACCATATGATTTAAATTTGGTTGTAATCGACACTCAGTTTCAGCTTCTGGCACTTGCTTGCCGTCGTTCACAGTATCTGAAACCCCATTATCTCCAGATCGAGTGTTCATTGCCCGTATTTCATCCCAATTCTCTGTCTGAACAGACTCCGAATTGGTAGTGGCAGACTTCAGACGCTTCGTTCTTCTTCCCCACGGTTCTGGAGCCTTAAAGTGAACAAGAGCAAAGTTTCCACTATCCTGCTCTGTTGCCCCAGCCGCTTCTCGATTCCTTAAGTACCTCGAATAATTATCTTCGTCCTCCAGCGTCGTCTGCAGGTGAAGTCTGGATAAGGAGAGGTTCGTCATGAGATTTCCATACTCAGCCGAGACCAGTCGTCGCGAGAACGCCATGCTGGAACTACGAGGTCGAGTTCCCCGAAAGCCCGGTGGTGTCAGACTAAAGGTCATTGTCGGGTCACTCATTCGAAAAGTTCGAGTTTCAGCTTGACGTTCTCTGTCTGGATTTCGAAGTCTTACCACTTGCCCGTCCACTACAACGGTATTTCTTTCGTCTGAATTCACCTGCATCTCAGATTCTTCATTCATCGTTATATCATTGTCTTCAACTTCGTCAACTCCTATTTTTGGATTCCTTGAGCAGGATTCACCAGGACTACAAGGATTATCTTTAGGATGAACCAGAGTATGATCATCAGTTGACACATCATAGGCACCACTATTATCAAGAGATGGCTCATTCACTGATATATCATCGGTATCATCATAATCTTTGGTATCACTCTGATCCACAGGATCATAAACAGCTGTAGTTGAAGATGTTTGGATTCCATGGTAAATAAACTCCTCCTCATTTTTCTGCTCATCCTCATTACGCTGTTCCTTTTCATCTTCCGATTTTGATTCCGCATTTTTCTGAGATGATAATGATTCAAATATTTCCTCAGAACAATCACTAGGGCTTACCTTTTCGGCTGAGCTTTGAAACACACTCGATTCCATCAAGTCATTTGCTACAAACGCTAGATTTTCATTTGCAGCTGATTGTACATCATCTGCCTCTGACTCGGTACCTTGATTCAACTGAGATTCCTCTGAAACGTCAGAAAGGCTTGGAAGCGAGAGTTTCTTTGAAACACTGCCATAACCAGAGTCCCTATTTCGAACTGACCACGTTAAATGGTCTTCTGATTCTTCTTTATTCAATTCAGTGGAATCACTAAAAGCGTCATCATCCAGCAGTGCGGAAGAACGAGCTGCGGCTTCACTAGTTCTTTTCAGAGCAAGTTCTCTAGCAAGATTGGCAGAGCCTTGAGGTCTACCTAATATTCCATTGCTTCTCAGAGTTACGTTTGGAGATATTCCCCGTTCATCCACAACATCGGCGCGTGCATCTCTATCGCCATGTTCATCTTGACCTGCCGATCCAACAAAAGAACTTTTTTCTGGGTCCAGTGCATGTGTTTCTTCTTGACGACTGCTTTCTGCTAAAACATCCCGAGTGTTAGAATCATCTGTATTATTTGAACCTACCACTCCAAGTTCTTCATCTGCTGCTTTCTCTGAGTCGTTGAATAGTTGATATTCGAGACGAGTAGAATTTTCACTGTCATTCATGTCAACGTCAGATTTAACTGGCAATTCTCCTACGCACTCTAGATCAGCACTACTTGCCCCTTCGACGCCCACAGGTTGAACGTGTTCTGAAATTAGATTATCTGTAAGCAACTGATTGAATGTTTCCAGCGGAACCGGAAATTGTGCTTCTGATTTAGGTATCCCAGAATCAGTATATTCCAATTTTTCAATAGACTGACCTGGAGGTATCACAAAAGATTCAGCGCCTGTGATATCAGCCGCCTTAATCGTCTCGCTGTCGAGACCAAATGCTCCAAAGTCTACTTCTCCTTTCAAAGTTGACGTTCCATTCTGCTCCACTGCCTCGATGAGTTCTGACGTTTCTACAGGCGCATCTTCTGTATGTACAGTAGCCGTAACTCCCGCATCAGAAACTTCTCCAGATCCTGCAAGAGCAGAAGTGAGATGATTCATTCCGTCCCAAGCCTCGACGTCTTGTCCTCCAATATGAAGAGCTCGCTGCATTACTAAGCTTACGTTTAATCCCCCAGGTGAGAGCAAGCTATGTTCTAAAGATAGTACAGAAATGGGAAGCGTTGAAATGTTTGAGAATGGATCTGACCCTTGTCGTAGATTAGACAAAATTCCAGTAGGTTCCATGGTTAGATATAACGCGCCCGCAGTTCCAGAAGATGGTAATTCAGGTGAATCTGCAGCGATTGGCTTAACAGGATTTCCACACACCTCAACAGAGTTTAGAACTCTTCCATTTGAATAATTTAACATAGAAACTTCATGAGCTGCTCCTTCTTCCATTGATTGAAATACATCTTCACTAGTATTAGCATTCAAACCCTCCTGTTCCACACTCTTGCTTGCATGCTCAGACATGTCGGATAATGGGCTCTCTCCGGTTCCTAAATGTTTGGTTTGAGCAGACAACACTTTGCGTCGTTTCAATGGTAGTTGAAAATTTGTGCTTCCGAAATTAGCATCTGCAGCTTCTGTTCAGAACATAATTATGTAGAATAAACAAATTCATCAGAAATTAAACCAAAATCAAATTATTATAAATTTGCAAGCAGAGAGCTAAATAACTAGTAACTATAACAATACGGCTGGATGTACACTTCAGCATATAAGATAAAATGAATTAAAATTTCTGTATATACAAAAAATGTAATGAAATTTAGTCAAAATATTGGAAGTTCTGCTATTTTACCCGTGTTGTGTCCAGGTTGCTGAAGAATAGACCAACCGCAAACTGCAAGTGTTGTAAAAGGCGACTAAGCACTAAGATCCAACCAACGTCAAAAATGGTATTAAATTTGTGATCTCTTAGGCTCAAGAAATTACTAAAAAATTTTCAAAGTTAATGGAAAAGTACTCCAGTTCACAATGAGGAATGGAGAAAGTCAATTTGTATCCCGACGCTAGTTAAACTGGAATTCAAAGGAAAATGCCGATGACGATTGAGAGTTCTACGATAATATTATTGACACGTATATGACGCATATGGCATATAGTAAGAAATTATCAATTCACCATTTACTCATTGATCTTCTTTCGGATTAATAGAATAACATAACGGCACACTGGATCAGGAAGCACAGATGCTTGTTTAAGGATCATTTCCTTTTTCTTCTCCATGGTTATTAGTAATCGTTGCTTTTTGATGGCGCATCAATTGCAGCCGGCTAGGATACAACGTAAATTAATGAAGTTTCGAGAAATTTTGAGGCGGAGTAACTAGTTAATTAGAAAACAACAGCTATCCGAAGTTTTCATGGTCAGTAAAGTTCTAAATATTCACGATAGCGAAACTGATTTTAACAAAAATCAAATGAAAGTATGAAGCATCTGAAATGAAGCTTTAAAAAAGCTATTCGCAAGGCAATGTTGCTATTGCTTTGCCTTCCATTGAAAAGCTGCATAGCGAAGTTATGCCGTTTCCGTATTACAAAATTTATTTCCGTATTACACAAAAGCTACAATCAGAGACGTTCCGCCTAGGTTTTTAAATAATAGCCTCCAATATTGCATGCTTCCAACCCACTGGGTCATCCAATCATTAAAATCAATGAACTATTTACTAATAATTTATGCTAATTTATATTAGTTATTAATAAATTAACACTAATATGGGATACATTTAACGCTGCTCGCATAACTATAGTAACTTTTCTTTACTGCTGGTACTTTGAAGTCCTCTTCCTATTACAAGTTATATCTATGACATTAAATAACCACCCCTATTTTACCAGCGGTTCTTGATAGCCCAGATACGCAACTAAGACGTTCTTGCAGCCTGGATGCGAGAAGGATCAATTACTCAGAATGCTTAGCTTCCAAACTGACCAGTAGCGTCGCTGTAATCTAGTTCCAAAAATATTATCCTGGCAAAGAAAGGGTTAATTAAAAATGACAAGTTTACGGAACAAAGCCACAATGAATAGAGGACCGAAGCTGCAAACGTTGAAGGCTATACATTAATTTAGCTTCAGCTTAGACTCCCGAAAAGATAAAAAGTCAATGACGAGAGAGTCGCTGCGCCTATAGATAAAGCAATTAAAATATATCTCACCAAGCCACTGGCTCAGCATCAGCACTGTAAATATTATTCTTACATATACACACTGTACTTAAGTTCAAATACGGTCGGTAATACGACTGCATTTAAACAGAGGCTCAAGACGACAAGAGGCTAATTAATTATTTATTACTGATAAAATAATATACCTTCATCGACTGACTGTCTTGATGTCTCGTCGGGTCGAAAGTGAGAAGAATCAGGATCGATATTAGAGAAGGTACTCGAACCAGCCACAGCACGAGAATCACCTCTAGATCTCCTTCCCTTTCTTGTCTGCCTCACACCATCCACTTGTACATCGTCAGGCGAACCAAAGGATAAATTATCTGATATCTCAGCAGCAACGTTTTCTTGAGATACAGGATTAAATGGTAGAGGCGTTTGTTCTAGAGTTTCCTCGGAGGATGGCAGTGGAAAAACAGGAGTGATAAAATCTGTATGTAAAGCAGCTAAAGAAATAGGCGAAGTAAATTCATTGGAAGATCTAGTACTTGATATGTATTCATTATTCAATCCCGCTAGTCGAGAGAGATCAAACGTTCTTAAATTACTATCATTCACTGCAGACGATTGCTTATAACTAATGCCAATATTAGAATTATATGATAATGAATTCTTAGCTAAATCATTAGACTCATCATCTAATGAATCATCCGATAAAGCTTCCTCGTTTTCCTTATCCTTACTCTTAGAAGTTCCAGTTTGATATTGAGTATTATGCGGAATGTGAAGAGAGAGTTCGTGGTCTCTAGAAGTACTTCTAAGCAGTGTGTGGAAAGGTTCTTCATGCGGATGCAAAATCAGCCCGCCTAAAGAATTACTACTTTGATAACTTAAAGGATTCGGACCCTGAATGCCCGTCTTCATTGATTCAGCTTCCACAACATCGGTTGAATCATTCTCAATATCAAGAGAATCTGTAGACAACTGAAGGACGACGTCGCTAGGTGTAGGTGGAGGCTTGACGTCTGATTTTGGGTCACTCGTGATATCATAGAAGTAACTGACAGAGTCGCCTTGAGCTTGTTGTTGAATGCGGCGATCTCGCCCAGTTTGAAGATCACGTGGAAGAACACGGTCACTTATGGACTCTGACGATGACGTGGCAGTATTTGAAGAATGTAAGCACGGAATGGTAGTTTGAGACTTATTTAATCTCTCTTCGGAGACTGAATAAATCTGTATCGAGTCATCAGCCAGATATTCATCGTTGTCACCAAGTGAAGGCACTTCACCAGCAGAACCTCTGCAGAGGCGTGACTCCATGCGACGAGTGGGCGTGATTTGAGAACTAGAAGCAGCCGTTCTTCTTCGAGCTTCTTCTTGCTGAGCAGCTGTTAACCGAAAGTCCACTGAAATGTCATCGTTAGATTTCGACAAACCTGCAACCCTAGGTCTCTTACACTTTTGTGATTCTGGTCCTGGACTCCTTTCAGACGTTGTTCTTGGATTAGCACGACTTACAATTCCACGACCCCTTGAAGCTCTTTCAGCTGAGTTTCTAACAGGGGATGTAACCGTCGGTAATTTAGCTACCTCTTTATTTGTAATACTCCGCAATGGACTATTGTGACCTACCTTAGAGTCAATATTTCTTGAAGATCCCGAAGATTTAGCACCCCTAACTTCCATCCGCTTTTCCCTCATTGGAGCCACAACACTGGACTCTACACTTTTGGTATTTGACGCCCTATGTCTGGAACTCAGAGAAGTTCCTCGTTTTGGTGATGAAGCTGGTCGAGCGGCTGGCATATCGTATCTTTTAGGACTGGAATTGCCAGTGCCATAGCTTCCATCAGGGCTGGTTCTTCTCGGCATGTTTTTGCTGTTAAAATCCTTTGTGATATCAGGAACACTTCCATCTCCCGAATATCCGCTATCAATACTAGTTAAAGTGTTTACTCCTTTTTTTCTATCAATGCTACCGGCTGACGTGATCTTCTTTCCTGTATTTGACGTCAGCTGTTGCCTTTGAACTTGTTTTTGTTTTTCTATCTGCCTTCTAGAAGCATATATGGGCTCCGATTGCTTACCTACGTCATGTTTCTTATAAATTCTTGCCTGCGGTATAGTAGGCTGTTGTGGCGCTGATTCTGACTCTACATTTTCGTTTGCTGACGATGTCTGTTTTAATTTATCTTGTAGATGGCTAACCAGTTGCCTACTGTGTGGTTGCTGCTGATATGATTGTGTTCTGCCAGCAGAAACCACAGGACTCCAACCTCTAATATCATAAGCACTTACCCATCTCCCAGACTGTTGAAGAAAAGTCACGCCAGAATTAGCAGCCAGCTCTTCATCAGCAGCCTCCGGCACTGAAGGAAGACTCTGGTTGTTTAGTCGATGAAGTTTTGGACTGGGAGATCTGCGCTGAATTCTTGCAGGGAATGCAGTGGAAGGAAACTGCTGATCTGGGGAAGACCATGAGCTGGGTGATCCCAATGGGTGGCCACCTCTACTGCACAATTCTGAAAGTGACGAAGATCTATTGCCTGTATTTATATCGTGCATTCTATCTTCAGAACCTGCAGAAGATCGCAGTCGGGATGGATTAGAAACACTTCTAGCAAATCTTGCTTCAGAATCTTCTCGCGTGTCTTCATCAGACACTTCCAGCAAATCCTCAGCTTCACATAAAGTCGAGTCGTTTGAAAGTGCCATCTCAGAAGAAAGTTGATTGGATGTACCAAGTCCAACATGGTGATATCCCAATCCTTCATTTTGGGCAGCTGTTCCAGACGGCCAGCTTGCCCTGTTTCGTTTCCTACGAAGACTATCCTCCGTGGTCCCTCGTGACTGGCGCGTTCTCACAGGCTCATGCACTGCTTCGCTCTGGCACTCCATGGTTTCTGGATCAGTTCCTGTTGATCTACTCTCAGGACGACGCCTAACAGAACCTAAGCTATCATAGCTTTCCAACTTATCGAGAGAATGTTCACTGGTGGACATGCTGATATGCAGTGAAGATGGGAGACCTGACTCTCCAGATCTTTGGCTCAGCTTCTCTCTCTCTTCAACACGATATGTTAGCTCAACCTGTAAATAAGCACGATTAATCACTGATGTTTTCTGATTAACATAATGTCAGATTGGAAATCAAGCTTATGGTTAGTACGTCAAGTCATTTTTTTCTAGAACTGAGCTAGATTAAAGCAGAAGTCATCGTTAAAATATTTTTCAAGCGACAGAAAAGATACAGATTTTGGGAAGAGCTTGCAGCGAAATCGGCTAAATGTGAGATTTTAAATTGATAGGCGCAGTGTTCAAACTCACTCTCCGTTCGCAGACACATATCGAGATAGGAAACAGACATTTAAACATAGATTTCAAGACATGTAGAAACATATGTTGAGTTAAATGACACATATTTCTGAAATGATAACATTCTGAGTATTGTGGCTATATTATCTCAGCACGGAGATTCAATGGCCATAAATCTATAAGCCGCCCTTCACTGATGTGACTCGGTAGCTTTAAGTCGATTGAAGCCCCGTTTCAGAATCTACTAATACTTCACTTAGAGGTGTCGTACCAGTTTTGTGTTGAGCTTTTCCACATGATCTGTTTGAGCACCCACATGTTCTACCATCCTCTCTTCATCCTTCTTGTACTTCTGTTCCAGCGCCCTCAGTCTGCTGTTCTCTTCCTCCAACTCTTTCAGTCTATCACTGTACAGCTTCTCCACGTCGATTTGTCTTACTAACAATTCGTTCTGAGCTTCTACTATAAATAAATATAATTAGTTGTGATTTATTTTTTAATAAATTATGAATAATTTAAATATTTTATTAGTAATAAATGCAAATTTAACTTAGTTAAAGTTGATTTATTTTCGTTCACAGAATAGCAAACGATATGCTAAAATTATAAACCAACATATGTGAGCGTCGACCACACACTTTACAAACACATACAATTTATCAATTTCACTTTGAGTTGAGCTGGTAGCGAGTTAGTAAGTTGTCCGACTGCGTACCAGTAGGCGAGGGTTCAAATCTAGCACTCGCCTAGTCTGTGAAGTGCCTTAAAGCCAGGACGGTTGCGTTAAGCTGTATAACCTATATATATATATATATATATAATATATTTATATATAATATACTGTATAGTATATATATATATATATATATACATTATATATATACAGTATATTTATAATCATACATTATCATTATTCGTTGATTTCAATTATATCAGACACAACGAAGAAATCTTACACAGTTATAAAGTTACATACAAGTTTACACAGGTAAACACAGGTAAATATACAAGTACATTAATGTAAATCATAAATTTAGTAACATTCTTTGTAAACAATCCTCGTGATCACGTTATTGTCACTCATACAGTTTTAAGTGCGATTATACAAGGATGGGCTCTATCTCTAATCTAACGATTATTAGTTGTCCTCATTGGTGGCATTAGAGAAAACGAAAAGTGATGAGAGTTATTCCTGTCTGCTTTTTCAGCAATTTCGATCAAGATATGAATACAATCATAAACGCGCACTTATTAGTCTTCCTTAGAAAAGGCATAAGTCTTATTTTATCAGAGGCTAACTCAAATAAGAATTCCATTTAAATAAAGATTGCCTGTTTACATTATACTTTTCTGCCTTATAGTTTTCTGAATTATACCTAATCTGCCTGCTCACATTATAATTTAAATTATATGAGCTATTTCTCGCCACTTTCTGGAGCCAGTGGCGATATCGGTACGATATTCGACCCCGGATTAGTATGTATTATGTTCAAATCCTGGGCTCGCCCGTCACTGACATCATTTCGAGTGGAGTGAGGAAACTGACGCTTACATTACCTTTTTTATATATTTACTAAAACCGATTCTCCTTACCTGACTCTGAGGTTGAGCCTAGACGACTCAATTCAGCTCCCTGTCGCTCAATTTCAGCAATGGCTTCCTGTCGTTCTCGATAATAGGTGTCCCGAAGTTCATCGAAATGTTCCTTCTGCTGCCTCACCTCATTCATATGCTGCTCATGCAGGAGGAACAGATGCTCTTCTTGAGCTCTGAAGGCAGCCACTGCCTTCTCGTGTTCAATTCGTAACCGTTCCAGCTCCTCTCTAATCCATAAATCAATCAAATCATCATCTTCTTCCAATCAAATAATTCAATTAAAAAATCAAGTACAAAAATAGAAGAATAAGTGAAATAAAAAATAAATAAATGAAATTAAAAAATTTATTCAACAATAAATAATAACAATAACCAATATATAAAGTACAGTTGAAATGCTAAAGGCTACAGCAGCGATAAATGAGCATCACAAATTATAACTAATAAAAAATGAACAACTGATTCTGTAAAATCCGCCAAAAATTTCCAGAAGTAGAAGTCTACGCTTTACAAGGCTAGATAGCGACTAATGAAATACTTAACATAGCCTATTACACTCACCTCTCGCTCTCTCTCTCTCTGTCACTGGCATTCTCTCTCTCTCTCTCTTACTCTCTCTCTCTCTCTCTCTCTCAGTGCACTGCTTTACGGCAAAGTTCATGACATACATTTAATTTTTTCAATTAATTTTAATTCTGCTTTCATTTTCATCTCTAACTTCAGAAAATTCTACATTCGCTTGTTTGCGAATGAAGAACTATATTTTGTGTGACATAGAGATAGGATGTAATGGTGAACGTAAGAAACAATAAAACGCATTTAAATGTGTAACTGAGAATATCATGAGAAATTTGACTTTCGTCTAAAATGAAATAAGATGTTTTATAATTTGGAAAGCCATGAATTTTAGTAACTTGTGACATAAATGAACAGAACTGTTATTCTCTGTCTGCAATCTAATGATTTCAATTTGTCCAATTTGTGAACATTTTCTAAATTTCATGACCAATAAAACAGAGTTTATAGCTGTGATTAGTAAGAAAATAGAATAACAATAAGCTTAATATATAAACTTATACCTCTCTTTCATTAATTCTTCAGGATCTGAGTCAGACTTTACGTTAGAACTGAAACATAAAATCAATGCAATTTATCTCTATCAAAAATGCTAAATGGTAAATTGATAAATCGAATACATGAATGATAAATTATACTTTCTTATGCTAATTTCAAAATTTTCATCAATATCGATGCACCGGATGCATTTTGATAAATAATACAAGGTAACGAAATGCAGAAGCTGAATGTTTCATTGATTGAAAAAGCACAATAGATGCAACGCTGGCTTGCTTAATAACAAATATGAAGCACAAATTGTACACACAAAAGCTGCCCGAATGTACAAGTGGCTCTTTTTTATTACGAATAGCAAATGTACAGAAGCTACAGGCCTATCCATTATAGTATACAAACAACAATCTTCAGAAGTTGGGCCTCAACGATAAAACATCAGTGATGAAACAGCTGCATCAGTAATAAAACAACAGAGATATAGCATCTGCGTCAGGTGAAACAGCTGAAACGTAGCAGCTGTTTCAGATAAAACAGCTGAGACTTAACAGCTGCTTCAGGTAAAACAGCTGAGACATAACAGCTGCTTCAGGTAAAACAGCTGATACGTAGCAGCTGCTTCAAGTAATTCAGGTAAAACAGTTGACACGTAACAGCTGATTCAGGTAAAACAGCTGAGACTTAACAGCTGCTTCTGGTAAAACAGCTGAAACATAACAGCTGCTTCAGATAAAACAGCTGACACACAACAGCTGCTGGAGTGATATAACAACAGAGACCCAGCTGCTTCAGAGATAAAGAAGCATAGATGCGACAAAACTAAAAACAGCAGCTGATGTATATTTTCATGCGATTCCCTTGACGAATAACCACCACTCTGAATAGTCAAAGATTGATCCCATATTTTTTTGTTGTTAATCCACCAAGATTGGTGGATTAACAAACATAGCTGAATCATCAAGCAGATCGTTCCATCTGTGACTTCTAGGCAATTAAATCATTTTATAAATATAGCTAATTAATTGTTTTTCTTCATTCACTTTACTCCTTCGCAAATTGTATCAATAAACTACCTTTGGGGTTCAAAGCCCGATCATATTCGTTACTGAAATCATTTAGAGATAGGAAACTGAAGTTAACATCGACTTTAACTTTAAAATTTGACAAAAACTTTACGCAATCTCTCCAGTAAACGTCTATATAATAATGACATCGCGCAAGCACAGACCTACGATTGGAGACAGAGGGCGTGCTTGATCTAGACATGAGATCTATACCACTGGTGGACAGGTTGAGAGATGTGAGACTGTTACATCTAGAAAATGTTCCTGGTAGGCGAACATCCTCTCCTTGAGACTACAATCAATAGAAATATATATATATATAGAATATATATATATATGTATATATATATATATATATATATATATATATATATATATATATATATATATATATATATATATACATACACAATAGAAATATCAATTAATCAATTAATCAATCAATCAACTCAATCTCGCAACTAAAATAAATCAATTAATAGAAATGTCAATAAATGTAATTCCCCGCGTTGTGTCCGGTTTGCTTGAAGAATAGACCAACCGTGTAAATTTGCACGTGTCGTAGAAGGCGACATAAAAACTAGATCCAAGCCAACGGCAGAAAGGGCATTCGGTTGGTGAGCGCCTAGGCTCCCGAAATTGCTACAAAATTTAAACGCATGAACAAACTTCCAAAAGAAGGCCTATTCGTATCCCGACCCTATTTCAACTGAGATTTTAGGCAAGATGATGATGATGATGATGATGATGCTGATGATGATGTCAATGAATCTAATGAAGATCAATAAATTTTACTATTTAGTAAACACGAGTCGGCTTTCACGAGAATGTACATTGCGTCTTAAAATATCTTCATATAGAGAATTTTTAATCGAAAATATAGTCAATCAATTAATACAAAGTAGTAAATAATCAATTAATTGTCTTTCATAAAAGTAGACAGATTTTATGTGATAAGAAACAAGGGCGTATGCAGATAATAGAACACCTGCAAATAAAGTCACCAATACATCAATCATTGAATCATTATTCTGTGTTGATTATCCTGTATTATATTGTATATCTGTCCGTATTCCAATACTTCCTCTCCGAACAGTAGCTATTTTATTGTATGACCAATCACTAAATTCGTAAGAAAAATAACGTCTCTAAGGCTTCAAAACTGCAGAAGTCATTCAAAACATACCAAATCATCTACAATGCTAAACATAAGAATCTTTTTTGATAAGAATTATTCTTCACCACATACAGTACAGTAGCAGTATAGTATAGTATACTTCTTCAAATAAACTCTAATGCTCAACTCTTTAAGAGCAGCTAAAATCTTATATTAAAAGGCAAACGTTTAAGTTATATGTTGACGCAAGTTATATCTAAAGCTGTTGGATATTAAGGATTTGCCTATCGGCCTATCGATTCGACGCAACAGCCATTTAAATGTTCTTGCAATCAAGTGCTTAAAATTTCTGCAAAGTTAAGCCTTCAGCCTAATCACGTGCCAATATTTCCTAGATGTGCACACTAAATATAGTGTAAAATACTTCCTATATATATATATATATATATATATATATATATATATATATATATACATATATATATATATATATATATATATGTGTGTGTGTGTGTGTGTGTGTGTGTGTATTAAGTATTTTACACTATATTTAGTGTAAAGATAGCATCATGCACAACACTGAATTCTATTATACTAACTTTATTTCATATCGAAAAAGCAAAAAGTAGCAAAGTACACACCGCGATAAGATATTAATTACATTATAAGATATAATCCATATTTCAGTAAAATATCTATTAGTATCTCTAGCCGTAGTTACACAAAATACACCACGAAAAAAGTTCGAAATTATCGAACACTAAACACTTGAAAGCCAGCGCTACTGGGTTAGTTAGACGCTGAGTTAACTGATTAATGCAAGTCTCTGATTATACACGCATGTACGACGGTATCAATACAATAAATTAGTATAACTATTCGTTGGGACTGAGTTGCGTGTTCTGTCATTTCAGATATGATTACAAATCGGGGCGCGGTGAGTCTTTTACGACATTATTTCGCAAATGCTAAGAAAATCACACAAGACTTTCAGGGTGTACAGTTTAAAACTATGAAAAATTTAAATATTGAAAAAATCTACAAAAGACATTTAATTGTATTTTATTATTTACGTTACATTTTCATAGTGGATTTTCCTAATTACTCAACTATCTCTCTCTCTCTCTCTCTCTCTCTCTCTTCAAATTAATTCGTACATATGGTCGAATATTCTTGATCTTCAAAGATTCTTCAACAGAAATCTAGCATAATAATTTAATAGCATTTCGAGAACATATAATACGTACAATTAAGATTAATTTACGCATGATGGTTATAATAATGCAACTACCGAGGCTGCAATGATACCATTACGTAGGCTTAAACGGAATAATCTCTAGTAGGTAGGCCAGAATGAAACTATTATTACTTGGGCCTACCGACATTATCCAGTAGGCCTAAGAGCCCTAAGACAATAATAAAAAGTAATATTCAAAATGGTAAAACTGGGCCAAAAATATACCATTTTTTCAGTAACAGAAAAATTATGAGTAGCCTAAATGAATCAATATATCACATAATTGTTAATGTTAAATCAACTACATTTATATTATAAATTTATTCCAGTTTTAATACTTATTGAAAAATAAAAGAAATCAAGGTTCAATAGGATAGCACATAAATTTCATTTTCACTCAAATTGCAGCAGTTACCCCTTATTTACTCTATAATGGCAGTCATAGTGTCGGACGTGAAGCATGAAAACAATGTTATCGCCGTATTTAATTAATTAGTTATTCCACAAGTGAAGTTTACCACCAACTCTCCTGTGACCAAATAGCAGACGGAATTAAGAACACACTGTAGAATGATAACATAATACTATGCGTCGAATGGTCAAATCTACAGATAATCTATGCGCATAGATCTATGCTTCCTCTACAGGTGTAGAGACAAATACTAAGGCGTCGAATGGTCAAATACACAGATAATCTATGCGCATAGATCTATGATTCCTCTACAGGTGTAGACCTCAAAACAGAGTATCATAGTACAACACAGGCAACTTATATATTATACTGTTTTACCAGCAGGCCTTTCAATAGACTCACAGACATTCACAGAATTTTCTACTATATCGTAACTCTCTCTCTCTCTCTCTCTCTCTGCCTCTCAGTTTTTCCTCTCTCTCTATCTCTCTCTGTCTGAATGTATCTCTTTCTCTCTCTCTAACTCTCTCTCTCTTTCTTTCAGATATACTACTTTTTTATTCAAATAGTTACACACATGACATACCGCATGTGCTATATAGTTTCCTTTCTTTGTTTCTGTTTTTATTGTTTTCGTTATTTCCTCCATTCCTCTCCATGGCTATTAGTAATCATTGCCTTTTGTTGGCGCATCAATTGCAGCCGGCGAGGATTTAAGAATAACCCTTCCAACACCCTCGAGATTTTTTTCTTTCAAAGCTGTCAATACTCGATCTTCTAAGGTGGTCACCCACAAAGTACCAACCGACGCGATGGAGCTTAACTTGGTTCAACTGACGCGCAACTTAACCGATTGCGCTAAATCTCGCCCCAATATACTCTCAAACGTAAATGATATCATATTGAGAACTACAAAATTGTTAATCTACAACAACATTACACTACACACTCCTCCATCATAGACTATCTAATTAATCTCTTGAAAAGTAACTTGCGAAATATGAGTTCAATAACAGTTTTCCATTTCCTTCCTCATTATTGATGTTAATCGGTAATTAAGAAATAAGCACAGTTTTATATTTTTCTTTATTCTTTGTAGATCTAATAGGAAAAAATGACACTATTCTACACTGCTTAGTAATAGTACAAGTAAAAAATTGTAAGCCATACAACCTGAGAACTACTGATTAATTAATGATATGTACCACATTGCTCAGGTGTGTCATATATCAACCTTTGGTTAAGCTTGACTATACACAACTAATCTAATAATGGGATTGTTAAAAGATGTCAAAACTAGTGCGACATGAAAATAAGAAGAATATCGATAAAGAAATTATAATTTAAAGAATTAGTGCGATACGCAATAAGATCAGGCCTTGACGAAACACTGATATTGAAATCTCATCTCGCATCTTCTTCTTTATCTAATGTACATGTATATATCTTACCGCTTAAAAATTTAGATCATCAAATAATATAACACTATATCACCGACATAATAACATTGAAAACAAAATGTATGAATTAAAAATAAAATTAAATAACGAATCTAGTAGTTTAAAACTTGTATCTTGCAATTTAAAGTTTTTTTATTATTAGGAGATAAGAGCTTATTTATAAGCAAGTCATGACTCAAGACACTGCAAGTGCTGATAGCTGAAGCTCGTAATTAAGCACACACTAGCGCACAACAAGAGACAACACTTAGCAACAAGGAGACGCTCTATGGCTAGGCACACTTGAAACTACGGCGTGACAAATATATACGTCATTTGCATTAGTGAATATATTAAATCAAACGGTGTAATTGTATAGACTTTATCGTAACAAGCGAGGGAAACGATGTGACAGTTGTCTGAATTGCAAATTTCGTAAATAAAAACTTTCAGATATCAATTTACGGAAATAAAACTATATATAGAAACATGAAAGAATTCTATTAATTGACAAGGCAGCCCCGAGCCTATCTATATTATAAAAACTAGCAATAATAATAACAATAATCATCGAAATGATAACGAAAATTTAAAGTGGTCTTGTGCCAAATTGGAAACAATTCTTCGCCCTTTCAACTGCCTAAGTATTGCAAATATGCAATAACTTTGAATATTTATCCGGTGTCGGATCAGACAAAAATACTAACAAAAACGTACCAGACAGAGTTAGCAAAAGTAAACAATTGATAAATACGATAGAGAATAGAAGAGTTGGGTATATTATGCTCTGAAAGGAGATGGTGTACAAGAAGGGGTAATCGAAGGGAGAATGGAAGGAAAGAAGGTTAGGGGAAGACCGAGACTGGAGATGCTGGATGATTTGATAGCTAATTCGTATTTCGATATGACTAGAAAAGCAAAGGATATGAGGAAGGGTTATATGCTATGGACCTGACAATAGGCAGTGACAATAGGCAGTACACTGAGATATGTATACAGTATAGGCCTAATACATTGTATAGAATAATACATTTTGAATGAACCATCATACGATAACTTTGATCCCTAATATATATAGCCCTACACACTATGGCGTACACTAAATCAAATCAAGTACTTGATCAAATAAATCCATTAGTTCCGCTGTAGTTTTGAGCAGAAGAAGCCTTCAGCAGCAGAGGAACAGTTAGGCATCCGTCTAACGATAAAGAAATGGCGTTAAATTACTTAAACTACACAGTAGTTTAAGGCTAACTTAAACTACACAGCAAGCGTAAGTAAATGAAATTTGCAACACAAATAAAACTTCTATATTACTAATCCAGTTTCGCATCACTAGTAAAAGTCTAGCATCTTTAATCTAATTTCACAATTTAAAGTATAACTTCATAAATTCTCTTATCAGCACAGCTATGAGGAGAGCTGGTACTAAATTTTAATACAGCATGAGTATGAGTTTTAATAAGTATTATTCGTATCAAAATTTTCTGAAGAATTAGATTAGAATTAACTGTATACAAAGTACAGCTTGTAAATCGTTGAGATTAGAGATTCATCTCACCTGAGATCTTCTCGGCCTAGCTGCAGAAGGGGCAACAGCCGGAGACACAGACCTACTGTATCGCAACACCGGTCTGATCGAACTGTTAGAAAATACACGCGGCATACGACATCCCAGGGACTGGCGAATTCTATAACAAGCCCCTCGAACAGTGCTAGTTAGCATCTACTGGTCCAGTTAGTTCCCTTTCTAGTTATTTCGATAGGCCTGCCGAGTGACAACTACACCAAACAGGCTTTCCGAAATTACAATACCATTGTTATATAGTCAAATTCTTGCACAATCCTCTTCACGGATATTGATCAGAATATCCACCTAAAGTCGTGATTTAGCTAAGCTTTTAAATTTGTATCAATCTAACATAAATTTAGAGTGATCGAATATTTACATAACTTATTTTGAAATAGTGCCACGTGTTCGCTTGAGATCAGTTACTTCTATCAATCAAGAAATTAATTCAATAAAACAGTCGATCAATTACTTCAATTAATCGATCAATTGCTGCAATCAATCGATAAACTACTTCAATAAATCGATCAGTTACTTAAATTGATCAATATAATGTGCATTTAACTCTTCTCTTCATCAATCTGCCCACGATGTCTGTCATATTAGAAAAATTTAATATTTCTCTTAAAATATTGATTATGGCTCACACTAGTCACTAATGATAGATAACTAATCAACTCCAAAGAACATCATATTGTATTATCAATCGCTGCACCAACACTATTGTATCAAATTAAACCAGTGTCCTGACCTACATTAATATTCTATACACTGAAACTGGTTTTTCAATTCAGTGGCATTCATAATACTTATGGTCAAATGAGGACTCAGATATTTAAAACATATAACTGCACTCTTCTGTAATGTATAACAATTACCATTATATTGCCTTGTGCCATTTATTAAAAGTTATGCTGTTTCTGAGATTTCAGCGTCGTGTCAAATATGATGCTAACAAATCAATCCTGCATAAAAGTCATGCAGTCACCGTTCACGTGACTATGCTACAGCTGATAGTCGTCTGTTGACAAACGATGCATTGAACACAATGATAAATACAGCAAAAATTACAAAATGTTCCTTAAATTGACATTTATATTTGGTATTTACTCGGTAGAGGTTGATGATTACATACGGCTGCAAAGTATTTTTCCTTTTCATATTTTCTAATAAGAAAGAAACACGTTGAAAACGAATATTTTGTGCTTTTAAGATCAAACTGCTAGGATCGACAATACAAAAATAGCATTTGTTTGTCAACAAACTGCGTCCAGCCTTCACCTTATAGTGTATGTTTACTTATTTCATATTTGCTATATCGTTCAACCTTGGCAATGAATCGTCACACTTTTATCATGCAAATATCATGTGAATAATTTTACCTTTTAAATGTAAATACCTGAATAAGTATTCAGGTCTTTATCATTTCTTAAGCCTAAATACCGGTAATCAGGCCCAAATATACCGATATTCAGACCTACAATACCGATAATCAGACATATAATGAATAATATCAACGTTTTATCGATATTTAGGCATAAAGGTCGAGACTAGAGAGATACAAAGGACAATTCCTGATACGAAATGTTACGTTACGAATATCCTTTGGCACAGCTGTGCAGTTTATTTCTCGCATTTGGCTTAGGGCTACTATAACAAGGATCTCTCTCTCTCTCTCTCTCTCTCTCTCTCTCTTTCAATCAATCTATCTATATATCTATCAATCTAGCCATATATCTATTAAGCCATCAATAAATAACTAAATAAATCTATCTATCTATCTATCTATCTATCTATCCATCTATCTATCTATCCATCTATCCATCTATCCATCTATCCATCTATCCATCTATCCATCTATCCATCTATCCATCTATCCATCTATCTATCTATCTATCTATCTATCTATCTATCTATCTATCTATCTATCAATGAATCAATCAATCAATCCATCCATCCATCCATCCATCTATCCAGCCATCCATCTATCCATCCATCCATCTATCCATCCATCCATCCACCCACCCACCACCCACCCACCCATTCGTTAGCAAAAAGGAACGCAATATACACTCCAAGCAATACAAAGATATCAATTTTATGGTCTACGATAACTAAATGGTATTATCAATAACCAGTATTGACTATACTGTGCTAACTGAAAACAAATGCAAAAAAAAAATTAAAAGCTTCTTAATAAATTACAGCAATGATCATCATTATGTTGCATTCCATAAAGATTAAATCACCAATCAGTAATTACCTTTCGGGTTTGAAGTTAATCCTACGGACTTTAATATTATTCTATATTCTAGGCAGAGAGCTTAGCTACGATTATATTGCTAAACTATGTCATACAGCAATCAAATTTCATTACATCAAAGATTAATTCTGCAATAAAAGCATTTAGCACTAATAGATAGACGGATGACTGTCGGCTATCTTAAAGATTTCGGGATTTTACACTCAAACCAGTAAAATTTAAAACGCAGACCTCAACGAATAGCGATTTTAACTAACAATAAAACTAATATCATAGCTGCTATTAACATTAAAACTGTACATAACTGAATAGTTACATAAAATAAGAACAATAACCGTAAATAATTATCGATATATATACAGCGATAGCAGTGGCCGCAGTACTTCTAATAAATATATATCTAGCATGAAGCTAATGCAACAATAAACACTGATTTCTTATTTACCTTAAATGCAGCATTTCAATCGGCGAATTCGATATCTAGAGTGCCGAATCTAAAGCATGATAAGCATTCAGCTCTCCTAATAAGACCAACGCAATATCTCGAAACAAATCACAGGCAGGAGTCAATCACCTACCACTTACACGCCTGTATTTCATGACCTAAGCGATGAGTTATGCAGAGCAAAGCCTATAGTCTCGTACGCGGAGAATAAATCGGCCTCTAGAAAATGGTCCAAATTGGTCAGAATATCTACATTATATGTCAGGTGAAAGGATTTACTATATGGCACCTTTCGTTTGAATTATTGCATCAATTTATAACGGATGTTGCGAAAAAAGAATAAATATTAAAATAAGAATATCATTAAACTGGAAGAAATTTATAATATAATATTATTAGTAGTCCTAATCCTGTATTTCCTTTTATTAAACCAGTAAGCTTCCCAAGTACCATCAATACCACCAGACCCGGTCCATACACGATCAATATCATCAGACCCGCTCCAAACACAATCAATACCACCAGACCTGGTCCAGACTTGATCAACACTACCAGACCTGGTCCATAAACGATCAATACCACCAGACCTGGTCCATACACGATCAATACCACCAGACCTGGTCCATACACGATCAATACCACCAAACCAGGTCCAGACTCGATCAACACCACCAGACCTGGTCAATACACGATCAATACCACCAGACTCATCCATATACGATAAATACCCCCAGACCTGGTCCATATACGATCAATACCACCAGACCAGGTCCATACTCGATCAATAACACCAGACCAGGTCCATACTCGATCAATACCACCAGACCTGGTCAATACACGATCAATACCACCAGACCCGCTCCATACACGATCAATATCACCAGACCCGGTCCGCACACGATCAGTACCATCAGACCCGGTACATACACGATCAATACCACCAGACCTGGTCCATACACGATCAATACCACCAGAACCATCCATATATGATAAATACCCCCAGACCTGGTCCATACACGATCAATATCACCAGACCCGGTCCATACACGATCAATACCATCAGACCAGGTCCATACACGATCAATACCATCAGACCAGGTCAATACACGACCAATACCACTAGACCCGATCCATACACGATCAATATCAGCAGACCCGGTAAAAGTAGAACCGGCACCTTTGTCGTAATCAATTTTAAAGTTATTTTAGTAAAGTAAACGTCATAATTAACGCAATTGTTGTCATTCATAATTAACGCAATATAAAATTGATAATAACTTCATAATTCGAGATTAACGGTACGTAGCGTTAAATTCATGAACTATGCGAACCAGTTAACATCTTAAAGACTCTTTCGTAATCGATTATAACCTAAGCCCATGTTATAAAGGTTACAGTATCCATAAAGCATCGTACGGCACCGCGATTTAGCTAATGAATGAATGACACAAACAAGAATGAACTAATTATTAGCCTACTTCTTGGCACTGCCGGCTACGCTATGACAAGTATGTAGCAGTACTTGCAAGTATCAGCCTATAGGTGTGTCTGCTAGTGCAGTATTTATATAACAGTGTACATAGCACTAAGCTACAATCGATCTGCGCGGCTGAGAGGCAACGTGCTCTAGTGAGAGACAGCGTCGCTGATGTAGTCCCTGCCATTGCGCTTAGAATATTTCCATTTGGCAGAACGGATTCAGCGATTTCAAGGAAATTTTAATAAGTAAAAAGAGTAAACACAGACTATAGTGAAATGATCAACTACGTTGATATCTATCACTTTTAATACCACATGTAGGCTATTTTCCGTATAGGCAGTCCAGTTAATGTCAGATATTTTACTTCCAGATAAGCCAGGCTGGGATTCGAACCCACGACGGTTCAATGCTCTTCAGGATCTGTCACTTAAAACTTCATGTCGTTACCTCTACTCTATTAAGACAGTCGTCAAACGTTACAGACTTTTCACGAGTAGACTGAAACTTTACCACGAAGAAAGTCACTCTATTTGCAAAACGAGACACAAACTGAAGAAGAGATGTACCGGTTAGTAATACACCCATGTGCTGCCCTTAGTACACTTCTCAATATCGAGCACGAGGCCGAGTTCTAAATAATGTAAGTCTTCTTAAAACTGACAAGCCTTATAAGTCTTATATGACCCCATATAAGGTCATTTCTTTTTATCTTCTCTAGTGCTGTGTCGAATGACAGGTCAATGATATATATTCCTACTCGCAGTCCGCTATCACGCTCCATATAGAGTGCGCCATCGATCAAAAATCAATCACTTTATCAAAGATAAAGGCTTATCTACACTGCAATGTAGCCTATATATCTAGTTAAGCATAGTGTTATACCGGGCCATATTATACTCCGCCTAGGGTCGGAACGCCATTACATCAAATTTTGGCATGACTACACGCTCATATAGCAACCTTCCAAGTTTTCATCAAGTTCCAAAATTCACGTTTGAAACCAAAAATTAGCTAACCCGAGTCATTTGTTTATATATATAGAAAATTTCATAAGTTTGTTAGTTTGATGCTACCAAAACACAATTTGAAAAATTTCTGTACAGTGCTACTTTCGGGCCACGGAAGAATAGACCAACCACAAACTATACGGATATCGCAAGAAATGACTAAGAAAAAACGTAAGAGGACAAAGGGAAATCATCTCAGAAGCCAGGAGATTTCCCAAGCTATAGGCTACATTTGATTATTAATAAGAGGTAGTAGACGTTTATGAAGGGATTAACTTGTTGATCGATTTTTATGGAGCATGAAAGCAGCCTGTGAATAGGAATTCACTGGACTTAACACTTGGCACAATATTAGGCAGTGAAAGAATTTGTAAACTACACGATATTACTATCTGATATCTCATTATCTGATTATTATCTAACACATTTCACTTGCTGTATTTTGTATTAATCAGTAACTATATAATATGACAAATCCTGAGGTGAATTGAACCCTCGTGGGTTCGAATCCCAGCTGCGCAGATCTGAGAGTAAACTCTCGGACATTCACTGGACTGGTTATACGGAAAATTGTCTAAATTGCCTAACGGTTGAAACACGTGGTATTTAAATTGATAGATATCAATATAATAGATCATTTCACTATATAGTGAAATGATCTATTATATTGATATCTATCAGTATAATATTTAACAAGTAAACACGCATTATAAAATGCGTGTTTACTTGTTATATATCTAGAACCCCTCGATTAAAACTTAAAATATAACAACTGAACTGCTTAAAGTGCTGAGATAAAATGGTTAAAGTATACTAGAATATTCGTTAGGTCATTCATCCGCTGTCGGATTCTTGAGAACGAAGAAACTACTGAGAAACATCACGCGATTTATGTAATACCATTTAAAAATTCGTGCAGTGCAGCCGAGTTCCATATGCGCTGGAGTAGCGACAGGTAAATAGATTTCCTCCATTTTAATCCACTGTAGGACACCTCGGGGTTAGTCCGTACGTCGTTAATCTCCTCAATAAACTAATTTAAAAAATTCACTTTCACTCATCGCAGTAAATCCGTCGAAAAATATCACAATAGCCTACTTTATTAAACACCGAATTAAGAAATTTCCATAACAGTGGCAAATGAAAAATGTCAGATAGTAGTCAGATAATAAGATATCACAACTAGTACTAGACTGTTATAAAAGAGTATATAGAAGAGAATATCAAATTCGAACAACCAAGTATCTCTCTTTATGAATGCGTCCTAATTTCTTCTACACACAGGTACGTATTGATGGTTTTTATTATCACATTTTACAAAAGAAACATATAAATAACATAACATTATTGAAATAACGAATGAATGAAAGAAAACGAATTTAAAACAAAATATTTACTAATAGCCAAATATACAATTTATTAAAACCACCAATACTTTTTTAGAATATAAGACAGCGTTTAAAACTTAATACTAAAGTTCAATGGCTAATAAATTATTTTAGAAACTCTACAGTATTTTAAAAATTAAAGAAATCCTTAATGCCTATAAAATAATGAATAATGATAGTAATAGATTAACACTACACATATGACTTTTATTTACCAAGTAGTCTTAAATGGTAGTAAGAACAGAACAAGAAATGAGAAATAATGATGAAAAGAATGACAGAAACTAAGGATTAACCACTAAATAAACTGACCATTGGCAAAAAGATACAGTAACTTTATCAAAAGTTCGAAAAATGGTATAATAGATATTATTGTGAGTATTACAGAAGTCATGCAGTACAGCATTTGAAACAGGCAAAGCAGAAATGCCATCAAGTAATAAAGGAACAGCTTGAGAGAGTATTAATTTACCAAGACGTCAAAAGCAGCTATGTGGTCTCTCTATATTATCGGTAGTTAAATTGACATCAAAGCCATCCCTACGCCGAGAGTGTAGCTATCACTAACTGAGCATTACGATAGCTTTGACACGTGCCACTTTGATGTCACTGTCAAGCGCCAAAATAAACGTTGAATAAATAGAATTGAGTATTTCAAAATTGCTTTAAAACAGACTCTCAATATTTCGACGTAAATACAGTTAATTGATGACTGGCGTGCTTTGAAACTTAATTAATTACTTATATACTGACACGGCAATCAATATCACTAAAATAGAGATGCTTTAGAAAATATCGCAGCAGACACTCCAGTCGCTGCAGCAGTCGCTACAATTCCATTCATTGTTTTGCGGTGGTTGTTCTGTTGCTATGTAACTTTAGACTATCAATGCAATGTTTCAACGCTCCCACACCTTGTGCTCATAGCGGATAATTCCTCAGTTATCGACAATCAATCAAATCGTCAAGTTGGAGCACACCGGCCGGCAATTATGTATGCGTAAATGATTTTGTAACTTTAACATGAGACATATTTTCAAATCACAAATCCGAATCAATTGTGACAAGCCAACGTAATATATATATATATATATATATATATATATATATATATATATATATATATATATATATATATATATATATATATATTTATTTATTTATTTATATATTTATATATACACGCACCAAAAAGATACAGATTACTGTTATAATTGACTTACCCGTCTCTTAGCTCTGAGTTCGGCCGCCTGCCTCGGGTTATTGAATCGCAGCACATGATTTTGTCCCAATAATATCATGTCACCTGAAACATTATCAAATGCATTAAACTTAGCTTCTGCTTTCTAAACAAAAGTTACGCTGTGATCCGTCAAATTAAATATGAAACTTAAATGCTTCTATCATTTCATTTATACATTGTGCTGAAGACACAGTATTCCACTAATATTTATTGACTTGAACGCAGATAAGGTCAGACTTTTGCAAATTTACCTGGATCTTGTTATCCAATGGATAAATAACTGACTGCAGTTAATCATTCGCTAGATACGCCCCTGACATCATATTTTAAAATGAGGAGCTAGATTTTATCCATTCATTTGCATTACCCATTCAGTGCTTTCGTAGAGGGGCAATCTCGTTAGTCACTGAAGGTTAATGAACTTGGATTTGATGGTTAAGTAGTAAAATAGACTTAAATTCTGCGCAGCCTTATAAAGCAAATTCAATCGACTTTGATGCCTAAATTTCCGCTTGATGCAAAGTTTCATATCATTACATGTACAGTCACTAGCTCCACATTTTAAACAATGTCGGGGACGTCTGAAGCGAATGACGTAATACAAGACGTAGTAAAAGATACTATTTATCATAGGATCTCACAAGCTAATCTAGGAAGACCCAAATTAAATCTGCTCTAGGAAGACCCGAATGAGGTTACAGGTTTAATATATCTCGTAAAGCTGACAGAGGACAAATGTACTAGTGGCAGAGAATTCAATTGCAACATATAATGTAGCTTTGATGAGATAACTTCAATTTGAATCCAACGACAACCGTCCCATTGTCGCAAAAACTGACTTGGTAGACAGGAGGACTTAGTATCATATCAGAACCATCTCTGACAGTATCCATTGTACTACTGAAACGTACGTTAAACTTAGCTTAAATATTTAGCTGAGTGCAATGACTGAGAAATAGCCGAGTGTTTACCTTGGGTTAGAACAACGCTGTGTGTCACATGTCGACCATTGACGAAGACTATAGCATCAGGCATAGGTCTCAGAGAAACGTCACCGTTGTTGTTGTGAAATGTACAGTGCTCCAATAGAATATCGTCTCCATCCAGTACTAATAATAAATCAATCAAACGATCAGTAATTAAAGGTAAATCAAACAGTTAGTTACTGCAATTTTAAACATAGACAAATAAGGAATTAGTATAGGAAAACTATACTTATTCCAGTTGTATCAATCATGACATTCAAACTTTGTTTAGCATCTTCGGCTTTACTATATATATACAGTACGAATCTAAAATTTATTTAATGTGACAGAACTTTTACGTTTCAAATTAACATCAAGTACAATGCCTTTTCCACAAACATAAATTACGGTCTCTGAGCTCTTGTTAGCTCACTCAGTGTCTGTGTTGTCACCTGGAAAACACAGGCAGCTATCGGTTGAGTCATTAGACGTATATTTTCTCTTTCGCTAGCTTTTTGCCAAGTAGTAAGTTCAAAGTACATATGCATACTCAGAGTGTGCTTTCACATTTCATAAAAAGTACTCCATCGATTAAGAATATGATCTCTTCACAAAAGGCTATGCTTTATCCATGCCTTACGCAGCCTATAGCTTGCGATAAAAACTTCTTCCGACGTTGTTTTCCGTTGCCTTGCGCAGTTCTAGCTTTATCGCCTCTTACGACAGCTGCATTTAATTAACGATTGGTCTATTCTGCAGTGCCTCGAATACAACACGTGAAATAACATTAGCTCCTTTAGATAGAAAATTCTGCAAAGTTTTGTACTAACCAATATCAGCAACATTCTCGGCCTCTTCATTGCCAACGTTAGTTTCACCCTCCTGTGCAAAACAATACAGTACAAAGAAATTTAAAGTCCGACTAATCACCGACAGTGATGTCAGAATTACATCAAAATATAATTGTCCACATACAGTGTAATATTTACTACAAGGTAATATCTGATGCCATTAACTTGGAATATAATTAAAAATAAAAAGTCTTATCATAGTATTACTGGATGGTAGGATGATAGCATCCCGTTATAGTATCACTACATGAAAATACAGAATCTGGTGATAGTCTGGTGGTGGCGATATCGGTAAGACATTCAACCGCGGATCAGTTTGTGCGGGGTTCAAATCTGGGGCACAACTGTCACTGAGATCGCTTTCGAGAGAGGAAACTTAGGTTAACATTGATAATTTTAGTTAATTATCAATTCAGACGAAGTGCATATATTACAAATATTAAGTGTTTAATGCACCAACTCGTCCGTCAATCAGAATCACGGAGCTAAATATACTTCATAAGGGAAGGTCTAATTTCACACGTTATCATGACACTAATATGAAGTTACGAAGTTAGTGAAGTTAGCCAACCTATTTCCATCCAGTTTCATAGAGCCAAGTTAACTGCTAAACCAGCAATTAACTGCTGATATGAACTGATACAAGACCAGTTCACATGGCCCAAGGAATTATACAGAGACCAAGAACTACTAAAAGTAATAATTTGAAGGCATTGGCCAAGAGCTGCTGTTGCAACATCGACTAAATTAGATATTGCACCGAGATGTTCAATACAAAGTTTACCTACATTTTGATTGATAAATTGCTCTAAACTGTAGCTTACATGAAGCTTGTAGATTGTGATTTCAGTATTAAGTAGATCGTCGTTCATGTGGACAAGATGAGGCGTGTTAGTGTCGATGCTAAGTCCAAGAGAGTATCTTGAACGACGACTGCCCGATGATCCTATAGATCTAATGTTAACGTCTGAATCCTACAACAGTCAACACAGAGCCAGAGCCATCAGCTAAGTTAAAAAATTCAAAGTAATCCATTGAATTCCATTGATACCATTTAGATTTAGTGTTGAGTGTCGTTTGTGTGCTATTATGTTGTTCTACAATAGAATAGAATAGATAATACGTTTATTTTCATCAAAGACACAAAATGCATATCGCGAGAAAAAATGGTCGTCAGTGAAGATACAGAGTATCTTATCTAGCTGACTACCATGATGACTATCATGTTCTTAACCGTGCTGTGTCCGGGTTACTAAAGACTAGACTAACCGCGGACTACAAGTGTTGTAAAAGGCGACAAAACACTATGATCCAACGTCAAAAAGGGCATTCGAATGATGAGCGCCTAGGCTCCAGAATTTGCTACAAATTTTTCTTATCTCAACCCTGGTTGGAAAGGGATGCAGGAGAGGATGATGATGATGTGATGATGATGATAATGATGATGATGATGATGATGATGATGATGATGATGATGATGATGACGATGATGATGATACTGATAATATCACTGAGATAGAGGTCACCGTTTAGCATTGAACCATCAGTCTCTATAATACCAAATAGAATTTAAACTGTTGTTGACGATCATGAAGAAATATTTGACTAGGACCAGTCCTAGGATGATCACATGACATGACATGTTAACACTGAGAAGCAAGGTTATCTGTATTGACGAGATATTAAATCGTTTATAGATTTTATGTTAACAGCAGAATCGTAAAATAAAACAAATTATAATATAAATGAAAATTTGGAAAAACATTACTTTTAAATAAAGCTGGTAAAGAGAAGCTCGTAAAACTGATTAACATCAGTTTCCACACTCGAAAGCGATGTCAGTGACGGGCGAGCCCAGGATTTGAACCCGCACAAACTGACCCGCGGTCGAGTGGATCAGTAAAAGCTGGACAGTGTGATTTCAATAATTTGCCATTTTCCACAGATGCACGTGTACATGCATAGTAAGCTTAATTGGCATCTATTTTAATGACGACTACAAAAGACAACTAGAATTTACCCCATCAGGCCTATTCCATTCATCGAAGAAGGTTTGAGTAAGCTCTGTTAACTGTGCAAAGCAATATACATGGGCATGTTTAGTTCAAAATCTAACAGCAGGAAATACAATGGCTATAATTGCAGCTCCCTCTGTCTCCAAACACTTTAATTTTTTATTTAAATCCAATAAATATTGTTTTAATTAATTTATTGCAATTAATTACATAGATCGATAATAAATAATAAATTAAAATTCATTTACCTACTAGATGTTTGGAACAAGCTTAGAACTGAATTCATATCAAATTTCATCCATAACATGTTACTAGCGTTTTGTTATCACTTAATTATTCGCGACACCAGCAAAATTTAATTTTATATAATTTAATGGCTAAGTTGTACAGTGCTTAACGTTAAGTCGATACACACTTATCTATTAATTCACAAACAATAACTTAAAACAGCTTCATGCAACAGTTTACTCATAAGAATCAACTTCAATACATTCATTATTTAAAATTCTATGTTAATAATATTTTGTTTATTCTAAAATACCTAGTCTACTTACTATTTATCTAATTTGCGAATAAATTTATTTAACATTAAGTCTTTTAACGGCATAAAATGTTAGAAAAATACATTTCAAACTGAGTAATTATACTTAAATACAAACAATTTAATTTAATACAACTTACTTTATTCTCGCTCTCTAGTATACGGCCCTGTAGACTACTGTCTATTGTTTCCACACCCTGCAACGCGCAAAATCAACAGTTCCATACTGAATTGTTTTGAATACTAAAGATGTTACAAAGAGATAAACAGAAGGATTGCAATGGCTAAGGAGGCTTACAATAAAATGTTAAAAAGATATTCAGAAGTCATAAATTATTAATAGATACAAAAAAGAGGCTGATTCATTGCTATATACAACCAATATTGTTATATGGTAATGCATGTTGGACAATGTCTTCTGTAATAGAAAAGAAACTGGAGGCAATACAGATCCGGTTCTATAAGAAAATGTTAAGAATATTTACATAGATCACGTTACAAATGAAATTTTACAAAGAATGTCAACTACTCGTGCTCTATTGAATAGAATACGGAGCCAGCAGATGCGAAATTTCGGACACATTATGCGGAACAAAATCAAAATAATGATTTTGTTTAAATTTCATTTTATGTAGTATTTAACAAGCAAAAAAAAGAGTTCTATTGGTAGAGAGAGCTGTATGCATAAGTGGATAAAGGGTTTTGTAGAGGAGAGATTTCAGAATCGAAAAGTAAATTACTTTAAAAGTTAAACTAAGATGATGTTAGTTAGACGTCGTAAATAACGGGTGAATAGAATTTAACGAAACAAAATAAATTCAAGCTGAAAATAAAAACAAAAAAAATTCAAATAATTAACCCGTAATTGTTTATATAGCTAATTATAGTCATCTAAAATAGAGAAAGAGCAGAGCTCGATCGTCATCGAAACTATTCAAATTAAGGATATAACAGCATACTCCTACGATGCACAATGCGCCAACTCTAGGAGTAATTGTACGGGATGAGATATCCAATTGATTGAGATATAATTTAAATCATATTAATTACAATAATATATTACAGCAATATTACAATTTAGCTATAAAATAGTATAACTATAAGAAAACCTTCAATGGAACCATTGGCAGCCTTCGCTTTTTTTCCTTCAGACCATTACAATATATAACGATTCGTTAGAGAAAAAGAAAACGATGTGAAAGCAATGCATACTACAACGACTTCGCTTATAACACTCTACAACACTCCATAATATAGATCTCATATTACAAAAAACATTAGTACTTATCTGCCACCATTAGTTCGTATGCTCAAATTTAAGCAACAAATAATGTGAAATTTACCAATGACACCAAACTCAAACAATCTTAGAAAGATATAAATAAAATAGGGAAAATAACTTCACAATGACCAAATGCTCCAATGTCGAATTAACGAAAGAGTAGAAAATTACGGCATGCAAAGTAACGTTACGATATTATATTCGCCAAACAGATCAGAAACCATAAAATGCATGCCATATTAATTAATCCAGTCAAAGCAAACTCTATAATTACGCGAGACCATCAAAATCGGACACACTAGAAAATTAAATACTTTTTAAGAAATCCAATCACCTTTGTTAATTCGCAGTTAACACGATCAGACAGTATTATATAAGTCAGTATACAAATGCACACTATCTGAGGTAGCTTTCAATTGTCATCCTCACATAATATTTATAAATTTAATCCAGCTATTAAAAGCATGTATAGAAACACTTTAATCAAATTATATCTCGGACTGTTTAACTCGTACATTTAGGCTGCATAATCGTACACAGAAATAAAAATAGAAAACATCGCAACAATAAGCAATAATTTAAGACAATGATACAATTTTTCAACTGTTATTAAAAATTATCTAATAACCGAGCTATTAATTTAATTATTTTTCATTAACTACCTGTTTTAATATTGACGAATACTAAATTAATTGCACAATCTGAATGAATACCATACAGCACAGCAACTCTATTTATATCTCTGTCGTATTCCCATCAACTGGCAGATCTAAAAACTGGATTCACAAGCACATATAACAAAAGCTACCATAAATCTAATAGTAACTAACAATGCCAATATCTAAAATATACACGTGTAATGATGATAATATAACAATTAAACGTGTAGGCTTACATACAAAGGAGTATCGAATTCCATAAATTTTCGAATAATAAACAAATAACGGGCGGCCTATGCCAAAGAGCGGGAACCATCTACTCTGCTTCTAGTAATTTTAACTTTATAATAATATTCGGTGAAAATATTACCCGAACGCTAAACAGAATAAAATCCACACACAACTAACCAAAACAACAGAAGTAACAAATAATTTATCCGACACCCCGAATACGGCGAATCTAGCATGCTCTAAGACCAATTACCTTTGACTCATAAATCACAGAACATTTTTTGCTGATCGGCACATAATTTTCTTTCAACTGAAAAATGGCCGATTGCAAAATCACCAGTCACAACATTTTATAACTCTAAATTTATTAACTATTTATTAAATTCATTAGAAATCAAACAAATAATAATTTAAAGGGTAAATTTACACATTTCAACAAAATTAAACTGCGGGTTAAGATTGATTTTCATTAAAAACATTTGAAAATTTATGTGGACATTTATTTATAAATAAAAAATATCAATTTTTATAAATTAATAGACATCAAAATATAAATAGACATCGAAATAAATATTCATTTTTATGAATATTTATTTCTTCATTTCTCAAACCTATTAATTTGTCATTAGTTTATTAGCATATGTGAAGATGAATTTGAATGTTGAGGTGGTCGGGGATAGGTTGTCTCAGTTGAGATTGAGATGGGCATATTGTGAGAAAGGTAGATGAGGATGCAGTAAAGAGAGTTTGGAGGAAGGAGCTGGATGCTAAGCTAGAGAGGGGTAGGCTACAATTGACGTGGGATGCGGTAATTAAGAAGGACATGAAGAATAGAGGATTGAATGATGATATAGTGTGGGACAGAGAAGACTGGAGAAAAGTCTATTCGTAAATTTTCCCTAGTTAAACTGGGATTTATGGTTAAATTGGAATTTGAAGATGATTAATTTAGCGTTATTTGAGTCTTTTCCAAAGAAACATTAACTTAAACGACAGCAACAAGTAAAGAAATCATAATTAAAATCATATAATATATACGTAGATATATACATGTATATATATATATAATGTGTATATATATAATGTGTATATATACTGTATATATATATATATATATAATGTGTATATATACTGTATATATATATATATATATATATATATATATATAGAGAGAGAGAGAGAGAGAGAGAGAGAGAGAGAGAGAGAGATAAATAAAATATGGAACTACATGTATAAGGGTCAATACTTGGCATAATAATATAGGTAATAACTCAACGATCAGGCATGCAATGGACGCAAGCAGGAAATGGCACATGAAATTGATTTATATTCCTATACATATATGTAGATTACATTTCAACTAATTGCATGGATATTTTTTAGTTAAAGAATATTAGGCAGGACATTTTAATCATTAAATAGCCCATCATCAGACTATTACTTTTGAGTCTTTCCTAGCATTCGTAAGCGCATCATGCAAGTAAAATCCATTAAATTATTTTAAATCACATAGTTCTCGTTAGCATAGCATCTGCTGGTACCTGCTCTGAATAAAAATTTCCCTTTTAATTTCACTCCACTGTGTCTTCCATGAAGAACAGAGAAGATACAAGTTGCATATCAATTCTTTCTTGTTATTTCAAGTGGAAATTGCTTGATAAATTTAATTAGTACAGCTCCATTGATAATAATAATAAGAAATATATAAATAATCTTACCGGTGTGTCTCGCTTGGCAAGTGCACACTGTAAACGATAAATCTCGGCTCGTAACTGTTGAATCAACCGGGCTGTAGGATTCTGCACAGGTAATATTTATGTTATACTTACATGTAGGCCTAGAGAACAGCGAAAATAATAATTAGAAATTACAATTTCATTGTTAATTAATAATAATAATGATAACGGTTTAATGCCCGTTTCTTCATATAAGGAAGATGTGAGGGACGCCGTTATTATATTAACTCTCGTGGTCATCATCATCAGTTCCTGGCGTTTTGAAGAGAACATAGCGGCGGCAACATCTATTCACTTCGGTAGCTTGCAAGTATCATAGCTTCTTATGAGATTATTATTATTATTATTATTATTATTATTATTATTATTATTATTATTATTATTATTATTATTATTAACAACGAAAACTTATATAGCAGTGTCATGGCCGAACTCGGTCTTCGGAACTAATTTACAGAAAGAGTTCAATGGTAATAATAAGCTAAATAACAATTACATTTAAATTTAATATCTAAACTAGTAAAAATGTCTACATATGAGTGGAACTTTACACTATCCATCAACACGCATTCCTGTATTCATATACAAAATACTTATAATAAACATACATACGTGTATAGTACTTTCATGTAGAAAAACTACGGGACCACAATAATGACACCACGACGGAAAGCTAAATGGTTACACTCATGTCTCAGACTATTAGCTGTCAAATCATTCCAAAAGCAAATTGCAACAGAAGGCCAGGTTCGATCACCTAGCGAAGCACTTGTTCTCGGCCAAATGAGAAGCTCCAGGCTTTTAAGTCATTATTAATTATGTTATGCCCAGTTATCCTAAGTCTTCCTCTCTTCCTCTTTCATTGACTAGTTAAATTAACTATGCATAGTTTTAATTTTATTAGAACGCCAGCGAGATTGCATCATTACTTGCATTAGTTACACACGAGGAAGTACATGCTGAATATAAAAATGATGCGGACATATCTAGGCCAAATATAGAAACGTTAATAGGTTTCGAAGTTTAAATAATCAACTGTCGTGTTCTATTACCTCATACACTTACAGAAGCAATTATAAGAAAACAGTTACCGAACGTGCACATTTATTCTTATGCTATGCAAACCTAGAATGATAAAATTAGAGACGTCTACTAACATCGTGTGCTCAAGTCATCAAGAAGTAGCATTCTAATAGACAATCCGATGAGGATGACTGAACATTTTATACAATAATTTGTGGAAGACCGAGAATAGAAGTATTAAATGATGTCATGAAATAATCGTAAGGATACACACTTATATTTTGGTCACATAAGAAACCTTTAACCACACCAGTAACGACTAAACTAAACGATCATAGGCTTAATAAATATTTTAACTCCCGAAAGTTGAACCTAAAGCCAAAGCCACGTTTAACGTTAGTTTCCTGCTCGATAGCATGTCAGTGAGTGAGGGTCTTATAACGTCTATACTTTCTCATCTGCCATCGGCCTTAAATTCATCATCATCATCATATTCCCTTAAATCCCAGTTAAATTAATTAATCATTAAATTATAAAAGCAATTCACAATATAGAACATACCTCATTTACTACGGGTTTATTGACTATTGCTTTGGCACGTTGAGCATACAGCAGAGTGTTGATCGTCTCGTTGTAGCACAGACTTGACGGTGATATCGCTGAAATATCAAAATAATCAGAAGCTCAAATATTTGTAGTAGTATTTGTCAAGCAATAATTCTACTACAAACGCCAGACCTGGAAGAGAGACGCTCCAATGTGATAACCGAGACCAATGTTGTCTAGGAGGCTGACAGATCAAGCCTGCCTATGATCCATGCAGCTAAAGACTGTGTGTGAATAGCATCAGTGACAACATTACATATAGCAAGAAGAACAGCTTACGTATAGCGATGCTGAGCATATTCATACTGATGGATGTGGGTTCGAATCCCAGCCGCGCTGATCTGAGAGTAAAATCTCGGACATTCACTGGACTGGTTACACGGAAAATGGTCTTAATTGCCTAACGGTTTAAACATGTGGTACTAAAAAGTGATAGATATCAACATAGTTGATCATATCACTATAATGCCTGTTTACTTTTTTTATGTTGATTAAGTAAATTATTATTGCACGAGAGATGAGTAGAAAGAAAATGGAATACAATTCTTTCTGAGAGTTTAGCGAGATACGACAGAGTAGATAATTCAAAACCAATAATATAATAATGATATGAAGTGATACCTACTAATGTGGCTGCATAAATATATACAGATAGCATACTTGAAAGCTATAACCGACGTACAAAAACAAAATGGTCCAAAAAAGTTCAAATCCAGCATCTAGAAAACCAGTCAAGAAATAATGAAATTCTGCTACTAATAGAACTAACCCTAGATCGAAACATGGTTACATCTTCAGAAAATTTAAAATTTGAAAAACAAATTATGAGTTCAAGTATGAATTAGACATGTGCAAATATTTAACTAATAAACACATACAAACGTACAAATATGGAACGATAAAATAAATCGATAGATGCTTAAATACTGATACTTATATAAAATAATACGCTATGGAATGAGTAAGCAGAGCAGAACGATAAAATTAACGGTCAAATTAACGGTCCAACTTTAATTCGTTTCTTAATCAAAGTAAAATTAACGGTCAATCTTTAATTCGTTACTTAATAAAAACAACTGTAAAATGCGGCAAATGGCAAAAGTTAAACTATAAATTTAATTATTAGCAAACAATTAGATATAACTAAATCTGAAACAAGTCACATAGAAAGATAAATAATTCGCACAAATATTCTAAAAGTTGTAAATAAGTAAACAGCCCTCGAGCAAAGAACAAAATAACGTCATAATCTTAAACTGAAAAGAATGACATCATCAAAGAATTAATTATAAATATATTTTATAAATAGTAATAATAATAACAATTAGAGTGCTAGAGTCATCAATGACAACTCGAGCATATTGAGTCAAAATCAAGCCTGCGAGCAAATAGAAGGTCCAAAAACGGTGCAAATTCCAAAATCCTGAAAATCAGTCCAGAGAAAGAGGAAATTAAAGAAAATGTGGTTTAGGCGCAGGTCGCTGCTCATGTACACTGAATGGAAACGAGAGATGGAAAAGATAGGTATTCAACTGCCTATATAACTGCTCATAGGAAAGCAAAGGCCGAGGTGCTTCAAACGAAGAAGATTGGATGGAAGAGAATTCCAGATCTGATGTGCTAATTTCTTAAGTTTAATCAGCAAGACAGTTTATAGTCAATTGCCTTCATATCTGAGTTTTTTACTGAAATCAAACAAAGAAAGGGTAAGATCTAAACCTAATATTTTTTAATTTAATTATATTAATAAGGTAAGCAAAAAAGGTTCATTCAATCTAAGCGAAGCAAAATGCCTCAACACCAACACCAGCAAAGTGATGATTTTATTTGATGAATTGATTGTATTCTATATTCATTTTTATTTTGTAGTTTTACTTGGTTTTATAATGCTTATTTAGAATGTCCAAATAGTTCTGTGCATAGAGCGTCAGGTAAAGTTATGAAGTTTTAAATGTCCATTCCAGCGGTCAGAGGATCAATTCTGCGACGAGCCTATCATAAACTATCGGACATTCACAGGTCCAGCAACTTGGGATGTCTACCATGCCTAACGATTTAAACATGCGCTACTACTGTAAACTGAGAGATATCATCTAAATGATCGTATCACAATAATATGTTTTTAACAGTTTATATAAAAATAAATTCACATTGCAAAACAATCAATACATCAGAAACATATAATTAGAGCTTCATCTTCTTCAGTGCACTGCCAAGTGGCAGGTCCAAGGTACATATTCATACTCAAAGTCTGCTTTCTCGCTCCATAAGAGCACTCCTTAGATCAACAAGTTAATCCCTTTACAAAGTATATGCCTTACCCATACCTTATGTAGCCCATAGCTTGGGAAAAGTATGGCTTCTGAGATGGTTTCCCGTTGCCTTCCTCAGTGAGATGGATAAATTACCATCTAATCCCGGGGGAAAATATTTCATGGTAAGGTGGGTCCCCCCATACCATCCTCAGCTCCTGATTTAGTCGCCTCTTACGTACAAGCAGCAGATTGTTTGCGGTTGCCCTATTCTGCAGTGGTCCAACCACACCCGAGCACAACACAGGGAATTAGAGCTAACGTTTAATAAATTTGTCCATAGGGGGTATAGTGAAGAACATAAATCTAGTGAACTACTTGTCAGAGATCACCTTATTATATTTTCAGTTTGAAAATAGGACCTGTAGGAGTGTAGGTGTACTAAGTAAATGTAACTCTAAAACAACTTTTATTTTCTCAGAAACATCAGCTCTAGTCACTTCGACAACTTTAAACACAGATTTCATAACAAAGACCTACAATAACAATGAGGACTAACTTGTCTAGAACATCTTCTTAAACTGTATTCCAAATTAAATTTAAATTAACACAGCAAATACCAACTTGCGATCATAATAGTTCTTGAGTTTCCTCCCAGACTGTCCTTGAGCAACCACGTCAGTACTGAATTTCGATATGGAATGAAGATCCTTTGAAGTCTATTTGATGGGGATTCCCCATCCGAACTGTCACCCTGGGACATCCGGCCTCTCGAAACTGAATAGGTGTCGTCCCAGGATTGTAAAAGAGATCTGCGAGCTAGAAATACACAAAAAATTCTTTAAATCCGATATAGAAATATAGCGACTAAGCACATCATCATACGAGATCTGAACTGTTCCGATCAGGAATGCAAGCAAGGAGTTTCTAATTCAGAGAAATAATTTCTACTCTGTGACTATAGATGCAGATAATACTTAAATTAATTAGCTAATGTTTCAGCTAATCGCATGAGTACGCTATTTAAAATATTTATTTATTTTATTGCTGGATATTGCTCAAGACAGAGAGCAGTAAACTGGATTAGCTTTGAAACACAATTAACTTATGAAATCGTCCAGGTTGTAAGAGAAAAACATAGAAGTAAAAGTAAAAAGATTCTTAGCAAACATCGATTGTCAGGTAAAACTAGATCGAAGTGGATAGCCATAAGGTGCAATGAAAACTTGAAACTCGTTTCCCAAATATATTGTTTTCGTTTTTTAACACGTTTCGTTTCAATAGCCTCTATAATAGCATCGTTCCAGTGCAAGACAAATTACGTAATATTAGCATCTCCTAACATATTTAGATTTCTGACAGTGCCAAAATTCAGAAAGTTATAGGGTTAAAGTGTTATACATTAGCAGGCATTATCGTTTTGCTATATTAATTTGCTAAATACTGTTATACCTAAGGCTTGTATAACGTTGCCCAGAGTTGTCAGAGATTTGTTGATGTTGGCTCCTTCTTTAAGGTGACCTCTGTCAAAACTACTCGTTGCATCCGCTCTCTCGCTACAATATCAAAATGTAACAGTGCAGAGAAATGAAATGTAAACTATTGGCAATTTAGTGTAACAAATAAATAATGAAAAATATAAAACGGGTTACAATACAACAATGTCAGTATCATCTTCTCAGAATCTCGTTTAGCTTGGGTAGGGAAAATAAAACAACGTACAAGGGGTTAAAATAACTTATTGTAATGAGATAACAATAGTACAGTAGAATTCTGCCGTTATTATTCTTGAAAATGAAATGTTTAAGGTACATATTATACAAAACTTCTGATTAATACGGTCACAAAAGCGCAGTCATCAAACTTTAAAGTATCCTTTAGTTTAAACAAATATGACTTCGGAGGTGACAGATATTATCAACCTCGGTTTCTGCTTAAAAGAATCTGAGTTTAAGTTTGGTTTATTCAGCAGTGGAGCAGTCAACACGGGTAAACACCAGTCTAATAATTTCTATTAATAAATTATCGTTGACTGTTAGCAACAAAATTGCCAAAAACAGACGCTACTACAAACGAAACAGTTTGACAGCTTGTGAAATGCTTCATACATGCATCTCACCCACAATCTCATCGTAGCGGACTCGTTGGCTACACATTTTGTCAAATAAGTTGAAGCCATACATTCGTACCTCAACATATAACCTGATACAAATCAATAGACGAACGTTAAACGTTCTAAAGGATACTCGTATATGTAAGGGACCATTGCAATACAAGTTGACAATATTGCGATAAAAGATAGGCACGAAAAGGATAAACAGTCTTCAAACATATTATCAGTGCCCGCAATTAAGCAACTGCCAAATACTTTTTGGCAAACATATCTGAGCGAGAAGAAGAGATAAATAGTTACTTTTGTTAGCAGATAACGAAATAGTTACCAACCTTCCCGCTAGATCAACAAGGTGTATCTTACTAACAGTCTCCATTGGATGTTCTGCGTCAAGCTGAGCCTGAAATATAATAATAATAATAATAATAATAATAATAATAATAATAATAATAATAATAATAATAATAATAATAATAAGTTCATATACATATTGCGTGCCTCGCCATGCGCGGGTCATCCAGCAATGCAGGCGTATGATTCCATAACGCGAAAGTCGCTCAGCGGCTTCGTTAATATTACTGTGAACGAAGTTCAATGGAATCAAGCTAGCCTGCCAATCTGCTACGGAGGATTGGGTATACGCTCTGTCTCGTTGCTGGCACCTTCTGCATTTTTTGGCTTCAGCCGAGGGCACTGGCGTTATACAGGATTCAATCCTTTCCGGGTTCTTTCAATTTCCCGACTTGGAGATAGCCAGGATTCAGGGCATTTGGGCTGATCTGTCCACATCCGAAGCTCCTTTCGGCATGATGTCTAAGAGCATGAAGGCTTGAGACTCAAAGGTCACTACCGTTTTGCACACGGAACTCCTTGCGAAGCCGCTATTGCCACAAGAAAAGGCGCGGCTGCTCGCTGTGTCGGCCCCTCATAGTAGAGACTGGATCAAAGCTTTACCAGTCTCATCATGTGGTCTCCGTCTGGACGACGAAGCAGTGAAAGTCGCGACCGGTCTCCGTCTGGGCACTACCTTATGTGAGCCATACAACTGCATTTGTGGTGTCTCAGTCAATGCGTTAGGCATCCACGGCCTGTCGTGCAAGCGTAGTGCCGGCAGAATCAGCAGACATCAGTTCCTAAACGATCTGATCTGGCGCGCCCTGAGACGAGCGAATATCCCAGCTGTTAAAGAGCCCCTGGGATTGATCCGCACTGATGGAAAGCATCCGGACGGTGTCTCACAAATTCCATGGGCAGAGGGCAAGTGTGTTAGCATGGACGTCACCGTTACGGACACTTTCTCAGTAAGCAATCTCGGCCTATCTTGCGCTGCTGCTGGTGCTGCTGCAGAGGCTGCGGCTAATAGGAAAACCCTAAAGTATGGCGAAATCTCTAGCAACTATATCTTCATGCCTATAGCCTTTGAGACCCTGGGCCCCATCAACTCTGTCGCACCAGACTTTATTGACGAAATAGGCAGAAGGACCAGCGCCATCACTGGTGATCAGCGGGAAAAAGCTTTTCTTTGGCAGCGACTGTCTATTGCACTCCAGCGGTTCAATGCAGTCTGTTTCAGTGGCACTTTGGCTAATGCGGCTTCCCAGAGTGTAGAGGAATTATTTTAATGGCTTCTTTTTAAACTTTTAATTAAATAAAGTCTCTTTTATCTTATTTTTTAGCCCAGGGCCCTTTACAGCCCAGGGCATTAAAAATATATAATAATAATAATAATAATAACAATATTCACAACAAGGTCAATGCGATACACCGGTTGAGCCACTAGCAAGATCTATTAGGTGTCTCCTTTTTGATTGATGGATACAATGGTCAAATTCGTCATAAACATGCCTTAAATGAGGAAACTTTGAGCCTTTGATTACAGCTGCCGGTAGGTTTGAGATTCTTGATGTCGCAGTAATAGTAGAACTGCACAACAAGGCACTGTTATGTGCTAGGCACATTCTGTTTACAAAATTAGATACTAAGGAAGGCGAGTAATTTAATTTAATTCACAATTATTCTAACACATTTTATTCACTACATCAACTGAATGATTAAACGATTTACTAACTCACTAAATTTCACTAAATTTTGAGATAGATGGAATTAAGCCATCAATGTAACTGAATTGAGTAATGCAGCAGTCTATGATATAAATTTATGTTTTGACTTAGGTATTAGAAAAACCAATATGCGAAATATTAAAATCATCAGATTTTCATATTATCAGAAAATCTAAATGGGAATATCTTCGCTTTCGTTGAAGTTACCAACGATCCTGTACAATAAAGCCTACGCAGGATTTATATTCATTAATGGGTCAATTGTCAGAAGTCTACACAAAGTGTTCAAGTGTGATATCAACAGCATGACGCTAATATGATATCACACTAGAGATATCAAATCGTATTTGAGTGGCATGTACATAGATAACCTAAACGTGCGACCAAAAATAACTATATACATATAATCGTGCAAATAAATGGCTAGACAGATAAAATAACCTGCGTGAAGGAAACAGTAAATATGGCATGACTCCGACTGCTTTTATCATGAATATGAGTGGCTGCAGTGGTTCTGTAAAATTTAATAAAACTATAGAATACACCATTAATTACAAGATTTCGGAAAAGAAAACTGTTTAAAAGATATTTAACTGCAACTGTCTAGTAATATTCAAAAGAGACAGCAATCAGAGTAGATGCTGCCTAATTAAACAAATCAATAATTTGGGAAAGGGATTTAACCGAATTGCTGGTTTTTTAAAGTCGAAATCAATTAATCGGAGTTTAAAGCCCAAGATCCATCGAAAACCAATTAATAGCACATTGAGCTCAAGGAAGGCTAACCATAATTTTGAGCTAGTTGACGCTGTTAACGCCCAAGATATCGATAATTGTATATAGTATCAAACGTTCAAAAGATATCATAAATCGTGGATATATTGAAATGCTCAAAAGAGATCTGTAGAAGGATTTCAAAAACCAGTCATCCATCAGGACTTTATTTGCTATAGAAATTATTATATTTTAAAAAAATAATCCAGTTACATTTACACTGATTGTTGGGTGAGTTATAACACGCCAATCAGACTAGCACGAGATCACGGGTTGGAAACCTAGCCGTACCGTCTCTGACAATGAAAGTGTGTACGAACAAACGTTAAACTTAGCTTTACAGATCAACTGATGCTTTAATTTGAGTTGTAATATGATCAGCTATATATACGCACATGAATTTATACTATATATATATATATATATATATATATATATATATATATATATATATATATATATATATATATATATATATATAAGAGATTGAGATTGAGAGAGAAAGAGATTGAGAGAGAGAGAGAGAGATTATTTAGTCATATAATCACATAGTAGCCCTATTTTCTGATAGGAAGAGAAGATAAATATATTTATTTTACATTCAGGAAAGCAGGATATGACAAAAACTATCATTCGAATGAATCAGTCAGCTGAGTAATTAGCGAATAATAATTAAAATCATATACATTGCAAATGTAATGCCTATTTTTCATTAGCAATTAAAATTGCTGGTGAAATGCTGTCTAATCATCTCATAATCCTATTTATAACAGTCGCCATTCATCTATCTATGATATTAAGCCGATCTGGTAAAGACAAATATTATTTATATTTATTTAAATACTGAAACATGTCTAAGCCCAGTCTTTCAAATTTATGCAATTATAAATAGGCCTACTTCTAAAACAACTGTATATAATGGATGTCATTAAATGAACTCTCCGAAATCTAATTTTTGGGTCAGTATATTATTAAAACAATTTCGTATGAGCAAAAGACATCGCATTGACGATAGGGTGAAGTCGATTCTTCGATAACGCAATTTACGACAATATTGCTGAGTAGAGTTTTGTACTAATTCATAAATGATGTTTACCACGAATAAAGCGGCCGTTAAATTTTCAAAGATTATTCAAGACATTGATGAGTATAATGTTGGAATGAACTGATAATGCACAATCTGTATGTCTGACCTGACAGTGTTACCCCGCGCGATTAGTTCTTGTATTGAAGTGTTATCACTCACCATGTGATGGGATAACCCTGAAAGAAGAAACAAAACCGAGTAAGCATTTAATCCAAAATCATTCATTAACCTAACCAATACATGAAAAGAGCAATCAGTTATTTCATTTTATCTAAAGTTAGTAAATAATTGATCGACATATTAAGCGGTTAAGTTTGACAAGGTAATACTAAATAATAATATACTCAATAATATAATAATACTAATAATATACTAAACAATTAAATCAATAATTAAATTAGTCTACAGTTACGCAGTGATTACTCAAATCGACAACTGATAAATAAATCAGAACATTTAACATCCAGGAAGTTCTGAACTACGCACAACCCCAGCACTATGTCAATCAGTCGACATACTGATATAGAGTCAATGTTTGCAATAATTGAAAGAATTTACATTTCTATCATAATTAAAATGACCAAAAAACGTTATCGCTCACGTAACATTTTCATCTCTACACAATATGCCTTTATCCATGGCATGTCCAAAATATATTGCACGTATCGAAAAAGGCAGCTATAAAAGAGAACTGCATTGAGCACATAAAGTCACTATAGCAGGCATAGTTTTCCGCAGCTAAAGTTTAATAAATTGATGTTTAAAGAATATGGATCGTCTATCAACACGTAAAACACGCACTGCTAATATTTTTAAAGACTTAATCGACTAAATTAAATCATTAGTACATCGTAATATCTAACGGTATCGAGATCTCAATTTAGTCCTCACTTGTAAAGACTGTGCTTTGCAGCCTTCAGCAAGATATTTCATACTTGATAATCATGAGAACCATGACACTTTATTAACAGCTGCACAAGCAAGCCAAATCCCGACTTTCTCATAAGACAGACTAGGACAGAATAATCAACAAGTAAAGACATACATGTGACATAACTACTTGAATAGTTATTACAATGAAGAAGTCAATAATATTACAGTTTTATTTACCTTCAACGTAAGGTCCACTCTTAGGATGTTCGCGCACTCTCAGTTTTACTTTTTCTTGTTTTAATCTGACCGACAGAGAGGGCGCTAACAGATCCCGAACCCTCTCATTGTATATCTCAAGGTAACTACAACAATTATAATTTATTTTATTAATGCCCATTGTAGTAATTAAATAGTTAAAATGTCTCGCTAATCTGCTAATTGTCGTTTGTTTAAATCCAGCATTCACTAGTAGTTACTATGTGTTATGTTATGTGCTGGGTGTGTTATGTGGAAGTCATAATTTTAAAAGTGTTATTTTTTTAAACCAGCATTATAATCACTATCAGGTCTCATTGCACTCTATGTCTCTCTCAGTCATTCTGCAAACGAATAGTCTCAAGATATAATAATACAGAAAAATACTTCAATAATAGTTCCATAAGTCATCTACTGCACTAACCAATAAGCAGTCAATCAACCATAAGGTTAACTTCAATGACATTGGCGCAAGCTTAAACATCATCTTAATGTAGCCTCAAACTGGGAGTAGTAAATCATTCAAATAATGAATAATCAAAATACAATAAGGGACAAGATTAACAATGAATAAAAATGAATGGTAGTTATTAATATCTTTTATTAAAAACTCTAATTTCTGTAGCAGTGTAATGACAGAAATCGGTCTTCAAGACTGCTTTACAGAAGTAGCTTGAATACTAATAAGAATAAAAATTACAAAAAATTAGTCGTCCAAGATAATAAACTAGTTTCTATATGCGGCATAGCCACGCAAGATCATGAACTAGCTCCTGTAAAGCAGATGTCATGAAGGATAATAACTGAATCTCAAAGCAATAGTCATGGAGGATAAAAACTAGCTCTTTTAGAGTAAAGTCAATTTACTCCTGTAGAATAGTAAACGAGATGTCATGCAGCATAGTCAAGTAAGATAATGAACTATCTCACGTAAAGCACACATCAATGAGTAGATCTAAGATTAGAGTTAGAGGTTGTTAGTGGTAGAGATTGTTAGAGGTAGAGGTTGTTAGAGGTAGAGGTTGTTAGAGGTAGAGATTGTTAGATTTAGAGGCTGTTAGAGGTAGAGGCAGTTATAGGTAGAGGCAGTTAGAGGTAGAGGTTGTTGGAGGTAGAGGCTGTTAGAGGTAGAGGCAGTTAGAGGTAGAGGTTGTTAGAGGTAGAGGCTGTTAGAGATAGAGATTGTTAGAGGTAGCGATTGTTAGAGGTCGAGGTTGTTAGAGGTAGAGATTGTTAGAGGTAGAGACTGTGAGAGGTAGAGACTGTGAGAGGTAGAGGCACCTGACTGAGACTTTGAATGAGAGTTGTACGGAAGGCGAGGAACCCTGAGACTGTGACCGAGGTTTCTGTCCTGAACCAGTTTTTATGAGATCGAAAAGACCCTGTCGACGCAAAAATATCAAAACTAAAGATTAATCTTATATAGCAAAACAGCAAAAATGAAAAATTGGTGTAAAATTACCTCCATTGTATTTCAATAATTTCAAGCGGCACAAAAAATAAAAGCACCAAAATATAACAGAAAACATTATCGACAATAGATATTACTTCGGTCATCATCACTTGAAATTGACAAAATCGACTCTGATTTTCGGTTGAATATAGCGGTGCGCAATTAAAGGGAATTGGTAAAAACTTTGTATTCCTCGCTGGGACGTAAAACTGAAACTTTAATATCCCATAAAAACCTCTTAGCTTGTAGCAAAACTAACATTACGCTAATAAAAATATGTATAATACAAAATTATCAGATTTACCTGACATATTCTTGGAATAAGCCCCAACTGATCCTATAAAAATCAACAATTCAATTCATTAATTAGTAATTAATTACTTGTTAATTAATTAGTTCATCTAAATATAGACATTCAGACGTTAGCTATTCTTAACAAAAAAAACTGAACGACTTTTGGCTTCTTATTGAGACTTGGAACACTGCTTGATAAAATCAATTCAGCAGAGTTTGAATATTTGTGATTGAATCCATAAACCTGAAACTTCTAGTTCTAACCTAACTGACAGATGATAACATGGATTAAAATCTGTACGAGACTAGCAAGTTTCTTTATAAAGTCTGGACATTGCTGCTGAAGAGAATGCTGCGCTAGTCGAAACCGCCTATCTATTAACCATCATAACTGAAATAAAATACAATTATCCATTATAACTGAAATTTTTAAAACATTCTCCGTAATCTTAAGCTATAATTTTTTTAATTTGTTAATAATTTTGATAGTATTTAAATATTACAAGAAAATCTTTAGAATCAAAGTCAGAAATATACTTTACCATTGTTCACAAATCAGAAAACAATCCTTTTTACATAAGTATTGTATCTGCGTAATTTAATTATATTTTATAAGACACGAATTCATCAATTGATTGACTGATGAACTGAGAGATTTCTAGTAAAAATTGATAATTTTAATTATTTGTAGAACATACCGGTGGCTCGCCCATCATAGTGAAAGTTTTGCCAGAGCCGGACTGCCCATAAGCGAATATGCATACGTTGTATCCGGCAGATGTAGCCCGTAATACGTCCTCACCCAGGTCTGCAAATATCTGCTCAATATAAAAACTAGAATAATTATAATTATTGTTAAATTATACTTTACTACTCTTAGGTTACACAGAGTAGAGTCGGTAGCTAATTGGTATGCTGTTCGACGGCTGTTCAATATGTTCAGAGTTCAAATCTAGTGATCTCCCCGTTATCGATATGTTATCGAGCATAAAACTAACATTACAATGGACTTTGGCTTTATTAATTCTGTAATATTTTCACTCATAAAAGCAGACTTAAAGTACAAATATGTACATTGGATCTAGCATCAGAGTGATCGAGATTGAGTAAGGAAATAGACGTTAGTTAACATTACCTTTATCAGCATTCCACAGAACACTAAAAACAGAGATCATCTGATAATGACATTTGGAACGTATATGTCAATGTAAATATTTTTAGCAGAATCAGTTTATACTGCTACTTCATAATCTACTTCTTTCTAGTGTTCTTCCAAATGGCAGGTCCAAGATACACATCCATACTCAAAGTCTGCTTTCAATCAATCAATCAATAAGAATTTAAAGTCCGGTTCCTCGCCATAAGGCAATGTCAAGGACGTGTCTTGCAGACTTTACACAAACAGGCGCCAAAGCACGCACTTTCACGCACATAAAGAGCAGGTCAAATATCAACAAGATAATCCCTTCACAAAAGGCTATGCTTTGTTAATTCCTTATGTATCTTATAGTTAATAAATATGGCTTCTGAGATGACTTTCTGTTGTCTTCCTCAGTTTGTACTTCGTGGGCCTCTTATGGCACAAGCAGTTAACGGTTGATCCCGGACACAACACAGAAACTATACTAAACGAAAACAATTAATCGATTGCCAAAAGAATGCGATTGATTAAGATAGACATGCGTCGTCAAAGAGTAGTGTCTGAAGTATGTAAGCAAGAACTTCAAGAATGTTTACAAGTATTTCACGCACGCTTGATAAGTAGAGTTCAGTGATAGAGTACAAGTATTTATGAATTACTGGGAAGGGAAATTAGCACTGAAATATAAACTTCAGAACATAAACACCACCACTATAGGAAACTTTCACCTTCCCAATACTCTCCATTGATGAAGTCGATATTTAACCATCTTTAGTTTTAATTCACTGTATAATAAAGTGCCTTGTATTCAAGTGCAGCTAACTGCAGAACATTTAACATTTGCCTTGCGCTTATCATAGAATGCGACTACGTAGAAGGCTTTGATGATACAAAGAGTACGAATAAGAAACGCGTGAAATATTTATCGGAAGCTAAGCCATTCTAATGTGATCAAGAGTTTGATGCTCTCTAAGGTGGATGATTAGTGATTACGAGAAGAATATGCACCTAAGCCTGCCCATTGCCCTAGTAAAAAGGGCAATGGGCAGAGATATGCAGATTAATTAATAACTCAAAAACATAGAAAACCATGTATATCGCTAAAGATATAACCACTCGTATCAGTTGAAGCACAACCATGCATTGATGTTTCGAACAGGTGATGCACTCACGGTATGTTGGACTGCACAGAATGCTTGCTATCTTTCTTTAACACTATACAGTTGTAAATGTTAACGTGGATCATAACCGGGTCAGTTACTGCAAAGCAAACTCCAACACAAACCAATCCAAGCTCAGCCGTCCTTAGATCTGAGCCCCTACAGAGAGAATCTCTCCAAAAACATAACTTTAAGGCCCGCTAACTGATGGGCAGCTAGAACGCTTATAAATGTAGCTGACAAGAAAGTTTAGAACAATTAAACGATTGCTAAACATCCGGTGAAGTCTAACTTATAATCCCGTTCAAAATACAAGCTGGTTAGGGCTCAGTAGTTTCCAAACTTTCTTCCAATATAAGTCTACTAATTGAAGGCATATACTAGGCAAACAATACTTGGCTAGTAATACTAGATTAGTAGTACTAGGCTATTAGTACTAGGCTAGTACTAACAGCCTAGTACTACCGGCCTAGTACGTACTACCAGCCTAGTACTATTAGCCTAGTACTACCAGCTTAGTACTATCAGCCTAGTACTTTCAGCCTAGTACAACCGGCCTAGTACTACCGGCCTAGTACGTACTACCAGCCTAGTACTATCAGCCTAGTACTGTCAGCCTAGTATTACTAGGTTCATTAAAAAAGACCGATGATCTAAATCGACAAATATTCTCCTGACCTGATAATAAACTTTACATTATATTCGCCGATCAACGTTAAGAGCCTATTGCCCGAAAAAAATTGCCAAAATAGAATAAAAAGTAAGACATTCAAGCGAGCATTTTATTTGAGTTGCCAGAAATAACCTTGACAATTTAGAACATTTAAAAAAAAATAGTTGAGCAACAGAACAAACTAAATACTAGTAAAAGTGAAACATTTTACGTAAATTTGTCAAAGTCTCAGTTTTGGAAAAGTTAAAGCCAATTCAGCGAATGTTTCATATCGATCAAACGTGCAACATTTGTAGTTAATTCAGCTGCAGCTTCAAGTTCCGTTAAAGATCGCCCTCATTTGGTAACAATATTATGTACAATCATGTGTATCAAATATCAGCTTCCAAAACTACTAAATCCAATGTAAGTGTCATCTAATTAGCTAAACAAAAGGCTGAAGAAAAGTTAACAAAGGCGAACAAGAAAGGGAAAATTAATACACATTAATTAAAAAGAAAACCTAGGAGCAAAATATAATGGTTTACAGGTTGTTTTTATATTAAACAAAAACAAAATGTATAACTATTAAATTATACATGTATAATATATATTATATATATATATATATATATATATATATATATATATATATATATATATATATATAATTTGTGTTTATACTATACAATATACTGCGAGAAAGAAAAGCAGAAAAGAATAACAGAAATACATGTATATTAGAAGAAAACAGAATGAAAATATATCGCAAAATGCCAATAGGCCTACATTACAGTTTCAAAAATTAAAGTGGTACTATAGTTCCTGAAAACTTCGCGCACTACGAAAACAAAGTCATTCACAAATCAAAAAAATTACAGAATTAAGTAACAAATTAATTTTTATTATCCTAAAATACGGAAATAAGACAGATTGACATTCTGATTAATGATGACATTTCATGAGTCAATATTTATTAGTAATTGCATTGTCTAGCCGAAGTCATAGGCTGCTACTGCCCATACTACGTAATTACAATATTATTAGTAATTTAGTGTTAGAGCGATACGCTAATTAAAGCCCATGCAAAGGCCCGCATTGGCGAAATTCTTTGCAGAAAATGTTAATTATACCACTAGGTGTTCAAAAATGTGTTTAACATAAGCGGATTATTATAATGGTAGTGATTTATTTACGTTGATCTACTATTCATTTCGGCTCTGCTATGTGGATTACACACATGATAGGTCTGCATAATTGAAGGACAAAATATAATTAAAATGGCAAAAATTATTAATAATAATGGACGACTTGATTTTATCCCTCGTTTATCTTGAGAACATCGATTACGACCTTCCTCCCTCTAGTTCTTCAACCTCATACTAATTACCTGGATTTTTAATTGCGCGATTTAATGAATTTATTTATTTTATTCATTTAACTTCGTAGTGCACGAAATTTTCAGAGACTACACTGTCGTTTTAACTGTTTAACAGTGTAATGTACAGACATTGGGCTCATGTGTATGTGTGGGTGTGTGTGTGTACCTGTGTGTGTGTGTGTGTGTGTGTGTGTACGTGTGTGAGCGAGTTAGAGAGATTTAAGAAGTTGCTAGAAGAAGAAAAGTTAGCCGGATTCAGAAATGAAAGAAGACAGATTGATACAACAATTAAGTATTTCCACTTAATGAGAGTTAGAGTAACCCAACACCTCTGCGTGTTACACCTGCTTACATTAACCTCATAGCATGCATTCATTCTCACAGAATAAATAAATATCAATCCCATACGCTACTCGATACATTTAACCAGATATATGTGATAACGTTCTTTAACATTACAGAATAACATTAACAATTTAACATTATCAATAACAGAACTAGACTGCTACAGTTTTTCATAGCACCATCGAGCACTGCGGAACTGTAATAGAGCAGATAAATAGAAGATAAAGAAAATGCAAATACACAATATACGAAAACCAGTCGAGTTACTATAAAGATATAAAGTTAGGCTTTACTTCTGCTTCCGTACCACATGAGTACTGTCACAGACAAGCAGGCTGAAAATCGATCGCGCAAATTATTGCTTATCAGGCAAGAGAGATACCAACTCGACCACAGGCCGGAACATCAGACTCCATTTCTAAAAAAGGTCTTTTGTCATATCAAATTCATCCATATCTGAACGAAGCCTTTTATCCAAATTCATTCAAACACGGTATCTTAGTTTGAACCTAGTGATTAGCAAGAGTGTGAAGTAGGTCCTACAACGGGACATGAGACAGATCCTTTTTCAGAATATCTAACATTAGTGGGTAGGTCTAAAGCACAAATTTCGCCTTGATTTAATCTATATCTGTCATCTCAACAAAGTTCCTCCCGGTAAATTCTTTAAAATTGTCAGATATTTAAATTTAATAAATTGTGATTACAACTAATTGCGATTAGTCATAGTATTGCGTAATTAATTACCTACAGTAATTCAAAGAATTTTTTATTTTTGTACTCTGATTGACAGTATAGTAAAATACAAATACTATTTCGACAGCAGCATCACATAAAAGTTATTTTCTAAGTATTACAATGAAAAAAGTATTAATTGAAATAAGATTTGGCGAAAAGGTTGGCAATAAGAACAAATCGTTGTAGCACAGTGCAACGCTTTAGAATGTTTATAGCATGGACCTAAATCGCTATCTGGTGTCAGATATTATACAACTACGACCTTACAAATAAACTTCACTTCCGATGTATCACTTGCTCTTTCTGTCTCTTCTCTCTCTCTCTCTCTCTCTCTCTCTCTACTGTCTCTCTCTCTCTCTCTCTGTCTCTTTCTCTCTCTTTCTCTCTCTCCCTCTCTCTCTCTCTCTCTCTCTCTCTCTCTCTCTCTCTACCTCTTCCTTTTACACATTCTGACTCACCTATAGCCTCTCTCAAATTCTCAATCAATCAGTGTATAGAGAAATCAATCAGACAATATAACATTTTAAAGTTTTACAGAGATAAAGTATGGGGTATCAGCAGACATAATTATTCTACTACCAGCACAACTCATATCCTTTCACTTCTTCCCCAACCTGCCAGTAAACTTCGTCATTAACATTAATTTAAACCCTCCATAGCATTAATTTAAACACTCCAGCCATGCCAACAATCATACACGATGATAGTATTTACGCTTCAATTGCACATGCCAGATATCGGATTCTAATTGAATAAATTACAATTGGAATCTTCGGTTATATTGAAAAATTATAATTTAAGGAACACGAATATAAATTTAAAAATCGGATTATAGCAAACAGTACCCAGAACATGCTAAAGAGAATGATGAAATTCTATCCGCTATCATCTACACCCAATGCCAATAATTAATCAATCAGGCATGAATCAATCAATCAAATCAATTTGTCCACAAACATTAGAGTCATTCAGCGTTTTGAACCCCGTGCTAATGACTGCGCCACTCTCCCCTTCTCAATCCTCTTGAATTCACAAAGTTGAATAGTGAGTTAAACAATAGACCGAAGTATTGATAAAAATTTAGAAATTATATTGATGGAAATACACAAATACCAAATGGAAACACTGATTACTGATAGACTGATATATGAACCGTTCGGTCAATCCTTTTAAAGATAAATGATTCTCCTTTCCTCTGCCTCGAGCTGTTGTTAATATGTTATCTATAGTGCACGACGGTGTGTGTATATCACAGTGCCAGCCCATATGCTAATAACCGGATGTTAAGCATATCTGTAATTTCACGCTAAATACCCGGGCGCGCTCTCGCACGGGCAGGCTAATGGTAGCAGCCGTTGTACCATCATAGAACTGAAAGCTAAAGATATAAAAGATCAGTCAAATCAATAAAAAGTAGATTTACACAAGTAGAATCAGAACACATATAATCAACACAAATAAGATGAGCACAGAAATAATTAACTTAAATAAGATAAGCACAAATAATATCGACACAAATACACTCAACACAAGTGAGATCGGCACAAAATAATCAGTTTAAGAGAGTTGAGCAGAAAGAAAATCACCACAAGAACCATCAGCACAAGAACCATCAGCACAAGAACCATTAGCACAAGAACCATCGGCACAGGAACCAGAACCATCGGCACATGAAGATCAGCACAATGACCATCACCTCATTAATGACTAACGCTAATAAAATCATAAACTATCAAATTTAACGAAAACAGAAAACAAACAACAGCATAGATCATAAAATATCAATACTGATCTAATTATTCACTTCAGAATGTAGTTCAATGATACATTCAAATAAAACAAACTTAAACTAGGTAAACATATTTAATTATAGCTAGATTACTAACACTTATCGTAGCATATCTCACGTCAGGCACAACGAAACTTTTAATTTAAGGCAAATACTTCAAAAGATGAAAACTACATCAGAAGATAGAATTAGGCGTCCAGAAATATTAGCCACTACTCTTACGCTGGATTATCTGTGGCTCCGAAGAAGTTGCCTCCCGTTGATTTATCTGTGCAAAACTTCCTCCTCGACAACTCCATATCGATATCGATATAATAGACGTGTGTCTATGTGTGAGCACTGCTAGCTTGCATGATATTGTTTTCTGAAAGTTTTGCTTCTACTGAGTATTCAAACTGGCAAACTATCACTACCAATCATTCTACAGAACTTCAATGTCGTTGTGTAACCATCATAAGATCTACAGAAGCAGTACAGAAAAAATTATAATTCAGACCACCTAATAATTTCTTTAGAATTTCACAAAGAATTTCACAAGACTGTTTATAGGCAACCACTTTCATTTTTAATTTTGTGTATTCGCTTACTATGTATGTGCTAGTGTTCACATTTGTGAGCTGAGCAAAAAATAAATTAAAAGTTTGCACTTAAAAATTGTGAGCTCAGGAAAATTTGAAGAAACTTAAAAATGCAACTGACTTTAAAATAATAGTCAAAAAAATATTTTCTGACGTAGGTTAATCCACTTATTGAATTTCAAATCACGTCAAAGCCACGCCTTAAACAGCTTGCTATTTGCTTCAATGAACGTTGGACAGAATTTCTAAAGCTCTTACCTACTTGTATATTAAGTCCACTCAATAAAGTAGGAGTGTTAAATGATCTAGTCGAAAACAAAATAGAATGACATATATCTAGTTAAACGTACTGTAGCATATATGATATAAAAACATGATAAAGAGTAATTTTGCTCAAAATATATGACGACAAATAATGCAACAAAATACTGCAAGCAAAAAAGGAATGTAATCAAGTTTATAATAAAGTTTATTTTCGTGGCTTTACTGGAATACCTAAAGTATAGTCAAACAAAATCACTGCTCAGTTATTTAACCTTATACAGTACAGTATTCTCGATTTTCAACCTAATAAAAACTTTTGTCCTGTTCGCTAGCATGTAAGTGACGCGGAGAGCACCAAATTTGAGCTGTGCATCTACTGATCAGCTGTCGAACAAATTTAACATAACATTACAGAGTCAGGAAGCAATTATATGCTTGTTAAGACTCATCAAACTCTTAACTAATACCAATTAATATTAATAACACCTCATAGTTCAATATAAAACTGAAAACTACATTATACAAGTCCATTTACTAAAAAAGGCCAGTGACCAACTAAGCCTATAACTATTCATATGAAATTTCAAATATATAAATATTTCTAATAAGGTTTAATTTCACCAATCTGTACATCGTAAAATACTTAATTAGTCCTACTTTAAAAAATCAAATCATACAAACTTCATGTCAACATATCAAATTTATACATATGTATCACACTAACTTTTCAACAAGCCATCGACTCTGCCTAACCATTGTATAATATTCTCAATAAATACAACGGCATTTCGTTCAGTCTGAAAGGTTGAGGACTCTGGTAGAATTATCCCTGCATGGTATCCCGGGTTGGGGAGACGGAAATACCAACATCCAGCTAAGTTTAGTCCACCGCTGGGCTTCTGTTAAAAATGTTTAAGTTTATTATTTGTCTTATGTCTTTTTTCAGCCATCTTCTAGTATGTTGCCCTGAATTCGTTTCTAAATTTAGCTACTATACGATATCGTTCAGACTGCGTCTTACTAAGATGTTTGACGAATGCCACTCTTATCAAAGCAGTTTGTGAATCCGTGTCTAAACTAACTTGCACATAACAATACAATCATTGTCTCTCATAATCTGCTAATTGTAGTGCTCTTTAAAAATTTGTGCATGATTTGCCCCAACCAGTAAAAACTTCTCAATGTATTCCTTCAAATTAAATTTTCTTAAACGTGGATATGACTAACGTTAGTATAAAATTATGTAAGGTATTAAAAAATTCAGAAAAATTGTGTTAAATTAAGTTGATAGAAAATCAAGGAGCATGAATTAAGGGCAATTCTGAAAAATTAGGCAAAACTTCAAAGCATGAATTACGCAATATACGGTAGATCGCTAAGGTTTTAGTCAGGGAGTCGGTTGAAGTTGGTTCCACAGTGCTCAATGTTGGCACGGACAACAGTCGCACTGTATTTGCGGTCTTGTTGTTGTTGGGGAAACATTTGGACGGAAGCCCTCCAACACTTAAACTCTTCCATGGTTGTGTTCTAAAGTCTAGTAAACTTTTCTGCTGCTTCAACATCCGACAAAGAAAAATCAGCATTACATATGTGGCTGACTCATCTAAACAGAACAACTTCCGCTAACCCTGCCCCTGCAACCCATTTCCTGCATATAAACTCAACAGTATATGCCATATAGGCTATAGGATACACCACAGTTTTATAAGCTTTTGAGTTTTTAGGTAGAATGATAGAATCTACTAAGCGTAAAAACTGAAATCAGTAAATAACGTATTACTAAAGCAATGAATTGGGATGAATTGGGATGAATGAATTGGGATGGCTTCACTCTGTCAATCCGACAAGAATGTGCGGGACAACAAGGACATTCACGAACGACTACATTAAATTGCATTACATTACATCACATGAATGATTAAAATGGATAAAAAATTTGATGCTCCAAAAGTTTACAAAATAAAGCATTAACAAACAATCACAATTACACAGAAATTTAAAACTATCTTGAAGCTGCATGGATGACCGCATAAAATATCCTGATTAGTTTAAATATTTACGATATCTGTTTTAGATTGACCTGTGAAATGTGTAGCTGGGAAACTACTTTGTTGTTTATTTATTTGCGAACTGGTCTGGAAGAGCGATGAACTGCAGTGAGAGCAAACATGTGGAAATTTAGTTCCAACAGATGAGTTGTCGAAATTAAAAAAGATCCTGGAAGATTCTTCAGCCACATAAAACACTAAACATCAATCTCACTCTTTCTCTTTCGTAAATGGCATATCCAAGGTACTAAGATAGTAATATTTATCAAGAGCTAGAAACCCTGCCAGATATTCTCTCACAGTGCACTTGTGAGTAAGAAACAGCCGCTAAAATCTACTAAGGCTTTATTCACTATTTGCTCTGACTCGACCTAGTGTTTTACATTTTGTTTCAAAAATGATCTGATTAGAACAGTTAATTTCACAATTCGGTAACAAATCAATTAATTGACCTAATGCAAATATTAAAAATGTATCGAATACTAATAATTAATTATCCGCCAAAAGGTCAAACGTAAACTTCTATATTTAAACTTTAAGCAAACGTTGCCGTAATTTTAATACAAACACTATAGGTTGCTGAAAGCTAAATCAGTTATTTTTAAATCAGTTATTTTGGTTAAAAAACTTTATGATATTTGGACTAGTAATGGGAGAGCCACTTCAGCAAGCTTCATGAAGTTGTTGTCCTGGCCTGAAGTTGTTTGACCTAAGATTAGTTATTATGCAATAACTAATCTTAGGTCAAATCGATAACTAGTTATTTAGTTAAAATAATAACGTGATATCACGTGATCATATCCGATTGGTCTCAATAAGGATATCTATTGATATCCTTATATCCAGTGACAGAGAGAGTACTGGATTTGAACCCTTTACCAATTGATCTGCTGTCGAACAAATTGCGAGCAAAGCCACCGGATCGTACCATTTAAATGAAGTATTATTAATATATAATAAGTATATGATTGATAGCGCATGTATAAATTGTATGAAATGATCAATACAATGAAGAAAGTGACGTATACGAGACGTAAATATGAAGCGAATGTTAAGTACAGTCCTACAACAATTACGCTAAAACCTAGCGTTTGTTCCGTATCATTTAGAGTATTTTCGGAGATGGCTGAACGTACGAACCAATGACCTCTTTTTAACAAGCAACTGCATCACCAACTGGACCATCCAATAGGCAAATACTAAATAGACATGGTCACCTGTAGTGCGCATCATACACGCTGCTTTAATTAAACATGAACAGAACTGAGCGCTGTTTATATTAGCATTTAATTACAACCCTCCTAAACCCTGATCATCGCATTCTACTCATTTCACATATTAATTAAATGCAAGCAAAGATTCTCTCTTTCTTTTTCTCTCTCTCTCTCTCTCTCTCTCTCTCTCTGTCTGTCTCTCTCTCTCTCTCTCTCTCTCTCTCTCTCTCTCTCTCTCTCTCTCTCTCTCTCTCTCTCTCTAAGTGTACTGCCTACTGGCAGGTCTTTAGCATATAACGCATCCACTCTTTTTTGTCTTCCGCTTTCATCTTCATGTCCACATACGAGTGAATCTTTAAATCATCATACAATCCTAATCTCGGTTTGTCTCTTCTTCTTTCTCCTACTATTCTACATTCTTTACCTTTTAGTAAACTTTTCCCCGTAGGATGTGTCATATTCAAGCGCTTCTTCCAAATTAGCAATGCATTTATCACCTGTCTATCTGTGCGAACTCTCTCGAGAACTTCTTCATTCTAACTTTTTTAAGTCCAGCAAATCGTTTCCATTCTTCTCTATATCCATATTTTCAACGCTTCAATAGTTTCCTTACATCTTCATTTCTTAGGGTGCATGTTTCACATCCAAGTATTAGCGTGGTCCATACTAAGGTTTTCAATATCTTTATCTTTACCACTTCCTTTAGACTGTTAAAAGTTATTTCCTATTACCGAAGGCCTTTTATGCTTGTGCAATCCTACTGCATACTATAGTCTCACATTTCCCATCATCTGATATAGTAGGACCTAAATACTTAAAATCTTTACCTATTCTAATCTCGTATCATTTATTGTGATATTGACGTTACCTCATTCCTGGGACACTCATCCTTTTTTCTTTTTGATATTAGTCTTCATACTAAATTACTAATGCAAAGAAATGTAGAAATCCTCAAGTCGCCCCCCCCCCCCCCCCCCCCCATCTAGCTACTGGCGTTAGTTGATCTGTCCATGTAACAAAATTCTAACGACAAAGTAAAATACTACACATTTTTCCTAAATCTTCCCCTTTTTTGCTGAATCGCCCGGAACAGAAGTGACAGAAGATGGACAAATAAGAGCGAATTCCCGTTATTTCATGAAAGGCTCATAGCAGCCTAGAGGTTAACCAATGCAGAGAGTAACCATCGTTCTATATTTCCATATTCTTCATATGCATTAATCTAACAATGTTTTAAAATACATTAATTTGATGTTTTAAAATACATCAGTTTAACGATTATTTTCAGTACATTAATTAGACAATGTTTAACAAACGCTCAATTTTATATGAAAATTTAATTTATACGTTAAGTTAGTGCTTTCGGACCCATCATGTCATGTATCATTTTCTATATATTTCCTTTTCTAATCATGATTCCGATCAGAAACTGGCCCATCTCTCATCCATTCTACAGTAGACAAGGTTTATTCCTGGTTTTTTGCGCTAACCGTCTTGCTGTTAATCCCTCCAAAACTGAATACCTTTTAATTGGCACTCCTTTGCAAAGAAGTAAAATTACCAATAACTCTGTTAATTTTCAGAATCTTGCTCTTCACCTTCTCGATCTGCCAAAAACCTTGGAGTCATATTTGATGAAAACCTTGACTTTAAATCCCATATCTCTTCTGTTTCGCGTCGCGCTTCTTTCTTTCAGATTCGTCAGATTAGGCAAATACGTCCATCCCTTACTAGAAGTTCAGCCACTATCCTTGCTAATTCTATAGTTCATTAAAAGCTCGACTACTGTAATTCATTATTACATGGGTTGCCTACTTCTCTCAATCGTTTGCAGCACGTCCAAAATTCTCTTGCACGTGTTGTTTGTAAGTCCTCTCGACTTCAATTTCGCTCTCTTTCTCTTCTTCGCAGTCTTCACTGGCTCCCTATTAATCAACGCATAAAATATAAAATAGCTCTATTAACTTTCAAAACTGCGATTTGTCAAGCTTTCTTACTTATCTGAAATTCTTCTTCCCTATCGCCCCTCACGTACACTTCGCTCCACCGATTCCAATCTTCTCTCAGTTCCAAATATTCTCACGTCATTGGGCAGACGTTCATTTTCTTACGCAGCACCCACAATCTGGAACTCTTTACCTGCTAATCTTCGCTCTTGTTTTTCTCTTTCAACATTCTCTAGCAAGCTTAAAACTTACCTTTTCCCACCATAAACATAATCAATCTACCTTGACCATTTTTTGATCACCGGACTGGCTTTCGTTTAGGACCTTACTTCTCCTCAGCACATTTCTTTCGCAGATTGGTCTGGATGAATTGATCTGTAGTGATATGTGCTGTTGGGGACGTCCTTGACATCATCCCTGGATGAGGAAACGGACGTTAAACCTTTATTATTATTATTATTATTATTATTATTATTATTATTATTATTATTCTGAGTCTCATATAGGATTGCAAGTTAAATATTGCTCCATTCTCTACACTAAAATGCTGAATATGGTTCACTTACTTTGGTTACATTATCCTGGGCAATTGCACAAGTATGTAGCTAGATTCCACCAGATAGTTCTGTTTAAATAAGCTGAGTGATTTATAAATGAGCAGATTTCACTTTGTATTCTCTGGTTACAGGATTGAAGCTTAGCCGCGATTAGACTGAACTCGTTACATTTGGCATTACTAATATATTAGCTTATAGAAAGTTACAATTCGTACGTGTACTGTGCTTGAGTACGTGAAAGTAAAAAATTATACGTTACATAATACAGTAAGCACGCACCGAAAAGTGTTCACATGTGAAAAATAGTATACAATAACAAGCGTGCGAATTTATACCGTTTCAAAAACAGTACCTATATGCAATACAGTAGTTATAACCGTACACCACTTTATTTTAAACTATAAAATTAAATCAATAAACAAATCAATCAATCAATAAGAATTTAATGTCCGGTTCCTCGACATAAGGCAATATTAGGGACGTCTCAAGCAGACTCTGCACCAGTATACGCCGAAACACCACGCGACAAAGATTGAAATTCTAAGACCGAAGGGAAAGAAAGATATCAAAACAACGTAATTCCATAATCCCAAGCAGCAGGATCAGAATATTAACCTAAGGCGGAAAGAGATACGGGTTTAGCTTGCCCAGGAAAGTACAACTATTATTTACAAAATCGAAGATCTTGTAGCCGAGAATTCAATTCTCTCTGAGAAGTTATATATTTTATATTACATCATCGTATACTACTTTAATAATGGAGTGAAATGAAGCAATATTACAACGCAATATACCAGATACTTTTATGGTCATGAACATATTAAAGCACATCGACTAAACAATGAACGCAACTGTAAAACTTGGTCAAGTAGTGCGTAAGGCTTGTGTTAACCAGAACTAGACCGAACTCATCACCCTCTTGCCTACGATTGGCTTTCGCATATGCTAAGTTTTGTCAAATCAATCAATCATAGATAATAATCGATCTATATATCGCGGCATATACGCATTAAATGCTATCATAAATAATAATGTTGGCAATTATTGTTCAATTACATTCCAGCACACAGCCTAGTTAAATTAATCGAGTCAAGGTTGAAATACTTCATTATTTAGGCACTACGAGTGCTTACTCAAATAAGTGTGATTATTTAAAGCATGAGATAGACTAGTTCGACAGACCAATGTATTAGTTTGCAGCAATATCTCACTGTATAGTAATTCCTATCAATTCAGAGATCAACTGTAAAACTGAGAGCTTGGTTCACCCGTCGAATATTTCAAGATTTACTCTTTAATGACAACAATGATAGTCGAACCCAGACCCTCTGTTACAAGAGACCGATGTGTTAATACTTGAGCCAGGGTTACGTATTAATTAGTCTATAATAGATCACTTTGTATTTGTATTTAGGCCTTTAGACTTTATATATTGGTAACATTGTAAAGGATCTTGCAACAAAAGCAATAACAACAGCAATA